>FXXK01000986.1:43919-88565 GCA_900184695.1 Betula pendula
CTAGTCCTTTTGGGGTCATAGCGCAGATGTGGCTAGCGCTTTTCCCTAGGTCGTTACAAAAGGACTAGCAATATGTAAGCTTGGGGGTGTGATAAGTGCTGAATGTTACACATTCAAGCCCATTAATTCACATATGTTAATCTCTTAGTTTCATTAAAACATGATGTTTTGTGTTGTTTTTGTGTTTTTTCCTTATTTTGTAGGTTTTGGAAGAAAAGCACTCAATTCCATCAAGTTTCGAGCTCAGAAGACATGTTGAAGAAAAACTGAAGAATTTGGCTCGAGCCATATCCATATTTAGCTTGAGCCACTTCGCGTGCTGGAATGCTGATGTCGGCAGAACCCGATTTGGAAAGATCCTAAACTTACTCCAACTCAATTTTGGACTTCCTAGGGTGCATGAAATTGATTAGGGTTATTCCTAAACTCTATAAATACTTCCCTAAGTCTTCCAAAACAAAGATACAAGCTTGAAGAGAAGAATCAAAAGCTTCAAAGAAGGGTTTTTCTTAGTTCTTTCTTTCTTTTTAGTTTATTTTTTGTTATTTTCTTATGGGGATGATTTTCATCTAAATTATGTGTAACTAATACTTTAGTTAGGGTTTAATTGAAGCCCTAATCATGTCTCTTTAAAATTTCAATTTGTCTTGCTATAATTCATGTTTTGTATGGTTAATTGATTTTATCTCAAGATTTTTGTTCGTTCTTCATATTGCGGTCCTATGTATGGTTTGATCACTTCCTAATCTTCTTTTTTTTTTTTTTGTTTCTTTTTCTTTTCATTTTTGTATTTTTCATTTTCCTTGGATGAGTAACATGTGTAGATTGTTTATCTAGTCAATTTAGATGACCGAGTCTTGGGCCTAGTAGAGTGACAAAAGAACCAATTGCGGGTTCTTGGGATAATCAACTTGAAAGACCAGAATATACACCATGTTCTAGGTTTTAGCGTGTTTGTCGATCTCCATAGATTTATGTTTTCTTGAAGAACAACTTAGTATACACCCATGCTAAATCGCTCAAGAAATAAAAGAGTTAGAGTATACACCCATGCCTAATCTAGTTGTTTAGGGAGATCAATAGCTTTTAGAGTATACACCCATGCCCTTAGGCTGGCAAATATGAGTATCTTGACATGAATGTAGCATTGTGCATATTATTTACCTTATTCGAGTATGATTAGCGGTGGATATTGAAGCCCTAGCCCTTTATTCTTATTATTTCAATTCAATAATTTATCTCGTTTTATCCAAAATATCTTTTTAGAGAATTCTCTTTAAGCATAATTTATACCAATTCTTGTGGGAATGATCTCGTATTTGCCGTCTATACTATCGTTTTGATCTTGTGCACTTGCAAGTAAAACGTGCATTTATTCGTCTATTTATTTAGGTGGATATTTGTACAACAAGGATCTATTTTATCGTTCAGATTTCATTTTGTAGATTTAAATCATTAATAATTTTTTACTAAGCAAAACTCATAATTAGGGGTGAAAAGGCGGTTGCGGTTATTGGCTATAACCACAACGGCAACCGCCTTAAGCGGTTACTCTAAAACCATAACCGCCACCGCACCGCCTAAGGCGGTTAGTGGTTACGGTTATAACCGCCGATTAGCGGTTGTAAAAAGTAAAACTGCTCCGCTATAACGGCTTTTGATAAAATTAGGCTTTTTTTGAATTTTGGGCCAATTTTTAGGCTCATTTGATTTTTTTTTTGCCCTTTTTTTTTTGTCTTTTTCAAGGCTGATTTGGCCTGAAGTTTGAAGAAAAAAATCCTAATTTTTTTTTTGCCCATTTTCTTGCCTTTTTCAGGGCTGATTTGGCCTAAGCTTAAAATAAAATTAAATAAATAAAAAAAATAATAATAAACCCCTACAAGTAGTATAAAAAACGCAACATTTGATGCCTAAATAACCCATGCAAAAAATTGAAAAGTTGAAAACCTCAAAACCCAACGTTTGATGACTCTGATCTGATGCTTAAATGACCCATACAAAAAATTGAAAAGTTGAAAAATAAAAACTTGGCCTGATGCTTGAAAAAAAAAAAACTCATACAAGCAATATAAAAAACCCAAATTTTAAACTTTAAAATTTGGCCTGATGCTATTGAAATTATCTACTAAAAAAAAAAAACCTTACTAAACCTGTAAAATGACTAAATGAGTAAACCCTGATAAGCTCATGCCTAAAAAAAAAAAAATCCTAATAATACAATCAAACATAATAAACCACCAAGCAAGCCAATAATCCACAGGTTAAAAATTACAATCCTAATAATACAATCAAACATAATAAACCACCAAGCAAGCCAATAATCCATAGGTTAAAAATTACAATCCTAATAATACAATCAAACATAATAAATCACCAAGCAAGCCAATAATTCATAGGTTAAAAATTACAATCCGAAGGCTAGGCTACTAAATGATGTAAAACAACAATTAGTCAATAAAAAGAAAAAAAAAAAACACACCAAATTACAACAAGGTAAAGCTCATGGGTAAGTCATAAATAATTTCATTCCTCCTCTCCAATTCCTCCACAACTCCTCATGATCACCACCCTATTACGACAAAAAAGCAAAAAGCAAACCTCATAGAATGACAGATTCTTTATTAATATTTCAAAATATTATTCACAACTCAAAAAATGATAACCTTCATTAGTCATAAAGATTGCTGCACGTCTATTTGTCTAATTAGAAGGGCTTGGATTGAGTACAAAATACATAACAAAGTTTAAAATAAAGAATGAAAAAAAAAAAAAACCAAATATAAACAGAAAAACTTGTTTTGTGACTAGAGATGCAAACTTAACAGATAGAAATGATGAAACAAGAAAAATTCAAAGTGAAAAAGCAAGCAATGCATTTACAACTTGATTACTTGACAGAAATATGCACTAAGTCACAACAGTGTGACTACGCTAATAGGAAGTTATAGTCACAAAGATGTCCAAAATTTTTAGAGCAAAATTTCAAAGCCCCAATTCAAGACCACCAACTCCTAACAACGTATCAATCAATGAATAGTACCCAAAACACAATAAAATTTTTAGCTCCCAATCAAAATCCAAAAATACAACTTTGGAAAGAAGCATGGACAAAGTGATCAGAAAAACCCAAAAAAAAAAACCGACAATTGATCAGAAAAATCCTAAAAAAAAAAAAAAACCCTAATTGAAACTTTGAGAGAAGATGTAGAGTAGTAGAGGAATAAAACCTTACCTGAAGGCTGAAAGTGGGGGAAGAAACCACCGTGCACCGTGCCGTGCGGCTGAGGTTGAGAAGTGAGAGAAGGCTGGGGGTTGGGGCTGGTCCGTTGCCGATGAGAGGAGAACTGGTCCGTTGCCGATGACGCGTGAGACTTGGGGCTGAATTTGGGTTGCGTCGTTGCCGCATTGAGCGTTGAGAGAGTGACTGAGTGAGGAAGAGAAATTGAATCAGAGATGAGGGAAGTCAGGGAACAGAGTTACAGAGATGAGAGATGAGGGCTGCTTAATATGCGTTTGGCGTGAGACTTGGGGCTGATTAAAATCAGCCCCAAGCCAAACGACGTCATGTCGTTTGGCAACGAAAAAGTATATATATTTATTTAACCACTAACCGCTAACCGCTAACTGCCTATACCAAAATCGCTAACTGCCCCGCCTAAGGTGGTTAGCGATTTTTTTCCAACCGCCTTGAAGGCGGTTATGCGGTAAGCGGTTAGCGATTTTTTTTCAACCACCTTGAAGGCGGTTATGCGGTAAGCGATTAGCGGTTTTAGTCGGTTAGCAGTTGCGAGGCGGTTATAACCGCCCCGCATTTTCAGCCCTACCCGTAATCTTTGCGCACACAAGACTAGCCTATCCATTTATGTCTATATGCTTGTGAAGCACAAAACTAATAGGTTGTGAAAAAGGAAAAAAAAAAAAAAAAGATTTGGAATTATGTTTAGATGATTTATAAAATATAAAACAAAATTGAAAATATATGTTGGAGAAATTGAATATAATTGAAAAAATTAAAATTAAAACTGAAAATTAAAAAAATAAAGAAATAAAAACCTAAAACTGCAAAAAAAAAAAAAAAAAGGTTGTTTGGCTACCCCGAAAACTTATAGGGGGTGGTCGAGCCGCTGTTTGGGGAGGGATTGGCCACCCCCAAATCTGACGGGGATCTTCGAGCTACCCCAACAAATGTTTGAGGTTGGCTTGGTCACATTCAGACACCTGGAATGATCCAGCCACGTTGGGGGTGATTCAACAATCATAATTTTTTTTAATTGATTTTTTTTTCTTTTTCATTTCATTTTTATTTTTATTTTTGGTTTTTTGAGTTGGGTGAAAAAAAATTTGAGCTGGGTGTAAAAAAAAATTGGTTTCTTCCAACATAAATAAAAAAAAAAAAAAAGGGAGTTAAAAAAAAAATGCATCCAAACATGCCAAATTGGGTTTCCTCAGATTTAAGGATTCAAATTTTCACTAATTGCTGCTTCGATTGTTGAAGAATTTTTATAGAGCCTATTTATTCACAAAGATGGGCGAATTGCTCGAAACTTGTCCAGACAATTAAGCCTCGTAAAGCCTCACTCACATTATTGTCAAAATTATTGGTAGTCATCCGAATTCAAAAATACTAGAAATTTCTATCTAGAATAACAAAAGCTGATTACAGGCCGTACAATTCAGGAGCAACTTTGTCAATGAAATACTTAAAAAAAAAAAAAAAAAAAAAAAAAAAAAAAAAGAAGAAGACTTCGTCTATAAAAGGGTCCCTGACGACTTGTCAATGAAAGGGTCACTGAGAAAGATGGCATTAATATGTTACCTCTCCTCTCTTCAACAGTCTCAGATACAATCCTTGGAAAACTAATCCACCTCCTCTCCACCACTTTCATGTCAAACTATAGAGTCATTTCATTGATGGTTAGCAAGGCTCCCATTAGAAAATCTTTCATCGACTCTTCAATGAAAATAGCAAGGCTTTATGGCTTCCAAGGCCTAGACCTTAATTGGGCTTCAGCAAGCACAAGCTCCAACATGACCAATATGGGGATGCTCTTTCAAGAGTGGCGAGCCGCCATGAATTCTAAGGCAAAAAACTCTACCTAGACAGAGTTGATCTTGACTGCTTATGTTAGAAATGCACCGGATATGGATAGCGCTTCTTTCTCAATGGACTTCATAAGGGATAACTTGAATTGGGTTCATGTTATGGCTTTTGGCTACTATAGGCCTCTGGGATCAAACTTTACAGGGTCTCTTGCAGCCTTATATGACCCATTAAGCAATGCTAACACAGATTATGGCATTGTTGGATGGATATCTAGAAGTTGGTCTTGGGCTTATCTGCTGAAAAGAATGGACAACCCAAATGGCGATTATTAGTGATCGTTTTGACTACAACTACTACCGTTGTTCTCCTACTGGGGCTTGCAATCTGTTGCTTAAGGAGGAGAGTGCTCAGATTAAAAGGTAAAATTTTTCTAGCTAGTACATGTACTCACCGTCTATAATTGGAATTTAAGATTATTTACTATTAACCACCATGATTGAGGAACTGACCTTTTGGGCATCTTCTCTTCTTTTTTGTCTTTTTTTTTTTTTTTTTTTTTGTCAATATAGGAATGGTTATTACATCGAAAGAATCAAAGTCCAAAATTAATCATATAGCAGCTGCAGGGGATTTTAATGGCAATGTTCCTAATCTGCAAGTCTTTATTTTGGTGACATTGAGACAGCTACAGATATGTTAGGTTATGTGAAGCCTGGTTGTGTGTCCGACCCGGTTTGCACCCGATCCGGTACGACAAAAGAATGACTACAGTTTAAATGAAATTTTTATTTTATTTTATTTATTTATTTTTCTGATGAGGGTTGACTCGCCCGTTTATGTATTTTGACCCATTTGATGGTCTTTAAATAGCCGCTTATGTAGTATGGTTTTTGTAATGCGTGTGCGACTCCTTCTTTATACTGTTTCTCGAAAATAGTGAAACCTTACCACAACACAGTGAACGTAGCACCTAAGAGTGAACTACTTAATTTTTTGTGTCTTGTGATTGATTATTTTTCCGTTTTCTGTCTCTATCGTTTTTTATGGATTTTAGAAAATCGGTGATTTTCCTAACATGATAGACTTTCAGTTGAAAATAAACTTGGAGATGGAGGTTATGGTCCCGTTTATAAGTTAAACTTTTGTAGACTACATGACGCCGGGCAGAACTAAGATTATTCTGACAGCGTGAACTAGCAGCAGAAACTAATAATTGAAGATTGAAAAGGAAATTCAGGAAGAGAGAAAATAACAAATAGGGAAGAGAAATACCCTAATTGCCCCAAATAAGCTAACAGAGAATAACTCTGAAAAACTAGAAATATATTGATGCTTGAAAACTGAATTGAAAAATAACACACACTAGATGCCTTTATATAGCCTAAGATATGATCCTAATTTAACAAGGAAAATGAAAAACTAAATAAAGCCTATTTGGAAAAAGAAAACCCAATTCTAGTGGAAAAGGAAAACACAATCCTTATTGAAAAGGAAAACTAAAACACACATGCATAAAATAAAATAATCCAACTTATTGTTGGATTTCTCCTGCATCAGTCTCCCCGAGTTGGGAAGAACTCGTCCTCGAGTTCAACTCGTCTCTGTCAACATCAACAAAACATGGAGTCAAGTGCTTCACGTTGAACACGTCGGAGGTCTTTAAATGACTTGGAAGACGTAACTGGTATGCATTATCATTTATCTTTTGTAGAATCTCACAAGGCCCAATTTTCCTCTCACACAGCTTGTTATACTCACCAACAAGGAAGCGATCACGTGTGAGTACAGCCCAAACCAAATCACCAACCTCAAAAGTTACCTTGCGTCTATGGCTGTCAGAGTGTGCTTTGTACGTGGCGTTGTTATCTTCTATAGCTTTCTTGACTTGATCATGAACTCCTCGGAGATAATCAACCATCACATCAGCCTTAAAACTCAATCGACCAATACGGGGAATGGGTGTCAAGTCGAGTACTCCTGATGGATTTTGCCCATATACGATCTCAAAAGGGCTTAGCTGAGTCGTTCTGTTCTTGGACCGGTTGTAAGCAAACTCTGCCTGTGATAAAGCTAGGTCCCACTGCTTTGGTTTATTTCCCGCTAAACTTCTTAAAAGATTTCCTAAGCTTCGATTTACCACCTCAGTCTGACCATCCGTTTGGGGGTGGTAGGCACTACTGAAATTAAGCTTGGTTCCCATCTTTTCCCACAAACTCTTCCAAAAATGGCTCATAAATTTTGTATAACGGTCTGATGTAATAGATCTTGGAACCCCATGCATACGAACAATCTCCCGAAAATATAGGTGAGCAATTCGAGTAGCATCCATCGTCTTTCGGCAAGCGACAAAATAGGCCATCTTGGAAAATCGATCCACGATCACGAAGATAGAATCCATGCCCCTTTGAGTGCGAGGTAACCCCAAAACAAAATCCATGCTAACGTCGAGCCATGGGCCATCGGGCACTAGTAATGGAGTATACAGACCAGCATTTGTGAGGGCTCCTTTGGACCGCTGGCAAATAAAACACCATTCCACGTAACGTGCCACATCACTAGTTAACTTGGGCCAGTAATAATCAGATGAGATCAAGGCCAAAGTTTTGTCTCGCCCAAAGTGACCTTCTCCATGCAACTCTCGTATTATCTGTTCCTGCAATGAACTATCCGGAATGCATAGTTGTGAACCACGAAATAGATAACCGTTAAGAAGAATATAATCACTACGCTTACCTGCAGACACCTCAGCCAATATCTTCCCGAATGAAGGATCTTCTGTATACAACTCTCGGAAGGTGTCAAAACCCACAACTTTGGTATGCATAGTAGTAAGAAGTGCAACTTGCCTACTTAGGGCATCAGCAACTCGATTCAAGCTCCCGGATTAGTGTCGTAAGGAAAAAGTGAACTCCTGAAGGTAGGCAACCCATTTGGCATGTCTGCAGCTGAGTTTCTGTTGGCTATTGATATACTTGAGGGCTTCATGATCAGTAATAAGGATGAACTCCTTCTGCACCAAGTAATGACGCCAATGCTTCAAAGACTGGACAATGGCGTAGAACTCCAAGTCATAGGTAGAATAGTTTTTCTTGGACCCCGACAACTTCTCACTGAAAAAAGCGATCGGACGTCCTTCTTGGCTTAGGACACCACCAATGCCAACACCAGATGCATCACAGTTGACTTCAAAAATTTTCTCGAAGTCTGGAAGAGCGAGAACCGGTGATTCCGTCATTTTCTGCTTCACCAATTGAAAGCTTGCATCGGCTTCTTTAGTCCATTGGAAAGTTTGGCCCTTTAAGCACTCTGTGATTAGTGCAATCAATGTACTGAAATTTCGGATTAACCATCAGTAGAATGACGCCAATCCGTGGAAACTCCGGACATCATGTAGACTCTTGGGTGTTGGCCACTCTAGAATTGTTGTCACCTTAGACTGATCTGCATGAACACCATCAGTGGACACAACAAAACCAAGAAAAGTAACACTAGTAGTAATAAAGGAACACTTCTTTCGATTGACATATAAACACTCTTTTCGTAGTGTTTCAAAAACCTCCCTGAGATGCTCCAGGTGTGTTTCCAGCGAGGAGCTATAGATGAGGATATCGTCAAAGTATACAACAACGAATTTTCCCATATAAGGCTGCAACACTTGATGCATGAACCGCATGAATGTGCTGGGTGCATTGGATAATCCAAAAGGCATGACCATCCACTCGTATAGCCCATGATGCGTCTTGAACGCTGTTTTCCACTCATCTCCAGGCCTGATTCTGATCTGGTGATACCCGCTCGTAAGATCAATTTTGGAAAAGACCTTAGAGCCTGCTAACTGATCCAACATGTCGTCTAAGCGAGGAATCGGGATTCTATACTTCACTGTGATTCGATTGATGGCTCTACTATCAACACACATGCGCCATGATCCATCCTTCTTTGGAACTAAGAGAGCGGGAACTGCACATGGACTCATGCTCTCTCGAATGTAACCTCTTTTCAACAACTCCGTCACTTGGCGTTGCAACTCTTCAGATTCCTTCGGATTAAGGCGATAAGCTGGTCGATTTGGCAAGCTTGACCCCGGCAGGAAATCGATGTGGTGTTGTATATCTCTCATGGGTGGCAAATCAGGGGGTAGCTCATCTGGTATTAAATCAGCAAACTTAGTCAATAGCTCTTGTAACTCAACTGACACATCATCGTCTATTCTAGAACCCTCTTCTCGTGGCATCAAGGCATACACAACGCCCTCTTCTTCTACTTCTTCAAGGAACCGAGACATTGATAGAAGATTAACGCCCTTTTCGGTTGCTGGTATAGGAATGGCTCCTTCTCGCCGAGGTGCTAACACCACCTTCTTTCCCTTAATGCTCAAGGTATAGGTATTTCGCCGCCCATCATGGACAACGCTCCGATCATACTGCCAAGGCCTGCCTAATAATAAATGACATACATCCATAGACACTACATCGCACCATGCCTTATCGAAATATTTTCTTCCAATTGAAAAAGAAACCAAACATCTTTTATCTATTGTTACCTCACTTCCCTTTTTCAACCAAGACAATTTGTATGGCTTTGGATGGCTGTCAGTCTTCAGCTGAAGCTTCTTAATTGCCTCCTCTGATACAACATTCTCACAATTGCCACTGTCAATAATTATTTTGCAAACCTGCTCCGCGATCGTGCAAGTGGTATGAAAGATATTGGTTCTTAACCAATCTTCTCCAGAGTAATCTTTTGGAGCGAGTAAACTTTTTCTGACAACCAGCGTCTCATTCCCATCTCCATACAAAATCTCATCATCATCACCGTCATCAAAAACTTGATCTCCGATGTCGACTTCTTCTATTGTCTCATCCTCAATCAAGAGATTCTTGCCCGTCCTGCTATCAGGTTTTCGACAATCTGTCGAACGATGACCGGGCTCCCCACATTTGAAACAACGGATGTTGGAGTTGGAGCTCTGGCCTCGCGTAGGTTGAGGATTAGGACGAGGCTCCTGAGGATGGATTCCTCGTGTATTATGATCTCCTCTTGGTGTAGATCTGGTATTGCTCCTGGCCTGCTGTTTTTCTACAGTCAAGGCATGTTGGTAGGCTTCAGAAACCGTCCAGAGAGAGTGGAGACTAAGGACGTCTTGTAGGGACTGCCGCAACCCACACAGGTATCGCGCCACCAATTGCTCTTCAGTCTCGGACAAGTCGTTTCGAGCAACCAATTGGTAAAATTCTTCGGTGTAATCATCAATAGATCTCACACCTTGTCTTAGTGTATGAAGTCGTTGAAACAATGCTTGAGTGTATCCAAAGGGTAAAAAATGTCCCTTCATCTTCTTCTTCATCTTCTCCCAATCGCAGATCTTCGGTTTGCCTTGTTTATCCCTCGATCGCTTTAACTGCTCCCACCAAGCGGATGCGCGACCCTTTAGCTTGATGGCAACAAGCTTCACCTTCATGCGATCTGAAACCTCCTTATAATCAAAGATCTTCTCTACTTCGTGCAACCAATCAATGAAGCCTTCGACTTGTAGAGTGCCAGAAAATTCTGGAAGCTCAACTTTGAAGTCTAAGTTTCCATATCGCTCATCCCGACCACGTTGTTCCCGATCCAGAACAGGGTTGTGATACGGGTTCTCAAAGCTGGAATCTGAATCGCGATCATCCATCTCGCGATCCCTTTCCAAGTTTTGCGCCGCAAGACGCTGGGTTAACTCCGCAACCTGCCTCTGCAAGTCTTCAATCGTCACGTCTCGTATATTACGATCATGATAGGGGACTTCCTCATTCGGAACCTGTCCACGTCGACCACGACCACGACCACGACCACCAGCCATAAAAACTGATGAAAAAAATTTCACCTCAAGAAGACGCTAAGGTCTGATACCAACTGACGCCGGGCAGAACTAAGATTGTTCTGACAGCGTGAACTAGCAGCAGAAACTAATAATTGAAGATTGAAAAGGAAATTCAGGAAAAGAGAAAATAACAAATAGGGAAGAGAAATACCCTAATTGCCCCAAATAAGCTAACAGAGAATAACTCTGAAAAACTAGAAATATATTGATGCTTGAAAACTGAATTGAAAAATAACACACATTAGATGCCTTTACATAGCCTAAGATATGATCCTAATTTAACAAGGAAAAGGAAAAACTAAATAAAGCCTATTTGGAAAAAGAAAACCCAATTCTAGTGGAAAAGGAAAACACAATCCTTATTGAAAAAGAAAACTAAAATACACATGCATAAAATAAAATAATCCAACTTATTGTTGGATTTCTCCTGCATCACTACATAAATAAATTGGTAGAAACATAACTCTTATCTATGAACTGTTGGTGTGTGGTGTCTTTCACCCATTAATTTTGTAGATGGAGTCATTCTTTAACTTGGAGTGTGTGGGCCATGATAGTTTTCATGTCCTTTGTAGCTTTAGATTAATTCTACAATTCAAGCTAGAAAAAGAAGAGAGCCACCTCCTTTCATGCTCTTTATAAGCATGATTTGGTCCATTGGTTTTGTGTGCCAAAGCTTGAGAGTTTTAATGGAGGGGAAAAAAGAAAGAGCCATCATACACAAGAAAAGAAAGGTGTGACGACCCTATTCATAATTATATTGTAGCTATAATAGTATATAATATATATATATATATATATATATATAATTATATAATATATATATATATATATATTATATATATATATATTTAAAAAAAAAAAAAAAACATACAGTAATCATAAACCGGACCGATCGTCACAGGATGATAGAAACCACCTGTCATACATGTATTTCACAACGTATCATGAGATTTACATCTATTACATCATAGTCACATATCACATTATATACACTGAGCGAAAGCATATATACTATAGGAGTAAACAACATACATAGAGCCGACAACATAATTCTAATGATTAAAAGTTTACATTGTGACATATACAAAAACATGGTTATACAAACCGCGTCATATGCGACACTAACCAAATATACAAAAACATTATTTGTGAATACATTACAACAATATACAAAAGAATAGACTAACTACGAAATCTATACAAAAAGAATACGTTCCACGATATCAATCGTAATTGTGACGACCCGATTTCATAATGCATATATATATATATATTTGAAATAAAATTGCATCATCACAGTGGCGTACATGCATACAAGCCATCATTATCTCATAATATGAGCATATCACATCAGAGTAATAATAACATTGTAGCGGAAACTAAATAAATAACACTGTGAGAGTAATATAACATACGGAGTTGACACAAAACTATATATAACAGCTTTACATTCTAAGTACTTTAACAGAAGGGCTATCAAAAATGCCACATACGGCATAGCTGATACGCACGCGAGCGCGCATCGAATTTTACATTTATAATTAACCGCTCGCGTTAGATCACACCTTTACAGGATAGTTCTAAAAAGAGGCTATCGACCCGCAGGGACTGTGATGGTTGTTCGTCAAGCCTTCGAGGTGTTCTCTAGCTTGACTCGTGAAAACAAAAGGTTTTGGTTTTTAAACTAAAAGACAGAAATGTAAATGACTTAAACATAAATGACATAAATTTTAAATGACATAATTGTAAATGACATAATTGTAAATGACATAAAATGTAAATGACAAAAATGTAAAGACATGAATGTAAATGACATGTATGTAAAGATAAAGGTAGAATGCAGATTGTATCTAACTTCGGATCTTTAACAAAGGCATAATATGAGCGTGTAAAGGTTGTCAATCCTTACAACGATCTCAACAAGAATTTACTATCAAAAGAAAATGATAAAGCATCATAGTTCGCACTAGTCACTCACCTAAATGACATAAATTTAAATGACATGAAACTAAACTACATGTGAGATAACTCGTGTTCCCTAGCATGCGATATAAGTCCCCTTAATAGCCTACACAATTATCATGAAATAAGCATAAGGCATTATAGGTTTCCACCCCTCTTTCCATCTATTCTAAGTTAAACTAACATAAATTGAGTTGTGGTCCCTAGCATGCCCTATCAAACTCACATAACATCAACTCAAAAGCATTATTGCATAGCTTGTGTAAATCATTCAAAACTTAAACAACTCGTCATAGACAAAGAATAATCTATATCTCAAATGATATTATCATTAAGCACAATCCATAAGCAAATGCAATCATTATACCATTTATACAAAATCCATACCTAAATACAATCTACCTCAACTCATAACCCCATGGAAAAATTGCATCAAACCCTAAATGGGATTCGTTTCCTCATGGATTTGGATTTCTTCAATGGATTTGAAGAAAGCCATTTCCTAAGGAAAATTGGAGCTATGGGTCGAGTTCTATCATTTATACACTAACAAAATAAAGCAAAAGGAACAAAAACTATACAGAAAATCAAACTTAAAAACGTTCTGTGCTGCCTTTTTCTCTCTCGGACAGAATACATATATATGAAGCCTTGATCTTTCTTTTAGAAAGATCAAGCTAAAGATCTAAGTTTCTAGATCTTTTGGAGTCTTCTTGAGGGAGAATTCGGCGCCTACTATGTGCTGGCAGCCGCAATTTTGGACCCAAAAAATATCCCACCGTCAATAGCTGTCTAAAAGATCCTGCGTTTTCTGGAAGCTGTGACGACGCTTGAGCGTCAGGATTGGGCGCTCGAGCGTCACATGTTGCTGGGGCTCGATTCTGCGCGCAGGGCTTGCAAGCGTCAGGCTTGCATTGCGGCTGGAGCTCGAGCGTCAGATATGGGCGCTCGAGCGTCACTCCTTTCTACAGCACTTCAATTTCCTCAAAAATATCTTCAAGCTTAATGTACATGATATGTCTTGAATTCTCATTAAGACCTGAAAATAAGGAAAACACTAAAACACACTAAAAATATTAGATAACAATACAAACTAAGGTATAACACATGCGAGTTAAGGGGCTTAAATGTGTAACATTCAAGACTTATCACACCCCCAAACTTACATAATGCTAGTCCCTTAGCATTACAAAACTAAAAATAAAATGAAGCAAATATAAACAACTACTCTACCTCCTTTGTCGTAAGAAACACGATTGCACTTAGCACATGCAACAAGCCTTTTAAACCCCTAGGCATGCCTAGTGGACGAGTGAAGTCTCATGAGGGTTTAACAGAAATGTTACCCACAAACATTTTACATGGTCATATTATCACAAGGAATAGAGTATCACAAAAATCATGGTTCATACTTCAATAACAAGCTTAAACTAATAAACCCCATCTTCACAACAATTCAGGATGTGCAAAATATGATTACTTACCGATGGCTAGCTGAGATTTCATGTATGTTCCAATTGTTGTAAAGTGAAATCAGCACATAGATATGAGGCTTCAAAATAATTATCAACATAGATGGCGCAATACCTCAAAATTCACTGAAATCCTTATCAAATGAAACAACCAGGGCATGGTTACTATTTACCGATCTTTTATTATATTTACACAGCTGTTAGCTTAACTCTATTAAGCTTCTAGTTAACCCATGTAACGAGTGTTAAGCCAGTGACTCCCAAACCAGATGGCTTTAGGGCACTAGATGTAAAGACATCCCTAGGGGCAGTATACTCAAGTTAACTAGGCTACAAAGACAAACTAGCTGTTTTATCATCTTTTTTTTTTTTTCATATATCTTATTGCCCAGGTTATCCATCTAACAAGTCATCCAATTGCATCAGAAGTATTAAAAACAAACATGTTGTCATTAAGGCTCATACCTCACAATCCATGTGCCAATGTGCTCGTGGAATATTAATGTGAAACGAATGAATTCTCAAAAGCCAAGAGTAAGTAAAAAGATTTTGAAATTCTAACTGCATGATCATGTGTCCATTCTCTTAAGCTCACCAATGAAGTGTAAATCAAAATTAAAGATCAACAAAATTCTAAGGAATAATATGAACATTTGCAAAAAATAAAAATTTTTGGATTTTTGAATTTTTGGACAAAGTGTCCTTCCATACCCCCAAACTTAAATCACACATTGTCCTCAATGTGTTTATAAAATTTAAAGCATAATATTAGGGATAGAAGAAAACCTGATTTGGAGAGGTATGGCTCATAGCATACCCCAAAACTTGGATGTAAGAACACTTATCCTGAAAAGTAAAATATTAAACAAAACAAGGGAAAAACTAAACAAACAAAAACTAAAAATAGCAAACAAAAAATAAAACACTCAAATGAAAAACAAATAAAAATTTCAAGGTTGCTGCTGTGCAGTTTTGGAGTGGCGTCAGTGCCACTGAGCTGGGTGGGGCGCTCGATCACCAGGATCCATGGTTCGAGCGTCGTCTGTTTTAGCGGCATCAGTACCGTGGCTCTGGGATGTGGCGCTCGAGCGTCAGATGTTGGTGCTCGAGCGCCCAGTTCCTTTAGCTGAACCTGAAATGAAAAGTAAAAACAGAAACACACCAAACAAAAATAAAAACAAAAATAAAGTAGATGGCAGTGCAAACAACAACATCAGTATTGCTGTCAGGATTGATGCACTACAATGCTACAAACAAAAATAAAATACAAATAAAAGCACACAAATAAAAACAATCAAAGAATATAAATATAGCAGTTTCAGTACTACTTAGTGCAAAACAAAACAATTAAGAATATAGAAAACATAAATCAAAATAACAAATACAAAAAAAAATAAAATAAAATGAACAAAAAACATAAAGTAAACAAAATATGTGGTAGTAAGACCAGCAGTACTAATGTGTTGCTGGTGGGCGGGTGACGCTCGAGCGTCAAATGTTGGCGCTCAAGCGTCTGGTTCTTCAGTGAACCAGAAACGTAGTGCGAGCGTCAGGCTTTTAGCTGACACTCGTGCATTGGCCAAGTAGGTTGCGAGTGTCAGGCTTGCAGCTGATGCTCGTGCACCGGTAAGGTGGTTTTCGAGCGTCAGGCTTGCAGCTGACGCTCGTGAACCGGCAGGGAAACTTGCGAGCGTCAGGCTTGAAGCTGACGCTCGTGCTGGTGGCGCTCGAGCATCACAAATGGGTGCTCGAGCGTCAAGTGTCAAAAACGTGCTTGGCGAGCGTCAGGCTTGCAGCTGACGCTCGTGCACGGGGAAGGGCATTTGCGAGCGTCAGGCTTTTAGCTGACCCTCGTTGCTGCTGGCGCTCGAACGCCCAAAATGGGTGCTCGAGCGTCTGGGCCCAGAAGAATTTTTTTTTTTATTTTTAAAGAGCAGCAGCACTAATGTTCCGCTGCTGGCGCTCGAGCATCAGGATTGGATGCTCGAGCGTCAGGGCCCCAAAATTTTTAGAGAAAATAAAAAATGACTATAAAATGCAATAAAATAATCAAAAGAGAATAAAAATTTACACAGAATATAATACAAACAAAAGTGAAATGAAAGAAAAATTTAGAATATACAAGTTCTGCTGTGAACAGTAGCTTCAGTGCTACTGTCTGGGTGCTGGGCGCTCGATCTCCAGGATCTGACGCTCGATCTCTAAAAACTAACGCTCGAGCGTCGCGTTTCTGCAGAAAACAAAATTATGCAGAAACAGAACAGAAACAAAACCAAATTTATACAGACTCGATTTTATGCATGTTTTTGGACTCTAATGACACTATATATAGTATTTACAATATCTACAGAATCAAACTAGATTACAACCTAAAAAACTCAACAACCAACCGTGCAACAGTCCCCGGCAACGGTGCCAAAAATTGATACGCACGCTAGCGCGCATCGAATTTTACATTTATAATTAACCGCTCGCGTTAGATCACACCTTTGCAGGATAGTTCTAAAAAGAGGGTATCGATCCGCAGGGATTGTGATGGTTGTTCGTCAAGCCTTCGAGGTGTTCTCTAGCTTGACTCGTGAAAACAAAAGGTTTTGGTTTTTAAACTAAAAGACAGAAATGTAAATGACTTAAACATAAATGACATAAATTTTAAATGACATAATTGTAAATGACATAAAATGTAAATGACATAAATGTAAAGACATGAATGTAAATGACATGTATGTAAAGATAAAGGTAGAATGCAGATTATATCTAACTTCGAATCTTTAACAAAGGCATAATATGAGCGTGTAAAAGTTGTCAATCCTTACAACGATCAAAACAAGAATTTACTATCAAAAGAAAATGATAAAGCATCATAGTTCGCACTAGTCACTCACCTAAATGACATAAATTTAAATGACATGAAACTAAACTACATGTGAGATAACTCGTGTTCCCTAGCATGCGATATAAGTCCCCTTAATAGCCTACCCAATTATCATGAAATAAGCATAAGGCATCATATGTTTCCACCCCTCTTTTCATCTATTCTAAGTTAAACTAACATAGATTGAGTTGTGGTCCCTAGCATGCCCTATCAAACTCACATAACATCAAGTCAAAAGCATTATTGCATAGCTTGTGTAAATCATTCAAAACTTAAACAACTCGTCATAGACAAAGAATAATCTATATCTCAAATGATATTATCATTAAGCACAATCCATAAGCAAATGCAATCATTATACCATTTATACAAAATCCATACCTAAATACAATCTACCTCAACTCATAACCCCATGGAAAAATTGCATCAAGCCCTAAATGGGATTCGTTTCCTCATGGATTTGGATTTCTTCAATGGATTTGAAGAAAGCCATTTCCTAAGGAAAATTGGAGCTATGGGTCGAGTTCTATCATTTATACACTAACAAAATAAAGCAAAAGGAACAAAAACTATACAGAAAATCAAACTTAAAAACGTTCTGTGCTGCCTTTTTCTCTCTCGGACAGAATACATATATATGAAGCCTTGATCTTTCTTTTAGAAAGATCAAACTAAAGATCTAAGTTTCTAGATCTTTTGGAGTCCTCTTGAGGGAGAATTCGGCGCCTACTATGTGCTGGCAGCCGCAATTTTGGACCCAAAAAATATCCCACCGTCAACAGCTGTCTAAAAGATCCTGCATTTTCTGGAAGCTGCGACGACGCTCGAGCGTCAGGATTGGGCGCTCGAGCGTCACATGCTGCTGGGGCTCGATTCTGCGCGCGGGGCTTGCAAGCGTCAGGCTTGCATTGCGGCTGGCGCTCGAGCGTCAGATATGGGCGCTCGAGCGTCACTCCTTTCTACAGCACTTCAATTTCCTCAAAAATATCTTCAAGCTTAATGTACATGATATGTCTTGAATTCTCATTAAGACCTGAAAATAAGGAAAACACTAAAACACACTAAAAATATTAGATAACAATACAAACTAAGGTATAACACATGCGAGTTAAGGGGCTTAAATGTGTAACATTCAAGACTTATCAATAGCCAAAATACATCGATCAGTTTTACACATATAACATCACGATGTAAAACAAAAGCTAGACTACCATAGTCTATACAAAATGCATTCGGCGTACACCGTCATCAATCATAACCTAAATACGCAGCCATTGGATCTTCATCAAGATCTTCAGTACCTGTATCAACAACATCATCTGAGGCGATCATGGAGTTAACCACATTCGCCCAGGCGGATATATGAGTCCACGGTCTCAGCGGTATAAGAAATCACTAAGTTTTCACAATGAGCCAATCTTTTGTTTTCTACTTAGTTTACAATAACAGCTACATTGGGTTTATAAAATATCTTTCAATAAAGCATGGCGTAGCTGATGAAGTAAACATCATAGTTAAGAAATCATTTGAAACATAACACTTTTAGCATAATTAAGTCATACTCATCAAATCATCATATGCAACCAGATGTAGACATATACATAAGTTCTTTTCAATTGAGACTCTTATACATACCAATACAACTAACATGAAATTCCATAAAACATAATACATATACATTCTCAAAATCATAACTTGTCATGCATGCTTCCACATTCATACATTTCATAATATAACTTTAAACTTTCATAAGGGCATGGACCCCCTTTTTGCTTTCATAAGGGCATATTCCATTTCATTTTCATAAGGGCATATCCCCTTTTCATTTTTGTAAAAACATATCCCCTTTTTTCACTTTCGTAAGGGCATATCTCCTTTTTCACTTTCGTAAGGGCATATCCCATTTTCACTTTCATAAGGGCATATCCCCTTTTCACTTTCGTAAGGGCATATCCCCTTTTCACTTTACTATAATCAAGGCTAATCGCCCCTTCGAAAACATTTCACTTTACTATCATCGAAGCATTACACTCCTTTGAAAACATTTCACTTTACTATCATCGGGGTTAATCACCCCTTCGAAAACATATCACTTTACTATCATCAGAGCATTGCACTGCTTCGAAAACATATCACTTTACTATCATCAGGGCTAATCACCCCTTCGAAAACATTTCACTTTGCTATCATCGGAGCATTACATTCCTTTGAAAACATATCACTTTGCTATCATCGGAGCATTACACTCCTTCGAAAATATTCTTATTCTCATGCAATAAACATCTCTTTTTCTTTCTTTCATAATCATGTAATCTTTAACATCATTTCATAATCAGATTCCATCAAACATTTCTAAACATATTCAAAGCATCAAAATATCATCATATAAAAACACTAACATAACATACAATTGGCTCAAATATAATAAAATCTTTGAAAGCATAAAAATAGTATCTTTTCTCAGTGAGTAATTATACTCACCTCTCGTAGTCTGCTTAGAAATTTCTCTTGTCGTTTATAAAACTCACTGCAATAAATTGCACCCACGTGTGACAGTATATTAGTCTAAAACTTATTTTTAAATTCACAATCTAGCCCATTAATTATTTTCCTTGAACTCTGTCTAAAAGTTTAGCATAACGACATATACCTAAAATATTATAATGTCATTCGGGCATTATAATAGCATATCTAAAATATTATAATCTCACTTGGCATTATAACGACATAAATTAAATTATAATACCTAGAATTGACATAAACTAGGGATAAAGGAATTATACCTAGAACTCCCAAAATAAAGCACCAAAGCCTTGAGAACAACTCCCCCCTTTTTCTTTTTCTTTTCTTCTTCCTAACTACTAGGACAGCACGTCCCCAAGAGCTGAGAGGAATTATTTTTTTTTCTAAGCAAAACCAGCACTGCAAGAATGGTTTCTACATATATAGGCAAGGCTGGACAGTTTTCCCTTTGGTTTCCAATTCTATTTTACTGCACGGGCAAGCTGGGAGTGATAATTTTCTGATTCTTTTGTTTTCTTTTGTGAGCCAAAAACAACTCCTGCATGATGGACGGTTAAAGCATGACTTGGTTTCCAATTTTTTTCTGCATGTAACCTTGGCAACACACGTATTCAGCTCTTCCACTCAAAGTCACAGCACCTGCTCCTCTTCTTTTGATTTTTGGACAGCACATAGGCTGGAATCTCTTAGGCTTACACGTTACACTACACTCCACTAACATTGACAACACACAACTCCACTTCTCTAATTTGGACAGCACTTGCATGCAACACATGCTGCCATACACGTTATCACACACCCCATGCAATCCACGTACATATCTTCCTAAAATTAGGACAACACTACTACTCAATAGTTCCAGCAATTTCTTTTCTGTTCTCTCTTCTATGCTGGACGTGAATGACATCTCTTCTTCCTTTCCTTCCTTCATGTGGACGCCCCTCCACTTCTTCTCTTTTGTTTGTTTTCTTTACTCAATGCTGTACTGGACAACAACAATAACCAAAAAAAAAAAAATATATATATATATATATATATATATATATATATATATATATATATATATATATGTATTATTACTATTATTATATAATACTTTCTAGCATTCTCTTTTTATATACATGTGCTGTATCAAACAACATTAAAAGAGTAAGATATATATAAACATTTATTAATACCATTATTTATGACCTTTGATTTCATTTTAACACTCCAAAAATTTATTTTTTTTAAGCTTATTATAAATTAATCACTACCCAATTTAAACTAAGAACATATAATAACCATCAAATATATTCTTTCAAATGTATTTGACCCATCACAATTTTTACTAAAGTATTCCAAGTCGCCTAGTTAAATCTTGGGGTATTACAGTAATAGCCAAGGTAGTAGGCTACAGGATCGTCATCTACGCTCTCAGAACCTGCACCAATATCTATATAATCATAGAAATCATCCATGATTACATAGGCGGAAAAGAGAATGAGTGAGTCAACAGTCTCAATGAATAAAAATCCACTAAATTTTCGTAAAGGATCGAAGAGTTAGTTTACACGAGTTTATAATAACGGCTACTAGAAGTATGACATTTATTTTGAAACATGAGCAGCTAATGAAGTAAACACATGTAGTCATAAAATATCTTAAATATAATAATAATTGAGTACATACATGTACGTTTCAGTCTCCCGCCTGTACTAATACACATACGTGCTCAACTATGTTATAAATATATTATATAACTCAGTTACACTCATACACAAGCATTCCTTCCCCAATGAATGAAAACACAAGTATATAAGCATATCTAAGCAATAAAACATAAATCATATATGCAACTAGCCGTAAGAATATACATATGTTCCGTTCCATGCGAACTCATATGCATACTAATACGTCTATAATAAAGTTCAATAAATCGTCATATGCAACTAGTCGTAAGAATATATATATGTTCCGTTTCATGTGAACTCATATACATACTGGTATGTCTATAATAAAGACCATGTAAATCATATCAAGAAACGTCACATAAACATTATAATAATCATCATGCTATGCATGCAATGGCACACAGACACTAACCCTCGCGGCAAGGTCCATAGGCACATGAACATCGACCCTCATGGCAAACTTCATAGGCACACCGACCCTTATGGCAAGGTCCATAGGCACACGAACACCGACCCTCGTGGCAAGGTCCATTGAATATTTTTAATAGGCACACGGACAACGACTCCCGTGGCAAGGTCCATAAATCATTTTCTACGCTCTTTTCATAAATATACTCATAAATATCATGCAAACATAATTGTCATAATCCTTTTCTCAATATCAAATACCAATAAAGCAACTCAAATACCATAAAGCTCAACATATCAATATATAATTGTCATAGTCATAAATCACAATAAATTATCAATCACTCATCAAATAATCATAAATCTCAAGAAGATAATCGAAATCACAAATCACATGCTATCATAAAATATCATTGGTTCGTCTTTTAAACAATCATATTATTCCTTCAAAATTTCTTAAAAACATTTATTTTGTTTAGTAAGTACAACATCTACTAAACCTTGAAAACAAAACATAAAACATTTTAAGGTGTGTATCATTCTAGTAAGTATAAATACTTACCTTTATGCTGATAGTATTGTGCTTGTTATGAAGAACAGCGTCGACGCCAAGAGTCGACGATGTTATTTTATCATTAGCGTCGATGTTTGTCAACGGTAATTGTATACCGTGGCCGCTATTCCAATTTTTATTGAACCAGCGTATGGCATAAATTTCCGCCATGGTATTAGCATCGACTTATTAGCGTCGACAGAAAAAGTCGATGCTAATATTAATGTATTTTAGCTATTAGGTTCAAGCAATAGCGTCGACGTATATGTCGACGCTAAAGGTTGATTATTAGTGTCGACCTTGTAAAAGTCTATGCTGATAATGTCGACGTTAATGAACTAATTTCTTGTAGTGTTTGACAATCTCAAGAACTCACACTCGTTTGCTTTCTTGGAATCTTTCTCGATCCAACCGTTGCATACTATGAATTGGAGGACTAGATTCAGCCCTAAGCCTCCAATCTCACTTTATGTGCTTGCAATCAACCACATCATCAGACCCGGTTAGACTACCAAACTCTAAATCTTATTTCACTTAAAGTTACCCGCATGCTCTCATGTAGCATTTCTAACTTTCTTAAAACTAGCTAAACACTGCTACCCTCATGTGAGTTTACACTTTAAAGACTTATTTAAATTAATTACATACTTAAGGAATTCACCATTCGTATTATCAATTTATTACATTATTAATTTAAGGTAACAAAATATGCTTGGTCATATTATATATATATTATATGCTTGCTAGGTTAAGCACAACTCGATAGTGTACTTAACCACTTATATTGCTTATGAATAAATACATTAATCATTTAATACAATTCCAAATGGATTCGAAGCTTGTTTATGTATTTCTATAATATTGCTAATTTATATTTATTGATTTAAGGTTACTTTGAAACATATTATTATCCAATGATATTCTCATCTTTAATTATTTTATTTAATACTTTATCATTTGGTTAGTTAAACATACGAGTAACATTGGCCATTAGCTTATTAACTAATTCTATTATTAACTTATCATATCAAATTGATTATCTTTTCGAAACTAACATAATTGGTGCATCTCATTTAAATTTAAGAGAAAAATATAAAATCAGTCTATGTAATTACACCGATTTGCAACAAGCTTCCTATAGTATAAAATTGTTTTGAGAAATCCCTGTGGTATGTAAAAAATAGCAAATAGGTCTGTAAGACCCTAGTCTCATATTGGGAAGATAAGGAATAGCCCACATAGAGTGAAAAATTTATAAAGAGAGTCATGAGTTTTGAGTCCCACATTGCTTAGTTACTAAAACTGGTCTTTATAAATAATTCTAGGAAAGCTCCAAAATTAACTAGTCATTTTGAACTGATAGGGCAGATATGGCTAGCACTTTTCTCTGGGTCATTATAAATGGTATCAAAGTCACCTAGTAACGCCAGTCCATGTGGTATTGGCGCACTACATGATGTGGCTCTGACGAGGACATCATGAGTTTAAGAGGAGGAGTTTGTAACACCTCAGTCGCATATTGAAAAGATGAAGAATAACCTACATAGAGTGTGTAGTTTATAAAAAGAGTTATGAGTACTAAGTCACACATTGCTTAGTGACTAGGTGAAACTGTGCTTAATAAATGATTCTAAGAAAGCTCAAAAATTAACTAGTCCTTTTGAGATGATAGTGCAGATGTTACTAACACTTTTTTTTGGATCATTACAAGGTGTCTCTACCCAACGAAAACCGTTAAATGCTATATCAACATCAACCGCATCAAATACGTGTTCCGCTATATATATATACCATATATGTGCATTTTCTGGGACACCAACCATTAATTATGTTGTCTTTATCTATCATTAAATCCAACTGACATGGCATGAAGTTGGCTGATTCTGTTGTTAATTAATTACTTCATTAAACCATCAATATATATGTCAATCGAGATAAAAAAATTTAAATTAAATTATTTATTTAATGCTTATAAATTGTGTTTTGGAGTTAATTATATTATTATTTAATCATTTTCCCTTTTTCTTATTTTTTTTTCCTCTTTGGAGTTAATTATATTATTTTTTTTCTTAGATCATGATAATATATGTTATGAATGCAAATTACGTATAAGATGGTGGATTTGAACTTCAAACTCATTGAGTACATGTCAATAAAGATTGTAAATATTAATCCTTTGGCAATTCCACGACGTGTGCATCATGTGCAAGAGACATTATTTGATCATGATGCATAACAAATTATATGGGCTCTTGTGTTTGAAACGATAAATCATAGTCCTAGCTAGTTGGCATGATTTCATATTGTAAATGATATATGGACAATATAACAAAAGTTAATAACATTTGCAATCCTTCATTACGGAAGATGGTGAAACATATATATTTGCATGACAGTTAATTTATATGTCCGCAAAAGCTTTTGGTTGTTAGAGATTTTCATTGTTAAATACATGGATGAATATTGAAGGATCAAGTACAATATATATATGGACCAGTAGGTGTAATAATAATGAGGGGGCGCCCCCATCAGTTGGCAAGCCAAGCTATGTGCAGTTGAATGTTACTCTATAGCATTAACAACTCACTAAATGTACTATGAACGTTTTCATACTATGTTTAGTGTGTAGAAAGAGATGGTTGGTTGTAGCGTTAGGTGTGTGCATGTGAAAAACTGTTGCAAAAAAGCACAAGAAATTTTTGCAACGAGAAAATGCAACTATTATATCGTTTGTTTCGATATAAAATGTTTTCCATCGAAAAATATTTTCAACAAAAAAAAATGATTCGTTTGAAAATATTTTTCGATGTTTGTCTCGTACGGAATATGAGGGACGGCAGAAAACGGCCGGCGACTTCTGAAATTGATTTACAAAATTTAAAAACGGAAACCATTTTTCGAAACTAAAGAAGCGTTTTTGGTCAAACCGAAAATATTTTCGGTTTTACCACTGGAAAATACGGAAAAAAAATTTTTAAAAATATTTTACATCGAAACAAATGGAGCCTAAAACTCTCTCTTTGTCTCTGTCTCTCTCTCTTTTTACTATGTGGGCACTTATAACTTGTTTGTTACGCTGAATAGTTATTCTATTAGAAAAATGAATAACTATTAATGGGAATGAAAGAATGTAGAAAGAAATAATTATTCATATTCTTTAATTTGGCGATAGAATATATGCTCTTATTGAAATTTTAACAAAAACACTAAAATACCCAAGATATATATAACAAAATAAAATAATAATAATAATTTAAAGAAAAAAAAAATTCATCCTTCTTGAAAGTAGTTTATCTTTTCGAAATTAGACAAATCTATTTATATGAACCAATATAGAAAACAGAAAACTCATTTTTTTTTTTTTTAAAAAAAAAAATTGTTCATCAATAGAAAGCAAAGATATTGCTCACTATTTACGATATCAATTATCAAGGGCCAATCAATTCCAGTTAAAAAGAAACAAATTTGAACATTAGGGAATTCGATAATTATACCATTGAATCCTGCATCTGCACAACTGAGAACAAAACCATTCACATCACATCAGTGACAGCGGCTACTCTCAAAGATAATTTGGGTAACTTTTTAGCAGTTAATACTATGAAGCTTCCTTTAATGGATGCTAACAAAGGAGAAGCGACTGTAACTCTTTTGGCAGTTCGCCTTGCTTCTTCCTTTGGTTGCTCTTCTATTATCTTAGAAGGGGATTCTCTTCTAACTATTTTAGCTATTAACAAGCGCCTTCTCATTTCTGACTAGAGTATTGTTTCTATTTTCTCATATGTAAATTTGTTATTATCTTCTTTTGTTTCTTAGAAAGCTTGTAAAATTTCGAAATGTGCCAATGTTTGTGCACACCTAGTAGCTAGATGTGCCGCTTCAAACCTCTACCTTTCTGTCTTCTATTAGGTTTGAGAATAGTAAAGACTCTCCTTTGTAATTTTTCTATTTTCCATTCCTGAATCAAACCTTGTGTTTCTTTTTCTTTTTTCTTTTTTTTTTTTGTTCTTTGTTCTTTATCACAATCACTACTAAAATAGTGTGACCTTTTCCATCCAAATTATGAGAGAAATCTAACACAAGGTAACTTGAAATATTTTAGTAGTTGTAAATTTGACTTGCAATAAGTTGTAGTTTTGAGGTGTAAGTGTAATGAGTAGTGCTACACGTCCGAAAATTTAAACGTACGTGTAGTGTCAGAAAATCCTCACATTAGTGAGGAGTTTCTGACATTTTTCTTTTTTTAATATCTGAATTTTCAAACGTCCAACTCTACTAAAGTGTAATTTGAGTAATAGTTTGAAGGGAGAATATGTAATTTACCCTATATATTAGGGTTGGAAAGCACGTATCTTTATAAGATAGGGGATTTAAATGTCAAACTCATAGAGACATGACAAAATAGATTGTATAGGAACGCTGATTAATGTTGTTGGGAAAAATTACCGATTTTTCAAAACCCATTAAAAGCGAAAGAGACAGAAAAGCGGAAAAATCATCAATCACAAAATATATAAAATTAAGTGGTTCACCTTCAGGGGCTACATCTACTGTGTTGCGGCAAAATTTCATTATTTTCGGAAAACAGTACAAGAGTAGGCGTCAAACATGCATAACAAAAAAAGAAACCCTACTACATAAGTGACTATTTAAAGACCCTCAACTGAGTCGAAAATACATAAACGGACGGGTCAAAGCTTCACTCCATGGGCCAATCCTCAGAAGAATTTTCATTTAAACGGTAGCCCTTCTTTTATTGTGTCGGATTGAATGCAAATAAGGTCGGACACAAAATTAGGCTCCATATAGCCTAACAAATGTATGGCTGCATACTCATCCTTTGAAAATTTCACAAGGTGTGCATGACATGCGTGAAGCTTTTGATCAAGATGCATTGTAAATGATGTTGATTTTTTTTGTGTAGAAACAATTAATAAATTATAGCCTTAGCGACGTTAGCGTGCATGAGATGAAATAACCAAAGAGTACCTTTCATATTGTAAATGATGTGGACTCTTGTGTGAACAATATATATATACTGTGAAAGTCCATAAACATTTATAATGCTTCGTTGCTAAACTGTTAAATACGTGGATGATGGAATGATCAGCCCAATGGTAGGGAAATTATGCCGCACTAATAAAAGAAATCTCAAACACAGTAGCTTAATTTCCTCCATTCAAATTTAAGGTATTGCAATATTTATTTAATTCAAACCATATCATCTAAATAAGGTATAAATACATGAGCTATATATATAATCGAAAAGGAAGTTAAATTTTTAAGCAATATACATCTAGATTTCACTAGGATGAAACAAGTTTTAATGGCAGCCAAAAACCGTTATTATCTTAGTATTTCTTGGATCATAACACATTTTACGAATGCAAATTAAGTATGTATAAAAATATTGATTTGAATTTAAAACTCATAGAGACATGTCAATAAAGATATATTGTCAAGTACGGCATTGCCACGAGATGTGCATGGCATGCATTAATTAGGCTTATAATGATAGGAACTCTTGTGTTGTGTTGGAACAAGAAATTATAGTACCTCTCGATTGTCATTATAAATGATATGGATTGTTGTGTGAACGATATACCAAAAGTCCATAACATTTAATATGCTTCATTGCTAAAGACAACGTATTCCTCACTTCAACTGCATGATATATAATGTATGCCCGCAAAGGCTTAATTTTGATTGTTCAATATGAAGAAATACACGATAAGGCTTTGGAAATAAAAAGAAAATAGCAGAATAATTCATCCAAATAAAAAAAAAAAATGGCAGAATTAACCATGTTCTTTTTCTGGGACACCAACCATGATGCATGTCTTTATCTATCATTAAATCCAACGGTCATGATGGCATGAAGAGGTCCAACAAGATATACAATTTGACTGAGTCTATTGTAGTCAATTACTTAATTAAACCACAAGATGGACATAGGATTGACTTGTATAATTACTCATATAGATTACTTAGACTTATAAATGATAGAGACTGTTGTGTTAGAACAATAAATTATGTGACATCATGTTCACCATTAAATACATCAACTTTTTTTAAAAAAAAGACTTGAGGGCATCATCGTCCAAATTATAATACATTCTATATATATATATATATATATATATGATCGAAATAGACTCTAATGTGAACGATATTGCAAAAGTTGATTATGGCACATGTCACACGTAATAAAAGAACCATTATGTCCTCTACAACTACCATGTGATAGATGTAAACGGATCCTCTCCATTTCAAAAGAAATAGAGAGGAGCCGGTAAATTTAATTACAAAAATGCCACCCAATTTAGACCGACAGGCTCCTCTCCAGGAGAGGATCCTTCTCCGTGATAGATAAGTTGTCTTTGTCTATCATTAAATCCAACAGACATGGCATGGAGTTGGCTGATTCGATCTGTCGTTAAGTACTTCATTGAACCAATCATTCCAATATTCGAGATAAAACTTTCTAAATTAAATTATTTATTTAGCGCTTTTACATTATGTTTTGGAGTGAATTATATTATTATTTAAACCTCACATAGAGTACTACATGCCAATAAAGATTGTCTTAATTTGTGGCTGCAGACATACTCATCCACTACTTGTGCATCACGTGCAAGAGGCATTGATGATGATGCATAACACATGATATGAGCTCTTGTGTTTGAAACGATAAATTATAGTACAGCTTGCATGAGATGAAATAATCAAGGAGTACCTTTCATATTGTAAATGATATGTCGACTATTAAGTGGACAATACAACATTTGCAATCCTTCATTACTGAAGATGTTGAAACATATTTCCATGATAGTTAATTTATATGTCCGCAAAAGCTTTTGGTTGTTAGAGATTTTCATTGTTAAATACATGAATGAATATTGAATGATCAAGTCCAATATATATATGGATCGGTAAGTGTAATAATAATGAGGGGCATCCCCATCAGTTGGCAAGCCCAGCTATATGCAGTTGAATGTTACTCTATAGCATTAACAACTCACTAAATGTACTATTAACATTTTCATACTATGTTTAGTGTGTAGAAAGTAGGGCTGTAAATGAGCCCACCTGTTCGCGAGCGCGCTCGATACCCGCTCGGTTAAACTCGACCCGAGCTCGAGCTCGGTACAGTACAAACTCGCTCGTTACTGTAAAAGCCCGCTCGATTAGTTAGTGATACATACCCGACTCGCTCGATTAAGCTCGATAGGGGCTCGTGAGCCTGGCTCGTTAAGGCTCGAATATACCGGCTCGTTTAAGGCTCACGAGCCTGACTCGTTTAAGACTCGTTTAGAGCTCGCGAGCTTAACTCGTTTAAGGCTCGAATAGACCGGCTCGTTTAGGGCTCGCGAGCCTGGCTCATTTAAGGCTCACGAGCTCAATCAATTTATGATCATATAATAATAATATTATGTGATCACAAATCATTATGTAATTTATATGACATGCTAATTATATAATGAGCTCACAAATCATACTAAATTGCTAAGTATATAATGATCATAAATTATTATATGATCACAAATCATGCTAAGTATATAATGATCAATTGATCAAAAAATACTTAGCATGAGTTGTGATATCACCTAAGTATTGTCATTTATCATTAAATACTTTATCATACTTATAAGTTATAACTTATGATTATTATCATTGATTCATTATCCTTATATACTTATTATTATCATTATCATATGATTTAAGTTATCTAACATTGTACTTATCACTTATGTCATATAATTATATAAATATTAGATTAAATGATAATAGGAATATGATAAAAATTTGTTAGGTTTAGTCATTATAATTTATATCATTAATTCATTATCATTATATACTTATCATTATCATTATCATATGATCTAAGTTATCGAACATTGTACTTATGCCATATAATTATATAAACACTAGATCAAATAATAATAGGAATAAGATAAAACTCTGTTAGGTTTAATCATTATAAATTTATATCATTGATTCATTATCATTATATACTTAGCAATGCTATTAATATAGTCTCAAATGAAATGATTAGTATTATAATGAACAATGTATATTATTAACATATACTAAACTAATACCATTAAGTTAATAAATCAATTAATTAACATAGGTTATAAGTAGGTTATAACTTAATAATATACTTAGCAATGCTATATATATACAAACATACAAAACGACGTCATTTTAACTTAGGGCTGAGTTATCAGCCCTAAGTCTCACGTTGTTTCCACTTTCCACATTTCTCTTCTCTCACTCAATCTCTCAGGGCCGCTCTCTTACTCACCCTCTTTAGTCTTTAGGGACTAAATAGTAAATTAACAGTTAGTCAAATTTTTAGATAAGGGTGGACTTGAATTAGTAATGAGAATGGACTAAGTTAAGAATTTAAAAATATGTATAGGAAAATATTTGGGAAAAGTCCACTCAATTGACAATGTCTCCCCCAAATTTTTAATTGTGACAATGTTTTCCCTAAACTACCAAACAATTGTCAATGTCCTCCCTAAGGACGAAATACCCTTAATAAAATTTAAAAAATAGAAAATTAAAACTAAAACTAAAGCTAAGTGGGGTTGAGAAGGTCAACATCACCACTGATATGTGGACTTCTTCACAAAGAGTATCATATATGGTGGTTACTTGCCACTTTGTTGACTTTGATTGGTTCCTTCAAAAAAGAATTTTGAATTTTTGTAATGTACCTCCTCCCCATTCCGGTGTTGTTATTTCTAATGCCCTAATGAAGTGTTTTGTAGAATGGGACATTGAGGATAAGATTTTTACTATAACAGCTGATAATGCAAAACCAAACGATGTAGCCATTAGAATTCTTAAAGAGGAGTTTGAATTAAGGGGTGTCTTGCCTATTAAGGGTAAGTTATTTCATGTTCGATGTTGTGCTCATGTGACTAACTTGTTGGTGCAAGCAGGGCTTGCTGAAATTTCACATATAATTGATTTAGTCAGGCAGGGTATCAAATATTTGGTAGCCTCTGAGAGCCGGTTTATGGAATTCAGTGCTATAGCAAAACGATTGCATTTGCCTTCAAAGAAACTAATTTTGGATGTCCCAACGCGTTGGAACAGCACTTATATGATGTTGGCAACTGCCATTCAATTCAAAGATGTGTTCCCTAGGTACCATGTCTATGATCAACAATTTAAGTGGGTTGTAAGTCCTGAAGGGTGGCAGAAAGTTGAGAATGTGAATAAGGTTTTGGCTATTTTCAATGAGGTGACCAACATAGTATCGGGAAGCGATTACCCAACTTCTAATCTGTTTCTACCGGAGGTTTGGAGAATGAAAGAGATATTGAGCAAGTCCATGGATATGAATGACTATATCAAGGAAATGGCGATTAAGATGGCTGAAAAATTTGACAAGTATTGGGGTGAATGCAATTTATTAATGGCCATCGCTGCTATTTTGGATCCAAGATACAGGATGAAGTTGATAAATTTCTGTTTTCCACTAATCTATCCAGAGCCTGATGCTACTTTGCACATTGATAAGGTGCTATCATGTCTTGGTGAGTTGTATGAAGTCTATGTATTGGCTTATAATTCATCTGTTCAGCAACAATGTGCTCAAGAAAATGTTACTTTCTCAAGTGCTTCTACAAGAGATGTTGTCCCCAAAGTTCCTACGGGTCGATCAAGGTATCTTGAGCATGTTAGAAGTAATGACATCATTCGGCCTCTCAAGACTGATTTGGATGTATATCTTGAAGAAGATGTATACATATGCGAGAAGGATGACAATGGGGAAGACACTGATCTAGAGTTTGAGGCTATAGCATGGTGGAAATTCAATGCCTTGAAGTACCGCATCTTGTCTAAGATGGCTCGGGATATTCTAGCTATTCCCATCAGTACTGTTGCTTCAGAAGCTTCCTTTAGTGCTGGTAGTAGAGTTATTGAACCACATAGAGCTTCACTATCAGTCGAAACTGTTCAAATGCTCTTGTGTGGTTCAGATTGGGTAAGAGCTATCCATAAAATTCCTAAAAAATCAACTGTAACGGTAAGTGTCTTATATAAATTTATATTATTTCCATTTTAACTTAACTGTATTTTTTTTTTTTTAACTTTAAAGTTTATTAACTTCTCTTGTGTTTGTTTTTTTGTAGAAAATTATTGAAGTTGACTTACCAACCATACCATGATTCAGGCATTTCTAAGTTGTGATCTTTTGCAATTTAAATGAAGTTGACTTACCAACCGTACTATGATTCAAGCAAATTTGTGCTTCTACTTAAATTTGAACTCTCTTTAAGACTTTAAGTCTTTGTTGATCTCTGTTTAAGTTTTTGACTTTGTATTTCTTTTATTTATGTGTAGTATTAATTTTTCAAATTTGCTTGTAAATGCTCAAAAGTTTATATCTTTAGTTAATCATGTTAATCAGTGTGTTTTTTTTTTTTTTTAAGTTTTTTTTAATCACATTTTTAAAAACTACTCAAATAACTAAACGAACTTAAATGAGCCGAGCTGCCCATTTAAGGCTCGAAAAGCCTTAAATGAGCATAGCTGGCCTATTTAAGGCTCGAAAAGCCTTTTTATCAAGCTCGGGCTCGACTCGTCAAAACTTTTTAATCGAGCTCGAAAACTCGTGAGCTTGAGCTCGAGCTCGGGTATTGTCTAACGAGCCGAGCTTGAGCTAGGGTTTCTAAGCTCGGCTCGAGCTCGAGCTCGGCTCGTTTAAATATTTTCTTAAACGAGCCGAGCTAAAAATCTTAAAGCTCGACTCGCTCGACTCGATTACAGCCCTAGTAGAAAGAGATGGTTGGTTGTAGTGTTAGCTATGTGAAAAAACGTTGCAAAACAGCACGAGAAAATGCAACTAATGAATTGTTTATTTCGATATAAAATGTTTTTCGTCAAAAAATATTTTCAAAAAAAAAAAAATTATTTTCCTGAAAATATTTTTCGGCGTTTGCCTCGTAAGGAATATGAGTGACGAAAGAAAACGGTTGGCGACTTCCGAAATTGATTTATGAAATTTAAAAACGAAAACTATTTTTTGAAATTAAAGAAGCTTTTTTGGTCGAATTGAAAATATTTTCAATTTGACTATCATTTTCGGTCTTACCAAACACCAGAAAAAATAAAAAACATTTTTCAAAAAATATTTTACACCGAAACAAATGGAACGCACCTAAAACTCTCTCTCTGTCTCTCTCTCTCTCATTTTTCTGTGTGGGTAGTAAAGACGCATTTGATATGCGAAATGGTTAATCTATTAGGAAAATGAATCACTATTACCGAGAATGAAAGAATGTGGAATGAAATAGTTATTCATATTTCTTAGTTTGGTAACAACACATGTGCTCTTATTAGAATTGTAACAAAATTACTAAAATACCCTAGATATATAAAAAAATAAAATAATAATAATAATAATTTAAAGAAAAAAAACTACATACTTCTCGAAATTAGACAAATCTATTTATAAGAACCAATATATATAGAAAACAAAAAATTCATTAAAACAAAAATTGTTCATCAATATTAGAAAGCAAAGATGTGGCTCACTAGCTAGCTATTTACAATATCAATTATCAATTTAGGACCAATCAATTACAGTTAAAAAGAAACAAATTTGAACATTAGGGAATATTGCGATAATTAATATACCATCGAATCCTGCATCTGCACAATAGGGAACAAGAATTGGAAGCCAACCTCTGCAGGCATAAGATCATTCTCATTCACCACAAATCTAGCTAAATGGTCTTGCGACCACTCCTCTAAACAATTTATGATGACAACCGTATAGTCACTCCCTCTATTTTATTAAGGACAACTCCTTAAACGGTGTGACCTTTTCCATCTAAATTAAGAACCAAATCTAACACGAGGAAACTCAAAATGTTTTAGTAGTTGTAAATCAATCTGATAACTTGCAATAAGTTGTAGTTTTGAGGTGTAAGTGTAATTGAAGTAATAGTTTGGAGGAACAAAATGTATTGTACCCTATATATTAGAGTTGGATAAGATGAGGGTTTTAAACCTCAAACTCATAGAGACATGACAAAATAGATTGTATAGGAACACTGGTTAATGTATGGCTACATACTCATCCTTTGAAAATTTCACAAGGTGTGCATGACATGCGTGAAGCGCTTTTGATCAAGATGCATTGTAAATGATATTGACAGTCGTCGCTCTCTACATTACGGGGTGTTAGGAATACTCTTTGTACCAATAATAGAGAACCCTCATCCCCATTGAGAATCTCTTCATCTACCTCCTCGCTGTCATAAAAAACATCTTGTCCGAACTCTTATGTTGAGTCACCTATGTTTTCTCTGGAGTCCACAAGCAAACTCTTGCCGTACTTCTCCCCCTTGGAGGAAGGTCCCAATACAACAGAAGGAACAAATTTGGACAACGCTAATGGTATGGAACCCTTTTTTGACATATGAATCACTCCTTATGGTTTTTTATCCTTATATTTTCATTTAAAATAGGATATTCCCACTAGGGTGTAGAGAAAATTCTATGTGGATCCCGATCAGTCCCTCGAGGAAATTAAAAGGGTAGCGTTCATGGATTTTGGGACAAAAAGAAAACAGTTCAAGTACGCTGTTAAACATTTTCTGGATTTGAAGGATGGTGAAAGTCTAGAAGATGTGGTTACCACGACGCCAAACATTGATAAATTCGATGCAGAAGGCGTAGAACTCAAGATTGAGAGGTGGTTGATGACCAAGGATAAGGTTTTTTTGTCACTTTTGGCAAACTCAAAGTTTTTGGAGTGATGGCATTTTTTTTGTTTTTTAGGACAGAAATTTCCTTCAAGTTGGTTTGTAGGAAATTTACTACATGCTTTTTTAACAACATGTACTTTTCATATGCTGTTTTAATAACATTAATAAGAAAACATGTATTTATCATATGCTTAAAGGACACATGTCACTTTTAGATGCTGGTTTGTAGCAGATTCCTACAAACCAGTTTGTAGATAATTTTTCTCCATTTTTTTTATTTTAGAAGTAAAGACCATACTAACAATACAACATTTATAGGACTTGGCAAAGAAGGCCCAAAAAAGTTGTAGCTTTTACAAGTTTGTGCAAACCTCAGGGTCGAAGAGCTACGTCCGAGTTGCAAAAGAGATGGTACGTGTAACTGGTGTTGGACAAATATAATGAAAAATAGGAAAATATGAAGGCAAGAAAATACACAATAAAATAATTAGGACTTCAAGGCTTGATCACAATGACAATATCTTTAGAACGTATTTTGTCCCCTTTCTTAGTGCTAAGGGATTTGACAAAATAGTTCTCAGGATATAATGAAGCTCAAATACTACTCTAGAATAGCACTTTCTAGAATAACAAGAAACACCCTTATGGAGAATTTGCACAAAAGAAATTTGTAAGAAACAATAAATAAATTATATGCTTGTGTGTCTATTTGCATATTACCAAATGGTCATCTTTATAGTGATTTTTGGATACATCCAATGGTCCAAAATCATTTGATCCAATAGTCACAAAATGTAACTACCAAAACCAATTTTAATGGACACTATAATATCATATTAATTCTTTTGTAACCACAAAACTTTAAATAACATATTTAATCTTTTTTGTAACCAACAAAAACTTTAAAGTAAATATAATTCATAATTATTTGAAATATCCAAAATAATTATTTTATTTATTTATACTAAATAAATCTAACAACTGGTGCAATTTATAAGTAACTTTCACGCCTCATATTCTAGTGTTGTATTTGTTTTGTATTTAATGTGAATGATCTTGCAGGAGGAAACGACATGATCTACTTTGGGGAGAAGCGAGCTGGTTATAGTTACACATACTAATTAAGAAGGATGGGATGTGAATGACGTGGCTGGGGAAACTATGGTAAGTGCTACATATGTATTATTACGTGAATACGGTTAATATATTTTTACACCCACAATTTGTTGATCGATTTATCATTTGTATAGTTTTGTGCAGATGAAGACGAAAGAAATAATGTCCCAATAGCCATCCACACTTGTAGTATGTTCAGAGGGGTTGTTTATTGGTCGCCGGACGATCCATACAGAAAAGTCTAGGAAAGAAACTTTTGGGTTGTGTCCTTGGAGTCGGGCTAGGGCCGACACCGGGTAAATCGAGATATTCTACCTCCGGGACATCTATATCTAGTACGTGATAAGTCTTGAATGTTATACATACAAGCTCCTTAATTCGCATTTGTTAATCTTTAGTTTATTTTGTAATATAATATTTTGTCGTGTTTTTGTGTTTTTTTAGTATTTTCAGGTCCTAAGGTGAAAGTGCAAGTAAAACCATAGATTTTGAACTTAAACACTTCAAAGTGTGCTGAAAAAGGCAAAATGGCTCGAGCCCGTTTGGAAGGGCTCGAGCACATCCCTGCACCAAGTAGCTCGAGCGCACCACAAAAGGGGCTCGAGCGCAATCGGTCGCACTGTTGTACAAATATGTACCTAAATAATTAGGTGAATAAATGCACGTTCCAGTCGCATCCTATCAGTATTTTTGCTGGTTAACCCAACTCAAGTTAACCAACCTAAAAAATTTTTAAAAAAATTCAAAAAAATTCATTTTCACTTCCCCCCACTTTTTTGCCCACACACGCTGCTCTCTCTCTCGATCTCCCCCCCCCCCCCCCCAACCCACACACACACACACGTTCTTTCTCCTCCACCCATTACCACACATCGGCGACACCCACCCACCTTGGCAACAACTCGAAATCTAGCGAACACCGTGTTGTCGTTGTCTCCGTGAAAAAGAAAAACATAAGCCCACTCTGACTTGACATTTGAGGTAGGTTGTGCCATGCAAAGTAACCAAGCAATCCTATTTTCTTCCCATATCTACCTTTAGTAAAGATGCTCCTGCTTACCATCATTATTACCAATCCATTTCGTCCTAGCATATATAGCAATAGTCTGTGACATACGAGGGATCGTACAGTGCTGTGTCAGCATGCACAATTTGCCTATAAGGTATGGGGTCAATCTCTAGTTCCGCTCCCCTAGCCAATGAGAAAATTTCATGGTCATGACCATTTACCAAAACCCAACTGTGGCCATGAATGGAAGGTCAAGGTCTAATTTGTTGGCTGGCACACCTGCGTGGATCCAAGCTCGGACGCCCGCGTCCATGCTAAGTTGATAGCTCATTGGATTGAACAGTGGAGCAGGCGGTCCAGTTAGCTCGGGTAAGGAATGAGGAGTACTATACACGTCATAGGCCAGTATGTTGATCCAGTCCAAGCTTATTGAGATGAATAATGCTACAAGTCCGACACCCTCACATTTGAGGGCGTACGGACCACTACAAGAAATTCATTCATTAGCGTCGACACCCAAAGTCGACGCTGATAATCACTTATCAGCGTCGACAATAACCAAGTCAACGCTAAAAACATAATATCAGTGTTGACATACATGTCGGCGCTAATCCTTGACGCAAATTGTTAAAACGTGTTACTATTAGTGTCGACTTTAGAAGTCGACCCTAATAAGCCGCCGCAAATAAGCTGGCGGGAACTTATACCCCGCGCGGGTTCAATAAAAATTGGAAGAGCGTCCAAAATCTACAATTAGCATCAACAAAAGTTTACGCTAATAAAATACTTATTAGTGTCGACATTGGTCATCGACGCTGTTTCCATATTGCACTTCTTTACATGTTAAAAATGAAAAGACTATCAGCGTCGACACCATAAGTCGATGTTGATAATGGGCTGCCGTAACAATCAGCATCGACTTATGGTGTCGACGCTGATAGTACTGATAAAATACTTACAGGGTCGACATTGGGCATCGACGCTGTTGCTATATTGCAGTTTTTTACATGTTAAAATAAAAAAGACTATCAGCGTCGACCCCATAAGTCGACGCTGATAATGTGCTGCCATAAACAATTAGCGTCGACTTATGGCGTCGACGCTGATAGTACTAATAAAATACTTATCAGCGTCGATATTGGGACATTGACGCTATTGTTATATTGCACTTTTTACATGTTAAAAATGAAAAGACTATCAGTGTTGACACCATAAGTCGACGCTGATAATGGGATGCCGTAACAATCAGCGTCGACTTATGGTGTCAACGCTGATAGTACTAATAAAATACTTATAGGGTTGACATTGGGCATCGACGCTGTTGCTATATTGCAATTTTTTACATGTTAAAATGAAAAGGACTATCAGCGTCGACCCCATAAGTCGACGCTGATAATGTGTTGTTGCCTAAACAATCAGCGTCGACTTATGGTGTCGACGTTGATAGTACTAATAAAATACTTACAGTGTCAACATTGGACATCGACGCTGTTGCTATAGTGCACTTTTGAACACATTAAAAATGAAAAGACTATCAGCATCGACCCCATACGTCGACGCTGATGATTTACTTCCTAAACAATCAGCGTCGACTTATGATGTCGACGCTGATAATCTTTTCATTTTTAACATTTTAAAAAATGTAGATATAACGACAGCGTCGAGATTTAGAAGTCAATGCTGATGATAGGTAAACAGCGTCAATGTACGGGGTCGACACTGTTGATCGTAAATAAAAATAAAAACCTTATAAGCCTATTAAATTTTAGACGTATATATACTAACACATCTATCACCATCATTCTCCCAATTCTCATCATCATTATTGGATCTATGGATTTATGTCAGACTTACAAATCTAATAGTGATTGTAAAAATTAGAAGAATAGGAGAATGATTGTGCTAAATGCCCTAGTATTTCTCTAAATTTTAATATATATACACCATTTTTACATTTTTTTTAAATATATAGACACTGTTTTTCTATATATATATATATATATATATATAATTTTTGACAATGTCAAAGACTTCAATAAGTGATATAAATCAAGACATTTTATAAAAGTTTATCATGTTGTCCCCTCCAAGAAGGGTTTTTGTTCTTTCTCACAATGTCTAGAGGCTTAATCATGTCATATGGATTAAGACATTCTATATGAGTGCTCAATATTCAACTTACCCAAGTCACTGACTAATTAATGACTATTTAAAGTATACTTTGCAAACATATTATGTTTGTTTTCCTCTATAAGATTATTGATTGAAATAATTTATTGAGCATCCTCCCATTGGACATCATCGATCGTGATACGATCAAATGATCAATCAAACTTGATATAGTTGAAGGTTTTATCGATCATTTGATCCATCCTAGTTTATTAGTTTGTTCAATCGAACTTTAAGGATTTTTTTATTATCCTAGTCATCAGTCTGATTGACCGTGATACAGTCAAAGGTTTGATAGAACTTGATATGATTGAAGGTTTGATCGAACTTGACAAGATTCGATCGATCGTATGATCTATTATAGTGCATTAGTATGATTGAATGTTCGATCAAACTTGACACAACTGAAGGTACGTTTGATAAATCGTCTGATCGATCATAATGCATTCGTATGATCGAAGGGTTGATCAAACTTGACACGACTAAAGGTTCAATCGATATTGACATGACTGATGGTTCGATCAATCGTATGATCAATCCTAGTACATTAGTATGATTGAAGGTTCGATCGAACTTAACACAACTGGATATTTGATCGATCGTCAGATCGATCATAGAGCATTAGTACGATCAATTGTAATACGATCAAATGATTGATCAAACTTAATACAATTGAAGGTTAGATCGAATATTTGATTGATCCTAGTCCATTAGTCTTATCGATTGTGATAAGATCAAAGATTCGATCGAACTTCATCCGACTTAAGGTTCAATCGAATATCTGATTGATTCTAGTACGTTAGTCCGATCGATCGTGATACGATCAAATGATCGATAGCTTGATACAATTGAAGATTAGATTGAACATCTGATCAATCATGATAAGATCAAAGGTTCGATTGAATTTCATCCGACTAAGTTTGATCAAATATCTGACTGATTTTAGTGCATTAGTCCGATCGACCGTGATACGATCCAATGATCGATAGAACTTGATACGATTGAAAGCTAGATCGAACATCTGATCATGAATAATAAGATCGAAGGTTTGATTGAACTTTACATGATTGAAGGTTCGATTGATCGTCCGATTGATCCCAGTGCATTAGTACGATCGATTGAAGTCTAAGATTGAAGGTTCAATCGAACTTGACATGACTAAATGTTCGATCAATCGTCCTATTGATCCTAATGCTTTTGTAAAAAAATGATCAATCGCATTTAATACGATTGAAGAATCGACTAAATATTGTATATATTTATATACTAATCTATTTTATATATGTGGTTAATAAATTTTTTTTTCAAAGGTTCGATTGAACATTATAATAAATTTATATACTAATCTATTAGTTTGATCGATTGTGATATATATGAATATTAAAAAAAAGGGAAAAGTACTCCACATACCCCCCTCAAACTACTATCTAATTGATAATGTCATTCTCAAACTACCAAATAATTGCCAATGTCCCCCTAAAGCTAGCAAAAAAAGAAAAAAAAAATGATCTACAAATTTTTTAATAAGACAAAAATACCCTTATGAACACAAAAAAATAAAAATAACAATAAAACTTATTTTTCAATAAATAATTTTTTTAAACGACAATATTTATAATTTTTTTTTTTAATTTTGAATTTGATAAATTGGGTGGACGTTAAAAAAAAAAAAGAAGTCCGTACACCCTCAAATGTGAGGGTGTTGGACGCTATAGGGACACCAGCATCACTCTATTGAGATCGCCTTAAGAGATATTTCAAGGACGGTTACGAGTAAAAGATTGCTATGGTTAGAAGCAGTCAGGAAGGGATATTTCAAGGACGGTTACGAGTAAAAGACTGCTATGGTTAGAAGCAGTCAGGCTTTGCCAGTACGTCTGGACTCTGCCTCTACGGCAGCTTGCCATTCAGTGAGGAGTACGCTTAGGTTGTACGTTTACCTTAAATTTTTGGAATAAATAGTAATTTAACGTAGTATCAGAATCGAGGTTTTTATTTTGACCATCTTCATCACTCATCGGGAAGTGTTAAAATATTAATTAAAACATAGAATTTAAGATCTCTTTCTACTCGTAATACGTAGAGATTTAACATGCATGATATCAATTGAAACCACAGTGTGAACCTTTCTGGATTTGGAATATATGCTGAAGCTCAGGCTAGGACCTAAGCCCATTATGTTAGACTTCAACACGATTTATGTTTTCTCTCATATGTATTTAATTCACATCTATGCTACTTAATTCGGACCCAAAAAAAAAAAAAAACATGAAAAACGCGCGCGCGCGCACATGTATATATATATATACATATGCTCCTTGTTTTAAGTTTCCAAATTTAGATCAATATATCGCTTTGGGCCGGTTTCACCTTTTGTAGGTTTCTTTTTTTTTTTTTGAGTGAGAATTTGCCAAATTTCATTAATAATAAATCAGGAGCATAAAGCTCTTACAATAGAAGCTTAAACCGCAGATTAAACATAGCACAAACGCTATGAAATTACACAGCCATAGACTGGACAAAAGCATCTAACAATTAAAGAACTGTCTATGACTACAACCACCACTAACCTAAGAACAACTCCAGAAAAGGAGCAGATCTGTTCAGCAGACTAGATCTAAGGTTAGATCGGGACATGATTAGCCCGAAACGCACTCCTTTATTCCAGGTCGTGAGAATTATTCTCCCACACCCAAATCTACTCTCCTCGACCCTAAAGGGCAGGAGACACACACTCCTCTGTCATCCTTGATCAAAGACCCAGGACGACAGACAAAATACAAGAAAATTAAAGAAAACAGAAAATAAATGCAAAAATATAAATCCACAAAGCAGATCTACCGACTGAAGGCGGAGCGGAGGGTGGTGCCGACATGAGGTAGTGGAATTCTTCCAAGTTTACAGATCTAGTTTTGAAAAACCAGATTTAAAAACTCAAAAGAAGTAGATCCGACCTGTGAGCATCAAGAAGAGGTGGAGACCGGCCACCACGTGGTGGAAGGGGAGTCGATAAAGTTGCTTGTGGAGAGATCAGCCTCCAAAGAGGAGGAAAGGCCACCAAAAGAGCGGTTGCTGCCTACGAAAGGCAAGAAGAGAAGGGGAGAGGAGGAAGGGGGGAGGGGTGGAGGAGGGAGCGATATCCCTCCTCCGCCCAAAACATCGGGAGCGTCTACCTTTTATAGGTTTCTAATGTTCAAGTGTTTTCAATTTTTTGAAGAAAAAAAAGTTCTCAGTGTTTTATTTTTTTATTTTTATTTTGATAATTAATGGAAAGCTGGCATTTTTTATGAATATAATTAAAGAAAGCCATTGTCTGCGAGCTGACACAAATCACGGACTTACCCCATATTCCTACACACAAAATTAAGGAAAAACTATAACATAAGCTGTAATGCATGTCGTATGAAACATGATACGAGAAAATACAAAATATATGATTATTGACCTTAATTTTATGGATAATACAAGCTTTTATATATGTTCCAAATAACAGAGCACATCCGATTATTGGCCTTACAACACATCATATTTGATGATTGGCCTTATTGTAGATAATACTTCAAGCTTCTAAACACGACATATCTGATTACAGGCCAGGCCTTATTGTTGATAATAATACAAGCTTTTAGATTACAAATACACACGCGTCTAATTGTTGGCCTTATAATACATCTGATAATTGGCCTTATTGTGGATAATACAAGCTTCTAAACACGTACGACATATGATCTGATTTGGCCTTAATAATAATGTTGATAGTAGAAGCTTCTACTGATCATCCTCGAAGGTCCCATGCATTGAAAGCTGCGACATCATGAACAGTAAAATTGCACGTTACAAGTTAGGATATATGAAGACTAGAAATCCAAAGAGATATACTAATAATAATCAAAGATGCCATCAGATATCGCACTAATTACTGAATAAGAGAACAAATTATAATGCGGACAACAAAAAAATCAAACAATGATGCTACACGTACTCTACTCTTCCGCCTTCTCAGTCTCTTGATGGAACATATATATCTATATATATATACACTAATAGATTCGAATGGGTTGGATCGATGTAGGGGCTTGGAAAACTTTTAAATGCATGCATGAGATTGGAATTAATAGAGGTAAATGATTTAATTCATACTTACTAACCTTCATTTGGAAGAGTCCAGTTCTTGTCAGTGTCTCCCCGTCAGAAAACTAGCATGCATGGGGCTTTCAAGACGATCGAAGCCATTGAAGGGATATCGAATCCGAGGCAGTGTTATAATCTTACTTGCTGGCTAGCTATGAGAGAATATTTTTTAATTTGGACCTTAATTTGAGAAGAGGGCACATATATAGTATGATATAGCCTTTCTTTTTCCCTTTTCTTATTCTTTTTTGTTCTTCCTCGGTGTTAATTATAATATGATTATTTCTTTAGATGATATATATATATTGTATACGAATGCAATTAAATTACGTACGTATAAGATGGGTGGGATTTTGAACTTCAAAACTCATAGATCTAGAGCTACCATGAATGTCAATAAAGATTAATCTGTATTAATCCTTGGCAATTCCACGACCGTGTGCGTCACGTGCCAAGCTAGAGGCATATTAATTATTTGAATCATGATGCATAACAAATTATATGGCTCTTGTGTTTGAAACGATCAAACTATAGTCGGTCCTAGCTTGCATCTGACGCACGGAATAATCAAGGAGTACTTTTCATATTATAAAATGATGTCGACTGTTGTGCATGTGGACACCACAACAAAAGCTAGCCCATAACATTTGCAATGCTTTATTAAAGATGTTGAAACAGCTTCCTCCCTTCAATTGCATTATAGTTTATGTCCGACCAAGCTTCTGGTTGTTAAATACATGGATGATTGAATGAGTCCAAAAATGTAGTAGGTGTTAATATTGAGGGCGCCCATCAGTTGGCAAGCCAGCTATATGCAGTTGAACATTACTTTCTAACATTAACAACGTACACACTGAATCTTTCTTCTTCTGTTTGTTAAATTACTACTTATCTTAAAAGTTTAAGTTGACAGAAAAAAGGTAAATTTAATAATTTAATCAATACTTTAACATTCTCCCTCACGTGTGGGCTCAAACTCTCTTTTAATAGGTGAGGCCAGCACATGCAATTTTAATTGAAATGAGGGTTAAATGAAGGGAGACATGATTCGAACTGACCTCTGCTCTGATATCATGTTAAATTACCATTTATCTTAAAGTAGCTTAAGTAC
>FXXK01000986.1:88590-109907 GCA_900184695.1 Betula pendula
TCCACATGCCATGCAATGTAACCAAGCAATCCCTTTTTCTTGGCATATATAACCTTAGTAGAGATGCTATGCTTATCATCATAACCAATCCATGTCGTCCCAACATGGCAATAGTGTGAGATATACGAGGGATCGAACACAACTTTGGAACCCTTGATATTTCCAGGATTTGGGTATAAGGTATGGGGTCAATTTCAGCCGCTCCCTTAGCCGGTGATAATATGTCATGGTTCTTAGCACTAACCGGAAGCCAATTGCGGCCAAGAAATGAAGGCCGATGACTATTTTGGTGGTTGCACACCTGCATGAATCCAAGTTCTGATGCCGCTGTCCACGGAAAGTTGACTTGTTGGATTGTACAATGGAGCAGGCGGTCAGTCACCTTTGGTACGCAATCAGGGGTATACAGGTCATAGGACATTACGTCGATCCAGTCCAAGCTATCTGAGATAGCCTGAATGGGATATGTCATGCACAAAAAGTCTGACGAATAAAAGACCGCTGCAGTTAGAAGCAGCGGGGTGTTGTCAGAGTCCAGGGACTCTTTCTGCACGGCAGCTCGCCATTCAGTGAGGAGTGAGCCAAAGTTGGCCATTTCTTCCCTCGTGTAGGGATACTGCCAGTTGAGCTAAGGCCATTGAACTTGTGATCCCTGGCTATACGCAGGGAGGAATCTATGAATGTTTGACGGGAATCAGCATTGCTAGTCATTGAAGCAAAGATCGAAGGATCAGAGTCTTGTCCCCCGATGGATAAAATGGTTTTAACACGAGGTTGTCTGTCGGCGAGTTGGCTGAAGGATTGAAAATGCCCCTATACTCGGTAGGAAAGGTGACTTGAAAGAGACAGGGTTGACAGCGGCAAAGGCAGCAAAAAGATGGGTGAAAAGGCTGGATTTTATTTTGCCCACCGCGGTGCCACTCTTGCAATACCAGTATCCGCTTTCACGGCTGGAATATTGATCACAGGATCCATTGAAGGGGAAGGCGAGGGAGAATATTCTTGCTTGCTTGCTAGCTATGTATGAGATATTCCTTGGCGCTTAATTTGAGAAGAGAGAGCAGGGTATATATAGCCTTTTTTTTCCCCTCTTTGGACTATAATTTGCTTGCTTGCTAACTAGTAATTATCTGGTGGATTAATGTTGTTCCATTAATAACCGCCATATATTGTAGGTTCATGGCCAATCCACGTGTGCATGACGTGCATGAGAGAAATAATTGATAAGCATTTTCGATGATTAATGGACTGCCGTGTTGAACAGTGCAGCGAAATTCCATATCGTTAATTTACAATGTTCATTATTGGTTCATGATAGGCTTATAGCTTGTACATGCATTTGGTTATTAACCGCTATTGGCCCTGCTATGTGCTATTCGCACATGTGAATTCGGATGTGGTTTCAGAGTATACGGATGATTTTATTATATTTAATATACTTTATTTATTTTTTATGTTTCGAATATGTAATATTAATGTTCTTTATATGTGCAGGATTTGTTATTATTTATTTTTTTGCGATTTGTAATGTTGTTAGATTTACATTTGAACAACTGCCCCTTGTAATTTGTATGTAATTGTATTTTTTTTGGATTAAACCATCATCAAAAGTGTTGTATTTGTATGATGCCATTCATTATAAATGATATATATATATACGGATCTGGTGTGGAAACAATAAATTATAGTCCTAGCGTGCTTGAGATGGAATAATCTAACAACACAAACGAAAGTCCTGGCGTGTTTGTACCGCGCTCTCTCACATTGCAAATGATCGATATGGACTCTAATATTGTGTGAACAATACAACGAAAGTCCATAATTAATATTTCCAATGCTTCATTATGAAAGATGTTCAGACGTCTTCCTCCTTCAACTGCATGCGATAATGTATTTCTGCACAAGCTTTTGACTGTTCAATACTTGGATGAGTACGTGAATGAGTCCAATAGTAGGGATCGAACTAATTATGTCACAGTACTCATAAATAATCTCAAATATTACCCATTCAAATTATTGGTACTGTATTAATATTGAGTTTAATTCCTAGAACAGTGTCTAAATCATTTAAATACATGATCCTATATATAGAATTAATCAAACAATAAGGAAGCTACCAACAATCTATCGAATCTGATTGAAGGAGAACACGATGGTAAACCCAACATTAATTAATCTTTTAAATTAAATCCTTTTGGTATTGTATTATTGAGTTTGAGACATTTCACATAAATTTATGTTTTTGAGGGCAATCCAGTTACTCTTAATAACTGTATATGTTTTAAATGACTTTTTAGGAGATTGTTTGTTATTCGGATGAATTGGTTATATTTATGTTGAAAATGGAATTGAGGTGAACAGTGGTTTGGCTTTGTTATATCTTACCGATGAATATGGATGTTTTTGTTTTAAATTTACAGGATTATGGATTTATTATTATTATTATTATTATTATTTGGTTGTGAAGGTGTATTTGGTAAATAGAATAGGATTTTCAATTGGCTTGGTGAAGTTGTATTTGGTTAAGTACATGAAACTTTGATGAAGCAGTTAAAATATTAAATATTCTAGTCAGTTTCTTCAAACCAACTGGATGAAAATAATTTAAGGTCGGTTTCATTGCAACCAACCTAGAATTATTTAAGGTCTGTTGCAATGAAACACGACCCGAATTACAGTCGGTTTCATTGCAACGACATTAAGTAATCCGATCCAGCCGGTTTTATGGTTTGGAATAAACCGACGGGAAGTAATTTTAGGTTCAGTTTCTTCCAACCGACCAGATTCCAGTCGGTTGTAATGTCTCTCTTTTAATACGAAGATGTAAATTTAACAATTTAATCAATATACTTTAATACTTATTCTTTTTTGTTTCCTCTTTGGTGTTAATTATATATTTTTTTCTTAGAGCACTTTTAGCAGCTTTTTTATTTATTTTTTCTAAATTTATGGAGTAAAACTACTTTTTGCTTCCCTATCCAAATACACTCAACAAAACTTAGAAAATATTAAAAAAAAAAACAAACACTCTACACTAGCTTCAATTATCTTTTCATATACCATTAAAATATGATTCCTTTACAAATACAAGTTCCCTACCGACCCTAACCTTTTTAACAAAATTTCAACACAGTCCTCAATGAAAGGCAAAGAGAAAAGAGAGGCGAGAGAAATATTTGTGTTGAAATAATGGATAGGGAAGTTAAAGTGCTACCTAGTGCATTGGGTAGCACTGTAATATACCCAATTTTAGGAAAGGTATAGTTTTTCTGCTGCATGTGATTTTTTAGATTTTTCTTATATTTAGAAAATAGAATTTCAAGCTTTAGAGAAGTTACTGAGAGTGCTCTTAGATAATAATATATATGTTACGAATATGCAAATTATGTATAAAATGGTGCACCTGAACTTCAAACTCAGAGACTACAAGTCAATAAAGATTGTATAAATCTTTTGGCAATTCCACGATGTTAGAATATCTTAGAATATTTAGAATATATTCTCTAATTCAGTTTATCGATATTTTCCTTTGTTACAATATTTTACATTTCCTTTATTCTACTTTCATCATAGGTTTATTTCCTTCCTTATTTGATTTAGGGTTTATTTGTTCATCGCTCATAGTCTCTTTATAAATTGAGAGCATTGTAATACAGTTCACAATACATCATATAAACATTAATGCAAGATGTAGCTCATACGTATATTTCCGCTTCCGCTCTCTTTTCTTTCTCTTTATATTATTTTATTTTATATTTTATATATATATTTCTACATGGTATCAGAGGCACGTTTTTGTAGCCTTTAACAAACGTCTCTGACGTTTTCTTGTGGTCTCTTCGATGATCTCATAGTTCCGGCGGTCCACATGCTGCCCAAAGTTTATGTTTGTTCTTCCATGGACTGGCACGATAATTCAATCACCTAGATAATCACACTAGTCGAAAGATTCGCCTCCAGATGTTCCACAGCCACCAAAAACAATCGGATTCAAGCGTCCACGAGCTCTCACTCGCCTCTAGAAGGTTTGGGTACTCCAGCCAATTGTGGCACGCGCCACCACTCATGGGGGGATCCTTCCACGTGCCGTCATGGTTCGGCTGCAATACTCACATGCCAATTGAGTTCTTAGGGTCACACGCGTCAATCTGGCCAGTTTAGTTCTCGAGTTTCAGCTTCTTTTCAACCGGTTCATGGGGTTTCAGGCTCTTTTACATCCGGTTCATCCAGATTCAAGCCATTTTTAGGCCCAATTCATCCCTATTTAGAACTTTTTCAACCAGTTTCAGAGGGTTTTTTTTTTTTTTTTTTTTTTTTTCAATCGATTCAAACTCAATTTCACTATGACATGATCCGGTTCAATCCAACTCCACTGTGACATGACTTGATTCAACTCAGTTCCACTGCAATTTTATCTGGTTCAATTCGATTTTTAGACTATTTTAGGTTTAGTTTTATTGTGATCCACTGCCTAGCTCAATGACAAACCTTTGTACAATACGACTTGACCCTTCACCAAATTTCTTAGCAGCTTGTCTCCGTTCTACGGCATTCTTTCGACCGTCATAAATAGTTGCGGCTTGGCCCTTCACCGGATTTCTTAGCAGCTTGCCTCCGTTCTCTGACCCCCTTTTTCAGCCTTTCTCGCGTAGCACCGTCTTGATCCAACCACCGACTTCGGCCACCTTTAATTCATTCTCTTTTTCAAACTTAAGCTTACTCTTTGAATTTGAGGGGGATGTTAGAATATTTTAGAATATTTAGGATATATTCTCTAATTAGGTTTATCGGTATTTTCCCTTTGTCAGAATATTTTATATTTCCTTTATTCTATTTCTTTCATAGGTTTGTTTCCTACGTTATTTGGTCTAGGATTTACTTGTTCATCACTTATAGTCTCTTTATAAAATAAGAGCATTGTAATACAGTTCACAACACATCATATAGACATTAATTTATGATGTAGCACATACATCTTTCTCTGCTTCCGCTCTCTTTTGTTTATTTTTTATATTATTTTATATATATTTCTACACACAACGTGTGCCTCACGTGCAAGACAGCAAGAGGCATTTGATTATGATGCATAATAAATGATATGGGCTCTTGCGTTTGAAATAATAATTTATAGTCATAGCTTGCATGAGATGGAATAATCAAGGAGTACATTTCATATTGTAAATGATGCCGACTATTGTGTGGACGATACAACAATTGTCCATAACATTCGCAATGCTTCATTACTAATGATGTTGAAGCATCATTCTCCTTCAATTGCATGATAGTTGATGTCGGTTGTTAAAGCTTTCTTTTTTTTTTTTTTTTGGATGAATTGTGGTTAGAGCATTCATTGTTAAATACATGGATGATTGAATGAGTCCAAATATATAGTAGGTGTAATAATGAGGAGGCGCCCATCTGTTGGCAAGCCCAACTATATTGAGCAGTTGAACATTACTCTATAGCATTAGCAACTCACTAAATGTATGACCGTTTTCATATGATTTTTAGTGTGTAAAAAGAGATGGTTGGTTGCATCGGTCGATGTGTGGGTTTTAAAAAAAAAAACCTTTAAAAAAAGCACGAGAAAATGCAACTAAACGATGTAAAAAACCCATTTTTTGGAAAAAGCCTTGTGGTGTCAGTCTCCTAACAGCCTAGACGATGATTACAAAAAAGTGACTTTGGTACCATGTAGAAATTTATGATAAATTGTAAAGTATTAAGGAAATAGCAGAAGCAAGAAAGAAAGAGAACACAGAACTTTTGGGGCATTTCGGCCTCAAAGACCTATGTTTACCACTAAGAAGAGCCCAATTAGATTACATCTTTATCGAATGACTTGTGTAAATAATTTTTTTTTTTTTCCCTTTTCCCCCCTTTGGAGTCAATTATCTGACTACATCTCGAATGATATATATATATATATATATTAGCGCAAATTACAATTTGTCTCACTAAATTATCATCCTAATTAATTGTACTTACACGCCCCTAAATTACAGCTCACAACAACTCGAACTTACAAACTACTAAAATATTTAAACTTAACTCATGTGTCCGATTGAAACGTTAGTTTTGATGGGAAACGTCACAAGTAATTAGCATGCATGCCATGTGTATGAGGCATTTTTCATGATTAATTTGCCCCTCTTTTGTATGAATACTCACTGTTTTTGTAAAAAACAAATAAATAAATAAATAAAATTATTGACACAAATTAAGGGTGACCACACAGCCACCCTTTTATTATGAAGGAGGGGCTGCGTGATCGCCCACTCCTCTAAAAAAAAATTAGGGTGACCATACAGTCACCCCCGACAAGTACCCCTTTGTGATAATTTTTATTTATTATTTTATTATTATTATATTTATATTATTATTATATTATATTATTTTGTATTTATCACTATCACTAAAACAATGTGAACTTTTCCATCCAAATTAAGAGACAAATCTAATACAAGGTAACTCGAAACATTTTAGTAGTACTTTATAGATTTGACTTGCACTATATAGGTTGTAGTTTTGAGGTGTAATTGGAGTAATAGTTTGGAGGGACAAAATGTATTTTACCTTATATATTATGATTGGAAAGTACATATCTTTATAAGATAGAGGATTTAAACCTCAAACTCATAGAGACATGCCAAAATAGACTGTATAGGAACGCTGATTAATGTATGGCTGGATACTCATCCTTTGAAAATTTCACAATGTGTGCATGACATGCATGCGTGAAGCTTTTGATCAAGGTGCATTGTAAATGATATTGATTTTTTCTTTTTTCTTTTTCTTTTTCTTTTTTTGTGTAGAAACAATTAACAAATTATAGCCTTAGCATGCATGAGATGAAATAACCAAAGAGTACCTTAATTTCATATTGTAAATGATGTGGACTCTTGTGTGAACAATACAGTGACTGTCCATAACATTTATAATGCTTCATACTAAAATGTCTGACTGTTGATTAAATACATGGATGATGGAATGATCGAGCCCAACGTGCATCCGTAACACAATGGTAGGGAACTTATATATGCGTCACTAATAAAATAAATCTCAAACCGAGTAGCTTTCCTCCATTCAAAATTAAGGTATTGTATTATTTATTTAATTAATTCAAACAATATCATCTAAATAAGGTAAATACATGAGCTATAGAATTAATCAAAAAGGAAGTTATCTATTTAAACAATATACATCTTGATTTCACTAGAATGAAACAAGTTTTAATAGCAGCCAAATACCGTCATTATCTGAGTATTTCTTGGATCATAACATATTTTACGAATTGAATGCAAAGTATGTATAAAAATAAAGATATATTGTCAAGCACGGCATTGCCACGAGATGTGCATGTTGCATGCATTAATTAGGCTTATAAATGATAGGGACTCTTGTGTTGTGTGGGAACAAGAAATTATAATACCTCTCGTATTGTCATTATAAATGATGTATATGGACTGTTGTGTGAACGATATAGCAAAAGTCTTCCTCACTTCAACTGCATGATAATGTATGTCCGCAAAGGCTTAATTTCGATTGCTCGATCAATATGAGGAAATACATGATAAGGCTTTGGAAATACAAAGAAAATAACAGAATAATTCATCCAAATAAAATAAAAAATAAAAAATAGCAGAATTAACCATGTTCATTTCCTGGGACACCAACCATATATGCATGATGCATGTCTTTATCTATCATATATTAAATCCAACAGTCATGATGGCATGAAGAGGTCCAACAAGATATATAATTTGATCGAGTCTATTGTCAATTACTCGATTAAACCAATTATGTCACTTGAGATAAAACTTTAAAATTAAATTATTTATTTAATGCCAATTGCATTTGGATTCGCTTAATTAAGATAATTAAACCTGCAGTACTCTTTAAGTTCATCTCCTTGGACAATTTTATTGGTGCATGCCAACGTTGATCCTCGGTTGAGATCTGCAAAAGGCACACATGGAAAACTAGCATGCTGGCCAACGGGAATGTGCTGTAAGAAAACTAGCATGTATGGGGCTTTCAAGACGATCGAATTAAGCCTTTGATTCCCAGTCCTTTTTCTTTATTCTTTTTATGGGTTATTATCTTTTTCCCACGAACTATCACTCTATGAACTGACACCACGACTGGCTCAATACATTTTGAGGCATAAGGCGATAATATTTATTTAAACATTAATTAAATAAATAGTAATATTAATGGTTTAAGAGAGTAATTATTTGTACTTGAATAAAATGTTTAGAGACTTTTTATCTTCTTAGCATTTTTTTTTTTCTATTTTGAACCATTTGTAAAATGTAAAAGAGACATAAATCATCTTTCTTTGCTTTGGTTCACAAATGGAACGTTGGACTCTAATAAATTTTTAATTCAATTTATCTCTTTGCCATTCAAGAGTACTAGAACATTCATTCTAAAAAAAAAAAGAGTTGGACATTAATTTTCTTAGCTTTTTTTTTCATTTTGAACACGTGTAAAGTAGATGAATGTTGTTTGATTAACTGAAGTTTTTTTTTTTTTTTTTTTTTTTTTTAACATCTATAGCATATAAATGGTTTTTTTCTCATCTTCCTAGCATTTAATCTAATATTCAATAATGAATTTGATATTGTTTGATTCTTTTATTTAATGTTATTGATTTTTAATTTAAGCTTTGTTTCAAGAATGGAACATTGGAAAATAAGTTTTTAATGCTTGTATATGCTACTGATTTTTTTTTATTTTTTTTTCTAATGGATGTTGTTTTGATTACTCTTTTTTTTTCTTTTTGCATTTTGAACTACGTGTAAAGAAGATGAATGGTTTTTTTTTTTCCCTATCTTCTTAGCATTTAATCCAATATTCAAGAATGACTTTAATATGGTTTTTTTTTCCCTTATTTAGTGCTATGGATTTTTTAGGCCTTATTTTAAGAATGACATTGGAGAATTAATATTTTAAGATAATTAAATGATATCAATGCCTTCTCTATTTACTTATTTACCATAATTAGTGGCCTTAATTAAAGAATCTTGATTGTAACTAGGACTTTAAATATTCTTTATAAAAGAAATATTTATTAGCAATTATCAATTCCTTTTGGGTAGGGTTTGCGCTATCCCATAGAACCTTTAGTACAATATAGTCAATACTGGTGCCCCGGTGAAGCACGATAGTAGCCACCAACTAAAAAGAAAAGAGAAGTAAGAAAAACAGTTGGAAAAACCTTCAATTTGGATGGGCTGTAAAACCCTTGTTTTACAGCTTCCAATAGAATTTTAACACATAGGCTAAATACAGGAAATAACAATGAGATCAAAACACCTAATCTTAATTTGAACCAAATCAACCAATCCACAAAAACCGTTCCCATCGGTGTTTCCCCTAAAGAGCTTGGCTCTCTAATAAAAACTAACCATCTGTTAAACTTTCGAAACAAATAGAACGAAGAAAAAAACAAAACAAAACAAAAACAAAAACAAAAGGGATCACAAGAAAGAGCCACTCTGCTCACTTCTGCTGATCATCGAATTTCAAGACCTGCTCGCCGGAGAAGATGCAAGTTCCACGGGAGTAGAATATTTTCTTGGCCTCCGGCAAGTTGAAGAGAAGTATCTCAAATATCTCCAGGCCCAAAAGTATATTCTACTAGGTTTCACCATTAATGATGTCCACAAGTTGAGAGACAAAGAGGGAGGGAGAGAGATTGAAAGCAATTATGCCAAAACCATGATAGTGGGTTCACCATGGTTGTCTGCAAGTTGAGAGAGAGAGGCAGAGGTGAAGGGAAAGGGAAAAGACGGTGTGTGTCCATCCAACTAGACCATGAAGGGAAAAGACGAAAGTGCCCCAATTTGTTTATGAATTGGCTGCTTTCATCCCTATTCTATTTGATGTTATTTGATTTTTTTAGTTGATGTGTCATATTTTGATTGAAGGCTATAAAACCTCACTTTTACAACAAGTCCGAATAGAAGAGGCTCCAGCCATCATTGACAGTTGCGCTTGGCCCTTCACCGGATTTTTTTGCAGCTTGTCTCCATTCTCAACCATTTATTTGACCGCCACTGTCAGCCTTTCTCGTGCGGCACCGCCTTGATCCAACTATTGACTTCAACTGCTTTTACTTCCTTCACTTTCCAAACTCAAGTTTCAAGAAGCTTTCACCTTGAGTTTGAGGGATGATGTTAGAATAAATATTTCATATTACGTTGGTTATATTTTGTATTATGTTAGTTTATTTTCTTATAATAATATTTCCTATCTAGGTTTGAATGTAATAAAATCTAGAGAGATTTGATTACCACTCTATGTTCTCATTTATTCTATTTCTTTGTAGCATTTATTTTATTCCTTAATTAATTTAGGTCGTTTGTGTATGTACCATAAACCTTTGCCCCTTACTCGAGGAACCCTCATTCATACCCGCACATTGCATTTTTGTCTATACTCCAAGGATCATTGTCCATGCCTGCGCTACTCCACCATACCACACACTACCATTGCCTCTAATATCACTTGTTACTTGTTAAAGAGATTGATATCTTGAAGAGTCTTTTAGTCATCCCATAATATAACATATTGAGACACCACTCAACTTAAAAAACTTAAGCATATAGGTTTGAGTCCAATTATACTATATTAATCACTCATACTTATGACATATTTCAAATGGAAAAATCAAACATTTCCACACTCACATATATATACTGAACACAACTTGATACTCAAAATGTTACAATGTATTGATAACAACAGAATTAGAAATTCTGATTTTCTTTTCCAATTTTCCGGCGATTTTCTCGGCAACCAAAAGAGTGGAAACAAACACTGGGTAACGAGCAAAAAAAAAACAAAATATAAACTAAAGAAATACAATTGAAATATAGTTCTCATAACAAAATAACTAAACCCAGAACTTAAAAAGGATGAATAAAAAAGTAAAGGGAGGGGTTGCTAATCCCTTAAGAATTTGTGACATTCTTATAAAAGGGCCATGCTACATTAAGCTAGATAATGAAATACCTATACAAATAGGCAAGTGGTGGCATCTATCAGAAAGGTTTAGTTGCATGTCCCCAGTTTTGGCCCATTATAGTCGACAATATATTAAATTATTAATAGCTAGATTTGGGAAGGCAATGAAAATTTTTCTAATAGCCTGCAGCCTTATTAGTACTGTTGTTATAATTACTTTAGGAAAATTGCTAATTACATTTGTGCTATTATTTCAAAAGTACTAGTTAATTTAATTTTTTTTAAATTATTTATAAAGTTTAGTCTTACTTAGTAAGGAACAACTATAGGACTTAACATCCATAAGTAGGAGTGTAAGATGAGTCATGCCGCTCATGAACTTAGTTCGGTTCGAATAATAAATGAATCGTTCGTAAACACAATAATATATATGTTTAAATATTAAATGAGACAGGGGCGGAGCCACCTTGTGGCTTGGGGGGCTGTGGACCTCCAAGCCACAAGGTGGCTCAAAAAAAAAAAGCTTAAAAAATTAATAAAAATTGCTTAAAAACACTTTTTTTTATATATAAAATAAACCTTTAAAAATTAATTTTCTCCCCCCAAATTTTCTTTTTTCAGCCACCCCCCAGCCACCACAAGGTGGCTCCAAAAAAAAAAAAGGTTAAAAATTTAAAAAAATTTGCTTAAAACACATTTTTTTTTTTTTTTATAAATAAACCTTTAAAAATTAATTTTCTCCTTAATGTTTTTTTTTTTGGCCCCCCAAGCCACAAGGTGACTTCGAAAAAAACAATAATAAGTTTGGCATCCCCATACCAAAAGCTCTGGTTCCGCCCCTGAAACGAGACATACTAATATAAACTCGACTCAGCTTGGATAAGCTCATATAAACTTGTATATCTTCATTTTTATAATTTTTTTAGTATTATTTTAATTTTGTAATAAGAACAACTTAACTAAAAGAAAATTTTATTTTTAATATGATAGTTATAACTCGAATTATTGTTTTTTTTAGTTTAATTTTAAAGATTTATGTGTACATGAATGCATTTATAACTACGCATGGATACGTGTATGCGTGTTTAAATACGTGCATACTAAATTTATATTTTGAACATGACCTTGAATTTCTATCGGAAAGTATGTTTTAATTCAAACCTTACCGGTGTTAACACTCAACAATTGAAATCACTTTAAAATAGTTGTAACACTCTCAAGTATATGTGAGTGGAATAATGTAAAAAAAATCAAACATCTCACATATAAATCATATGAAAAACCGCTTAATCAAGAAAAAATAAGTAGAGTCTCATGAAATGATGCCGAAAATAATTTACACCACACTCATTGATTAGTCATGAACATGTCTGAACCATACAATCCTCAAGATCAAATAAGGGCTTTATTGGGACATAATGTAGGGTTAAGAACAGAGAAAAAAAGGTAATGGTAAAATTGAAAAGTGTTATCAAGAATAATTGAAACTTCAGCTTCTTTTGTATTTTTTCAATCAATCTCTCTTTCCAATTTTTCTTCAATAATGCACTTTTCAACCTTGATAACCAACTTTATTTTTTTTTCTTTTTTTTTTGAGTCACATGCCACCATATTGAGATACATTACTTGAATTCATTCTTGAAACACTTTGGAAAAGGGTTAAAGAAAGAAAGGCTAATCATAAGGCTCAACGAGGTAACTAGCGATGATGTATCACGAAGAGAAAGTTGGGGCTCAAAGTAAAGAAAAATGGCCTAATCTCATCTCCCAAAGATTCGCATAGTTCTTCAACATTCATGACTTCACAAATTAAGTATGGCATAAAGAAATAATGATTTTTAGCATTCGGCCAAAAGAAAGAACAATGAGACAAACACAACGAATATAATTTCTGTGCTTCCAAATGAAATGAGATATCATGAAAATTTACCCTCACAATGAATAATTGACTCAAAACTCACAAGGGTTAAAAAAAATCTCTACAATGTTATCCTCAAGATTTTCTAAATCATCTCTATCCTTAACAAAGAGTCATGTTTCTGTGGCTAAGTGCATGTGCAAAAGAATGAGCATGAAAGCAATGAAATTATTTAGCAGGAGTAGCATAATAAACTTAAACACAAAATTCATGCAAAGGAAAACAAGATTTTTTTTTTTTTTTTCAAACATAAACTAAACAACAAAAATAACATGCATCAAACCTCAAAATCCTCCCCCTAACCTAAAACTTACATTGTCCCTAATATAACAAACTGAAGTAAATAAGTAGAGATTAAGGAGAGTACCTCGAGGTGATGAAAGCAACTAAAACTTATGACCTGCAAGAAAAATTAGAAAACAAAAACACAACCTAAACTAAGACACAAACACTACTACTAATTTCCTGAAAAATCTTAACAAGTATGATTCTCTACTTCATCTTTTTCTTATCAGCAATGTTCCAACCCATCATGTTTTTATACTCATTCAAAACATCAAATGGCTTACCTCCTTGCAAAGCATCAAGTTTGGATGGGCTTACCATTTGAAAGTCATCATTAGATCTTAAATGTGCATACTTGCGTGCTATCGGCAATGGTTTCAACTTCACCTTCGGCACATTCTCATTTGATGGCAACAATTTGGGCTCATAAGGTGGCAATTCGAACATAGGCTTCCATGTGTTCACCTCCATAGACTCCAATTCCCCATGGAAAGACCAAGCTTTTTTTTTTTTTTGTCTTTTAGTTCACTTAAAATTCCTTTCTTATTGGATAATGCAACCCCACTTCTTCTTTCCTTGCCTTTACGTGACTTCCCTTTCGGATAACAAAATTTCATCTTCTTCTTTTCCTTCATTTGATTGGCTTGGCTTGGCTTGACTTTGATTGACTTGGCTTTTTGTCTTCTAGCTTTAGTCTTTTTCTTTTCCAATTCCTACAATAATATAATTACTTGCATTAATATATTATTTAAATTCAAAATTAGTATTTGAACACTATTCTAAAATTAACTATAAAANCCCCACTTCTTCTTTCCTTGCCTTTACGTGACTTCCCTTTCGGATAACAAAATTTCATCTTCTTCTTTTCCTTCATTTGATTGGCTTGGCTTGGCTTGACTTTGATTGACTTGGCTTTTTGTCTTCTAGCTTTAGTCTTTTTCTTTTCCAATTCCTACAATAATATAATTACTTGCATTAATATATTATTTAAATTCAAAATTAGTATTTGAACACTATTCTAAAATTAACTATAAAATGCAAGAATTATAAAAAAATAAAGTATGATAATGCTTATTATATTAGAGAAAATAGACACTTTTAAGCTATTATCAATATAGTAAAAAATATAGTAAAAGTAAATAACTAAAATGTTGAGCTGGATATATGTGCTTTAGAAAAGTGGGTAACTTTAAATAGAAAAAGATGATCTTTTATCTAAATTTTAGTCAAATATTTACTAGACTGATATGAATGCTCTAAGTGGATTCATAAATTCCAATATTTCTTTTGGTCCAACTGAAAAAAAAAAAAAAATTGAAAGAAAGAATGTTAGTAGTTCAATGCCTGTAAGCCTTGAATAATTAGAATTTGCAGAGCGGTCTCCAGGAATTTCTTCTCATTTTGTAGAAAGTATCACATTATACTACAACTTGAGAAAATCAACAGCTAAAATTTCTAGAATTTTTTGAGCCTTGTACAGAATTCATTTGATATAAAAACCTTTTAAGTTGACCAATTCAAGTATTTTAATCTCTTTGATTTGCCTCTATTTACAATGAAAAAAGGGTAACGACCAAAGAAACAAAAGATAAACTGATGAAATACAAATGAAATATAGTTCTTACAACAAAATAACTAAAACCAGAACTTAAAAATGATAGTTCTTAGAACATAATAACTAAACAAGACCAGGAAGAGATTGACATCACAATTGACACATTCAAAAATCAAGCCATTGCAAGGTCCACCACATTTATCACAAGGAGGATATAGAGACGCCATTGCTCTTGTCAACCAAAGTGACGGGATGTTCGTGCATGTCAAATAGTCGGTCTCGGAAGCTTGATATATGGATCTCTCCCAAGAATAGAATTAGGATGTGCAGGAAAACTAAGATCTCTACAATAGTAGAACCATTACTTTAGATCTCGTTTTTTTTTTTTCAATGGCAACAACAAAAAATTAGAAATTCTGCTTATCTTTTCCAACTTTCTGGCGATTTTCTCGAAATCCAAAAGGATGGAAACAAACAGAGGGTAACGATTAAAAAAACAAAATATCAACTGATGAAATACAAATGAAATATAGTTCTTACAACAAAATAACTAATCCCATAAGTTAAAAATGACCAGTACTAATTAAATAGTAAAGGAAGGTAGGGATTATAAATGCAACATGCTACATTAAGCTAGCTACATAATGAAATACTTATAGGAATAGGCATGTGTCGGCCGGAAGGTTTAGTTGCATGTCCCAAGGTTTTGTCCCATTATAGTCGACAATATATTAACAGCTAGATTTGGGAAGTTAAATGAAAAAAGTTCAATCAACCAGCTTTGTTAGTGCTGTAGTCTTGTGAAAGCACCACCTGTGAAGACTGAAAAGACACTTGACACATTCGTAAGTCAAGCCACAGCAAAGACTACCACATTCATCACATAGACGGTAGAAGTCCTCACTCATGTCAACCAAAGTGAGTGGATGTTCGCCCGATATGTCATTTGTACAAGTCCTCCCAGACATGATATATGGATCTCTCTCAAGAATGCAATAAGGATGAACACGAAAACTGAGATATTTACAATAGTAGAACTAGTGCTTTGGATCTTGTTTTCCTTCACAAATATCACAATAATATTCATCACAAGAATCATCTTCATCCTTGTAACAAAGTTTAAACAGTTGTTCGTACTGTCCATATTTTATGGTACACGATAGTGTAGCACATTTGAAATTCAGAGTAAATTCGCAGTCAGCACAACGAAAGATTTGTCCTTCATCATCATAATAGGAGCTGCACCTTTCAGAAGATGATGTGCAGGAGAGAATAAGTTGGTGCTCATGATCGTCATGGTTAAAGATGTCAAGCATCAAACCACATTGTACATCAAGCTCGAACTTGCATTTGTCACAATTAATGGTAGGTGAAGCCATTACAACGGCGTTTACAAGCATCACAGACAAAATACTTACCAAGCTAAGATGGCTTCGGGAGGAGAATGAGGGGGTGTTGATGTAGTGGGTGTGACTTTTTTCTGGGTAATTCAACACAAGATTTGTGAAGAAAGAATCTGCATTGAGCACAAGTATCAAATGGATCAGGGTAGATAAGCCACGTGCACGCATCACATTTTTGGTTATTCTCAAGTTGCTCGTCAATAAGTTTTAGGTCATGCTCATGACCACAATGTTTGATTTCGACGGGCTTTTCAATTTTGTCCTCTCCCAGTTGGGATTTCAAGACAACGTAAGGAAAGGAATCAATGGATTCATCAAGACCACTTATTGATTCAATAGGCTCCATATCATCCCACAGTTCCTCATCCGCAGCACAATGAAGATGGTTAACGTAATCACAAGTTGAGCAATAATAAACCATGTTGTCTCTATCCACCTTTTTAACACAGAGTCGGCAAACTTGATGGTCGGATTGAGGGACCCGAAGAGAGTTGGTGAGGTTGAGAGGGTGGCTGTGACGGATATGCTTGATAGTCAATGGGAAGGAAGTACATTGTAGGTGAACCAAGAATGCGCAGGCAATACATGTTTAAAACATGCCTTTACCTTGTTTTCCACAAGCATCGCAGGTGAAAGAGACAAATTTCCGCATGAGGGTCAATGGGTGGGCATGACTTTCAGGTTGGATGGTGAGCGGTAGAGAAGCACATTCAGGCTCAAGGTTAAAATTACAGTCAAAACAATTGTAAACGAAGCCCAGTGCACAATTTGCATTGCAACCCTCGCATTTGTCTTTTGAAAACTTAGTGGTTAGAAGAAGGGGATCTTTGGGGTGCAACGGGTGCCGTAACTCGCAGGGTAGTTCATGTTGGAAATTGAAAACTACACACACTAAGAGAGAGAATGAAAAAGGAAGAGAAACACTAAATTGATAGAGGACTTTTAATCTTTTTTTTTCACTTAATAAGAACTTGTTTACATGGGTATTTATAGAATACAAATGACTTTCTAACTTCTTCAGTTTAACTCCATTCATTTATATCTCATATAACTCTCATGTAACTCCTATCTAACATAACTCTTGAAAAACCAAAAGACACAACCTCTTCAAGTCATTTAATAACATACAAGAACATGAAAAACCAAAAGACACAACCTCTTCAAATCACTTAGTAACATACAAGAACATGAAAAGACTCAATAAATATTATTAAATTAAGTTTATTATTCAACACCCCCTTGTAAACTTAATTTCTAGTGACTCCAAGTAAAGCTCGTAGCTTATTGAAAATCTCATTCTTGAGGGGCTTTGTAAAAATATCCGCAACTTGATCATGAGTCTTCACAAACTTGAGTTGTACCTCCTTGTTGACAACACATTCTCTAAGAAAATAATACCTTGTGTCGATGTGTTTGCTTCGATCATGAAACACCAGATTTTTTGCCAATGCAATCGCTGATTTGTTGTCGAGAAATATTTCCGTAGCATTTTCTTGTGGCATGTGTAGATCTTTCAATAATCTCCTCAACCAAATTGCATGACAAACACATGATCTAGCAGCAACATATTCAGCTTCACACGTTGAAAGTGTCACAATTGGTTACTTTTTAGAACTCTAAGTAAATGCCAAACTATCCAAATAGAAAACAAATCCGGCAGTACTCTTTCTATCTTCCACATCTCCACCCCAATCGCTATCACTATAACCCACAAGTTTGAATTCATTAGAAGATGGATAAAGTAGGTCAAAATCAATTGTACTTTTGAGATAGAGAAGAATTCTTTTAGCCGCCTTGAAATGAGTTGTGGTAGGTGACTCCATATAGCGACTAACAAGCCCAACTTTATTAAAGAATATCCGGTCTTGTGCATGTTAAGTATCTCAAACTTCTAACTAAACTCCTAAAGATTGTTGGATCCACCCTTTCTCCTTCTTCATGCTTTGACAATTTAAGTCTACACACTACCGGAATGCTAACCGGTTTGCAATTGTTCATTTTGAACTTTTTGAGAAGTTCCCTTGCGAAGCTTCCTTGAGAAATAAAAATTCCTTTCTCCATTTGCTTTACTTCAAGTCCAAGATAATAGGACATGAGGCCTACATCTGTCATTTCGAATTCTTGAGTCATTGCTTTCTTGAAATCTTGGAACATACTTGGATTGTTGCCTGTAAAAATTAAAAATTAAATCATCCACATACAAGCAAACAAGCAACATATTTCCATTTTCACACACCTTAGCATAAAGAGCATATTCATGAGGGCATTTGATGAAGCCATTCTCTTGAAGGTAGTTGTCAATTCTACTATTCCATGCCCTTGGTGCTTGTTTTAAGCCATACAAAGCCTTTTTCAACTTCAATACTTTCTCCTCTTCCTCTTTGATGACATAGCCCATAGGTTGTTCAATATAAATTTATTCTTCAAGAATTTCATTCAAGAAAGCGGATTTTACATCCATTTGATAAATCTTCCATTTATATTGAGCCGCAAGAGAAATTACTATTCTTATGGTTTCCAAACGTGCAATAGGAGCAAAAACTTCACCATAATCAATGTCAGGTCGTTGACTATATCCCTTGACAATCAATCTTGCTTTGTATCAAGAAATTGCGCTCTGATACCAGTGTTGTGTGGTCTTGGGCCTATCTCAACCCCAAAAGCTAGCTCAAGGAGTGAGGCTTTTCCTCACACTTATAAACTGACTACCAGCCCATTCCACAACCGATGTGGGACAACCCCAACAATCTCCCCCTCACACATCGGGCCCTTGGTCGAAGGCAGCGACAACCCGTTTCTCCCGCAGACTATTGGGCCGAGACTTGTTGGTAAACCTGAGCTCTTATACCAATTGTTGGAAATTGAAAACTACACACACTAAGAGAGAGAATGAAAAAGGAAGAGAAACACTAAATTGATAGAGGACTTTTAATATTTTATTTTCACTTAATAAGAACTTGTTTACATGGGTATTTATAAGATACAAATGACCTTCTAACTTCTTCAGTTTAACTCTATTCATTTACATCTTATATAACTCCCATGTAACTCCTATCTAACATAACTCTTGAAAAACCAAAAGACACAACCTCTTCAAGTCACTTAATAACATACAAGAACATAAAAAACTAAAAAACACAACCTCTTCAAGTCACTTAGTAACATACAAGAACATGAAAAGACTCAATAAATATATTAAATTAAGTTTATTATTCAACAGTTCAGCACAAGATTTATGAAGGACGAACCTGCCGAAGCACTCTTTGCAACTGTAATTAGGACCCGATACTTGTTTCCAGCACCCATCGCAAATATTATAAGACCCTCCATAATTATTTTCTGGTTCTTCAGCGAAGATCAACGGATGGTCGTGGCTGAAATGTTGAAGCTCCATCTCCCAGACCCTCTCTAATGGTGAAATTTTTAAATGATTGAGCTAGCAAACTTACCCGAAATATGAACACGGATCCGGATGGTTGTATTTTGAACCAAAAGGAAAGGTCCACGTGATCCGCACTTACTCTCACAGAACACAGCCTTCAACCATACCCAGCCTGCAACAAAACGAGACAATCATCTTCAGATTACAAATTAAGGACCCAGCAATCTTCCAGTTTAGTGAACGAAGTTGGACGAGAAATGAGAGAAAGAATTAAGCTTACAAACAAATATGTTTTCAGCAGACAAACCAGCCCGACTATTTGATATGGGAAAACAAAAAAGGAAATGAAACTCAAATGATCACATAATTAAGCAGCCATCAATTAATACTCAAAGCTATAACAAATCTGGATTTTGAATAAAGCTCTCAGCTTCAAAGCTCAGTTTCGCTTAGGATAAACGTAAGATCTGCTTAAAACTTATCTACAACTACAACCATACAATGGGAAAGACTTGAACAGTTGACAGGAGTCGACTTTCGAGGATCAATAATCAGCGCAAAAGAAAAAGCAAGAAAAGTTGGTTGTCGGGGATAATGATCTCTCCAATTTTTTTCAGGTATAAATTCTTAACTTACGTAAATTTAAGTTATTTTTACATTAAAGACTTGAAAAATGTTATCAATTATAAATGTTACATGTATTTTACTTTTGAAAGAATTTTTTTTTTTTTACTGCTTAAAAAATATGCTACCATTTTAATATATAACATTTTTTAAGTAGTTCAACCTAAAAATCGCCCAAAGTTATGTAATTTGAAAATCTACGGTTCAGAAAAATTATAGTGAATGCTAATCAAGCGGCCGGACTTGTTGAGCTGGATTGACCGTGAGATGGTGGTGGGGGCCTAGATATATTGATGGATTTACTTTTGATCACAGTTTTTGGATTTGCTTTTTGATTTTTAGCAAAATAAAATAAAAATACAAGTATTAACAACTAAATTTAAACACAAACTATTCATAAAACACTGAAAATAATTTTTACATTTATGTAACACTAGCCTACAACGCGCTATGCGGGAGTTTTTGTCTTAAATTCTTCATAAAATATGTTAATTATCAAAACTGTGGCTTAAAACACATTATAAATAGAAAAACTAGAACAAAACTTTTCTAAAAACAATTATGCTACAAAATTATAAAAAATAAAATTAGATTTAAACTAAGAAAAATCTGTTCCTACCTTTACGAATTGATTTGCACTCTCCAATTTTTTCATCTCATATCTCATGCAAAAAATAATATCTTAAAAAAAAAAATTGTATAATTATATATATATAAAAAACCAGCATGTAATTTTTTAAAAGAAAAAGACAGACCATTTTGAATTGAGGCCTTGCTTAGATCTGGTCTTAAAGAAGTTTTGTTCAATCTCTATGCTCTCTCTTTTTGCAAATTTTAAGGTGCAAAGAGTTAATTTAAAAGATTTATCTCGGCAAAATCATTAACACCTAGCAAAAAGATAAATAGATCGATACTATTGCAGCAAGAGAAGATTGAACTCTAGCACCTAGCAATTGGAAGCACAGCGAATACAAAATCCTCTATTTTTTTTTTTTTTATTTATTTATTTTTTTTTTTTATAAAGGAAAATTTAAAAACAAGAAAACAAAAAGAATGCTGAGAGATGAGCAAAAGAGAATATTAAATAACATTTCTCTTCAATATATATATATATACAACCAAAACTAGAAAGAATACCATAAAAAACAGCTTATGTTTGTTTCTACCATTTCCTTA
>FXXK01000986.1:110239-127894 GCA_900184695.1 Betula pendula
ATTTAGAAGAAAATTTCAACTTTTTGTGTCATTTTTAAAATTTTGTGGGGCCCGAGATCCAAAGGGAAGGGGTGGTTTCACCCTTGTTTATAACATTATTTTGCTATAACTCACATTTTTATCTCACAATTATCTGACAATGTTGACGTTACAATTCTAATCAATCTTTGTCCAATGGTTAATTGCATCACGTCGGCATTATAAAATAAAAATATGGTTTATATCATGTACATAAATTTCTTAAAAACTGAGTAATAAGAGTTCCTACTATACTTCCTTTAAAAAGTGACATATATGTGACACATTACTATTATTATTATTATTATTATTTAAGTGAGTATTGAGGAGGGTGATGATAGCTAATTCAGTTTTCCTTTTTATTTTTGATGATAGCTAATTCAGTTATGGTTCAACTATTGAGCCCTTTTTAAAATGGCAACATCTGCGTATTTTTGGGTCTAAAGTTGAGTAGACCCAAGTCCATTGGAATCTTTGAAGAGTGGGCCTAAAAGTAAAACTCTAGTAAGCTCAAGACCTACATTTTGGGCAGATGCTCCTATAAACTTTAAGCTCTACACACAAACAGCGACGCTTTGTAAATGGAGTTTATATATAAGGACATTTGCATATGGGTCTATGTCAATCATTCAACCTGCATACAGATCAATTCATCATGTACCCTGCATTTCCAAAGAATTTTGTAATGCGTTTTTTTTTTTTTTTTTACCTAATTGGAAATAGTGCGTTTGACCCGTGATTTTAATATCTAAAAGCGCATTTTTTAAATAAAATTATAAAAATAAAAAAAACAATTCTATTTTAAAGTGCATTTGAAAGAAACAATGACATAGGCAATTGTTCATTTTAAAAAATGCAACACAATTTTGAAGGTCCAAGTGCAATTTTACCAAATGTTTAATAACATTTTTAAAAATTGTATTTTTATTAATTGCGTTTTGAAATTGTCATTTGTCCAAATTACAATAAAACCGCTAAAAGTAATGATACGAGTCAACCTCATATTTATAAGGTGGATATTAAAAGTTGATGTGACTTTTAAACTCACCATTAGATTTGTGATATATTCTTAATGATTTTTGATCGAACGATAATTTTAATTTTAAGCTACATCAATTTTTAGTCAACACAAGATGAACATGTATAATTACTCAACGGGTGAACCAAACAAACAATAAATAATGTAATTCAACAACTCAATGTGATCCCTATCCATATTTTGATTGAGAAAATGTTATTTATTAGATTCTGTGAATGCCATACAACTAAGATAACGTGCAGTAAAAACTAGTAATTAATTTTTTTTTACAAAGTCCTTGCTAATTTAAAAATTAATTTTTACTACAACATCTCAATTATATAACAATTAAATAAGAATATACAAAATATAATTACTCTTGTTTGAACTATTCAAAAGCAGCCATTAACCTTAATCCATGTATGTTGGATATTTTAGCCAATAATAATTAAAAAAAAATAAAACTATGTTGGATATTGGCATATATTTAAGCCGAGAGATCTAGAAGCTATCAAAATTTAATTCCCCTTTGAGAAAATCAAAGAGAGACGTCCTGTTATTTGACTTTATCTTTTGTCAAATCGATTTTATTTTGTATCATAAATGGTATTTATTGTAGTTAAAAATGAAAATGGTACCTTCATCCATCTTTCGTCTAAAAAACTAACAAAAGTCTACGTGTCATTCTTAAAAACTAATACGTGTATATGTTTCATTAAAAAAAAAATAGAAAACTGAACAAAATAAAAAAACTTCAAATAAGAAAAAAAAAAAAAACAAAAAACTTTTTTAATTTTTTTTTTGAAAAAGAATAAAACCCCTTGGCCAACAGGGGATAATTCGGCCACCCTATCTAACCAGCATGGGGTGGTTCGGCCACCTCCTTTAGTCATATATGGGGTTTTGTCTCAACATCAGTAATAGCTCTAATGCTTCATCATGTTTCTCTTCTACCACTTTTTTTTTGCTCACACACTTATGACATATTTTCAATGTAAGAATCAAACCTTTCTACACTCACACTTATAATCAACACAACTTGATACTTAAAACGTTACAATGTATTGATAACAAAATTAGAAATTCAGATTTTCTTTTCCAATTTTCCGGCAATTTTCTCGGCAATCAAAAGAGTGGAAACAAACAGTGGGTAACGACCAAAACAACAAAATATAAACTAAAGAAATACAATTGAAATATAGTTCTTATAACAAATAACTAAACCCAGACCTTAAACATGATGTACGAAAAAGTAAAGGGAGGGGTTTTCTAATCCCTACAAGAATTCGTGGCATTCTTATAAATGGGCCATGCTACATTAAGCTAGATAATAAATTAAATACCTATACAAATAGGCAAAATAAGTGGCATGTATCCGAAAGGTTTAGTTGCATGCATGTCCCCAGTTTTTGGCCCATTATATTAGTAGACAATATATTAAATTATTAATAGCTAGATTTGGGAAGGCGATGAAAAAATTTCAAACAGCCTGCAGCCTTATTAGTACTGTTGTAATAATTACTTTTAAATGACTAGCCAATTTAAATATTTTTATAATTATTTATAAAGTTTATTCTCATTTAAGTAAAGAATTAATATATATAAGACTTAACATTCATACTCAATCCTGATCAATGGGTCCCCTTATGGGAACATCACTCCGACACGGGGCCTTCGCCAGGGCGATCCCCTCTCTCCCTATCCACTACAAAAAACCGGTGATTATAGTCTCTTTTTTTAGAGTCGGTTTCATAAACGACTCTAAAATATCATTTTATGGTCGCTTTTTTGAAAGCGACCATAAACCGAAAAAGTTGTGTCGGTTTTGCAAAACCGACTACAAACCAAAAAAATTGGGTCGGTTTTGCAAAACCGACTACAAACCTAAAAAAATTTGGTCGCTTTCACAAAACTGACCACAAAAAAATTATTTGGGTCGCTTTTACAAAACCGACTTCAAAAGAAAAATATTTGGAGTCGGTTTTACAAAACCGACTACAATCAAAAAAATATTTTGGGTCCCTTCTACAAAATCGACTACAAACAAAAATATTTTGGGTTGCTTCTTCAAAGCTGACTACAAAAATAAAATTATTTTGGTCCCTTTCTACAAAACCGACTACAAAAAATTATTTTTTGGTCCCTTCTACAAAACAGACACCAAAAAATATATATTTGGAGTCAGTTTTACAAAACCAACTATAATCAAAAAAATATTTTGGGTCCCTTCTACAAAACCGACTACAAAATAAAATATTTTGGTCGCTTATATAAAACCGACTCTAAAAAATGGGAGGAAATTTTAAAAATTCAAAAGTGAGAGCCTTATCCACTGCCACGTGTGGTTGAGCCTTATTAAACTAAACCTTATCTCTCCCTCTTTTTCTCTCAATCCCAATCTATTTACCCCTCCACCACCAATGTTGAAGCTCCTCTCCTCCTCCTCCGCCCTCCACGGCAAGCTCCACATCCTACCAGCGCTCCGACACGGCCCCTTTTTCTTCCGTTCCTCTTCTTCTTTTCTTTCGTTTCCGTTCCCTGCTCTGTCGCACACACATGCAGCTGCCCTTCATATCTCTTCCCTTTCTCTTTTCTTTTCCTTTCTCTCTTCCTCTTCTCTTCTCCGGTTTCTCACACCCCACGCCCAGCAGTCCGAGTGAGAGTGAGATGCTGAAAAATTGAGAGGCAGCAAATCGTGAGAGAGGAGATGCAGTCCGAAACTGATGGACATGCAGCCCAGCTACAGTTCGTGTCTCCAGCAGACCAACACCGTGAGTTCTAGAGAGAGAGATGCAGAAAATTGAGAAGAAGAAGAAGGAGATGTGGATTCTGGCCATGGGTGTCAAGCAAGGTAAAATCCATACCCTTTCCTCATATTTTTCGCTATAACCATTGAGTTTGAGCACGAAAATCACATGGGTTGCTATGAATTTTGCTAGGGTCCGAATCTAGGGTTTGAGTTTGGAAATTTGGGGGTTTTGTTTATGTGACCGAATAGGTTGTTTTGTTGGACGAAATTGATGGCTTATTGTTATGTTAGCCGATTGGGTGTTTGCATGTGAGCTTGAAGTGTTGATTTGGGAAATTAAAGCCTTGCTTAGTGTGTTAACCGAATGGGTGATTGTCCTGTTTTTCAGCTTACCCGAATGGGTGTTCTTGAGGTGAATCTTGGAAGTTTGATTATGGTGGCTAGGTGTTGAAGGTTCTGTTTGGCTGTATGATTTTAGGATTGTTTTTGTTATATAAGGTTGGCCGTGAGGTTGATTTGGGTGCTTCTATGATTTGATTCCCCCCCTGTTTTGACTAAATCAATTAGGTAGTGTTTTGATGGTTAATTAGTTGCTGATTTTGGAGTTAAAATTAGAGCTCTGACGGATTCGTGGCTGAATAGGGGAATGATTTCTTTAGAGGGCTTTGGCTTTGAAGTGATGTTGGTCATGTGAGTTAAATTAAAGAAATGGATATTGGGCTGGTTTTGTGATAAGTTGGGCTGATTAGTATGCTGATTTTAGTAGTGAAATGTTTAGTTATTTTGTTGTTTCGATTGCAATGTTGGGGGCTATTTTGATGGCCCAATAAGGTTATGTTTTTGGTGGATTAAATGCCTAATAGGTTGCTAGATCTGGGCTGATTTGATGGCTGAAATTCCTAGCTAAACTGATGATGTTTAGCCATGAGCTTGAGTTTTAGATGTATTATGTTATATTTTTATGGGATTTTAATTGTTAATGAGATTGAAGGAGTTGGAGAAGTTTCTTGATTTTTTTTTCCCAAACCAGAAAATTTGGTTTCCATCTTTTCCCACTTCACCTATCTTTTTTACTATATTGATAACCCCTTAATGTTTCCCATTTCTTTACACAATCTGGATATTGGTTCTTTGTGAAAATTTGGTTTGGATTTTAGTTCTATGGAGCTAAGAAAGGATTGGGGTTGTTAAGATCTTGGAGAGGAATCAATTTTTTTTTGCTATTGTCAACACATGAATTTATTCTTAGTGCCATCAATTAGTCCCCCCACAATCAAATCTTTTTTCTTCGTGTGAGATGTTCACATACATATGAGAAACATTGAATAATCTTGTCACAAATAAGGCATTAGAAATCAATGCTCTTGGTGTAGTAGAGTATCCTCTCAATTCAATAAAATTATCTAATAAAAAGAAAAAAAAATCAGCTCTTGGTTTAATCTTGACATGATAGAATATTGTGGTTGGACAAGTAATTGTCACCCTGATACTTGGGAAATTATAACTTATAGTTGAGGGAAAAAAAAATTACTATGATACAAGGACAAGATAAAGTTAAAATGAAAGTCTGGTTCTGAGTAATGTTAGGTCATGCAATTGAGTGGAAGATAGAGCAATATTACAAAAAATGATTTATGTAGGATATACCATTCAGTTGATATGAGACTTTGTGACAGCTTCATATCTCTTGAATATTTTATGTAGCCTGTGTGTGTGTGTTCTTTTGTGGTCATTAGATCTGTGGAGTGTTTTCAGAATTGACTGTCTTAATTGCAGCATTGAATTTAACTGTGATGATGAGCTGTTTGCTACTGCTGGAGTATCCTGGTGCATAAAGGTTTTTGACTTCTCTAGGTAAGGTCTTGGTTTCAAGAACTTTTTGCTTTTGCTTTTGGTTCTGCCCATAATGGCTGAGCACAAGTGGGATAGAGTGTTGGCTTACACTGGATGCGTGAATACAAGAGAGGATGAGGAAGAGAATGATGGGCCGGTTGGCTGGCAATACCTTCTCAAAATTCTTTCGATTCATCTCATAATCCCTGTTAAATATCTATATATTTGTAGCTGAAGTATTTTCTTCAGTCAACTGCCCACTTTGGGACCTTATGCCTTTTTAGTACAACTGCCCACTACATGTCAAAGATGACTTTTGGTTGGTGATGTAACTGATGTTAGAGCAGATTTCCATTTACAAAGCATAAACACATGAAATGCTGTATCAGATGATTGCTTCTTGGTTGCCCTAACCCTCGTCTATTAACAGTAACTTGTTTAATATGGAAAATTATCTTGCTATGACAGTAACTTGTTTAAGATAGCAGCTCCTGCTATAATCCTTATACTGTTCACCAAATAAATCCCAAATGAGAGCTTGAAATTCTTTTTCTTTTTGGCATGAGAATGTATCGAAAAAATAAATATCAGGGAAAAATAATTTTGGAATTTGGGGTTGGTTTTCTATTTGGTTGCTGAGAAAATATCAGCAACCAATTTTTTAAAAAAATTATTACCTCGTTTTGGAGTCGCTTTCAACCCCAAACTGACCCAAATTATAGTCTCTTTTAAAAAACCGACTAGAATTGTGGTCTGTTTTCCAAACCGACCACAATTCTAGTCGGTTTTTCAAACGGCGACGCCGAATTATAGTCGGTTTGAAAAGGGACCTAAATTGTGGTCCTTTTCCAAATCGACCACAATTATAGTCAGTTTTTTAAACCGACCCGAATTAAGGTCACTTTTGGAGAAAAGCGACCTTAATGGAGAAAAGCGACCTTAAAAAAAATTCTTGACCGCATATCTACATCGCTTTTTCAAACCGACCCAAAAATGATTTAGAGTCGCTTTTAGGCTAGTTAGAGTCGGTTTTAAAGCGACTCTAAAAGGTGTTTTTTTTGTAGTGACCTTTTTCTTCTATGTGCGGAGGGCTTAAGTTCTCTCATCCATCAAGATGAAATGGAAGGTCGGATTTCGGGACTTCCTATCTCAAGGGGAGGTACAAAACTCAGTCATTTATTTTTTGCGGATGACTGTCTCTTATTCTGTAGAGCAAATTTTTCTGAATGGTGTCACATTCATGATGTTTTGGAATGTTATGAAAGGGCATCAGGGCAAACAATAAATAGGGGCAAAACCTCTATATTTTTTAGCAAAAACACAAGGTGTGAATTCAGGGAACACATCCTATCTATTGTGGGTGGCACATCGGCACATTCTATTGAAAAGTACCTTGGGCTACCGGCTATGGTGGGGCGAAACAAAAGAAGAACCTTTGCCGGCATTCAAGGAAGGGTTCGTGCGAAGCTCCAAGGTTGGAAAGGCAAATTCCTGTCACAAGCTGGTAGGGAACTTTTAATAAAAGCTGTGATTCAGGCAATACCCACTTATAGTATGAGTATATTTCAACTTCCTAAACTACTTTGCAAGGAATTGAATTCTCTGATGTGTCACTTTTATTGGGGTCACAATCTTGATGCTTCCTCTATGGTTTGGATGAGTTGGGCTAAAATGGGGAGGTCCAAAAACTGTGGTGGTTTGGGGTTTCGGGATTTAGAATGCTTCAATTTGGCGTTGTTAGCGAAGCAGGGGTGGCGGTTCCTGAAATTTCCTAATTCTCTAGCTGCCAAGGTGTTCAAGGAAAAATATTATCCGCATGCATCTTTCTTGGAAGCTCAAAAGGGCTCTCGTTCATCATTTGTGTGGCAGAGTCTATGCAACGCAAGAGCACTTCTCCAGGAAGGTTTGCTGTGGCGTGTAGGGAATGGTGCTTCAATTTCCATTTGGCATGACAAGTGGATTCCTTGTCCTACCTCTTATAAGATTCAATCAGCCCCAACAATTCTGCAAGAGGATGCAAAAGTCTCAGCTCTTATAGATGCTGATTCTGGTTGGTGGAATACCACTCTCATTCATAGTCTTTTCAACTCTTCAGAAGCAGCAAGTATTTGTGGTCTTGCTCTCAGCCCAACAGGCCAACCTGATACCCTTATTTGGCAGTATACCTCCCACGGACTCTTCACTGTTCGCAGTGCCTACCACCTTGAGTTGCAAAGGCGTATTAGACTAAAGGGTGAAAGCTCCAATCCCTCTACGGCTAGTCAGGTGTGGACCAAAATTTGGAAGCTCCCTGTACCAGAAACGGTGAGAAATTTCCTCTGGCGGGTGTGTAATAACTCCCTCCCCACGAAAGTAAATCTTCAGCGAAGACATGTGATCCAAGATAGTAAGTGTCCTATGTGCGGGGTTATGGATGAAACCATTGGGCACATCATATGGGAATGCGACTCCTCCAAGGCAGTGTGGATGGAATGTAACCGCCCTGTTCAAAAACTTTCTATTACAGCAGATGATGGGTTGAACTGGTTCTTGTCGTTGATGGAAAAGCTTGATGAGGAAGACTTGTGCCTAGTCTCAGTGTTGGCAAGAAGGATATGGCTACGCAGGAATGAAGCAGTTTTTGGGGGCCTCCCTTCCTCCCCTGTTTTTCTGTTTCAGCAGGCCAGGGAGTCTTTGGCAGCATTTCAAGAAGCCCACACTGACCACCAGACGATCCTTCCTTCATCAACTCAGCAGACTCATTGGCAGAAGCCCCCGATAGGTATCCTTAAAGTGAATTGGGATGCTGCTTTAGACCGCGTCACCAACATGATGGGAATTGGGGCTTTAGCTAGAGATGAGAAGGGAGTAACCGTGGCCTCTTTTTCCAGTACAGTACCCTTTATCACAGACTCTACTCTGGCCGAAGCAGTGGCAGCTTGGAAGACCATAGAATTTTGCAGGGAGCAAGGATTCTCACGCATAATTCTGGAGGGAGATGCTCTTGAGATTGTGCAAGGACTTCGGCAAGAGGGACCTCTGTGGAGCAGGTATGGACAAATTTTGGAAGATTCACAATCCTTGCTAGCTAGCTTCCAGTCCTGGAGGATTTCTCACGTTCGTAGAGAAGGCAACAAGGCAGCCCATCGGCTTGCCAAACTAGCGGTACAACAGAGTCTTTCTAAGACTTGGCTGGATACTGGACCTGATGTAATACAAACTATTGTACTAGCCGAGCAATCAGTTTTGGTGAGCTCGTTTTAAATGAAATCATAACTTTCCACTTCAAAAAAAAAAAAAAGACTTAACATTCATAAATAGGAGTGTAAAATAAACTTCGCTGTTCGAATATTAAACGAGACATACTTATATAAATTTGGTTCAATTCAGATAAGTTCATATAAACTCGTATACTTTTATTTTTAAAATTTTTTAGTATTATTTTTAATTTTGTAATAAAAACATCTTAGCTAAGAAGAAATTTTATTTATAATATGATAGATATAACTTGAACTATCATACTGTTTCTTTGAGTTTAATTTTAGAGATTTATGTTTACATAAATATGTGTATACGTATTCACGTGAAAGAGAAAGAATATTTGAATAAGTTTTCTCACCAACAACTTTATTCACGTGAAGAGAAACAATTTTAAATATACATTTTCTTATACTCATCATCCTTGACTGGCCAACAATAAATATAAGAAAATTATAGCACGAGAAATAAAGGTAGCATTTGCTATAAATCCAAAGAAAGGTTTGAAAGTTTATCTTAATTCAAAGAATTCACGCGCGCTTCAAAGTCTTTTGCACGCAAATTTCCTTCTAAATTCTACATGGGCTCCATGATGTCAATAATTTGGAATTGAGGATAATGTACCTACTTGTTTTTGTTGACCGACTAAGACTTAATAAATAAAAAGAAAGTAGACCAAGACTAAATAAATCTAAAGATCTAATTAACTTGTTTTCCCGCATCAAAGACTCTCCCTTCAAGTCCTCTCCTACGTCCAAATTGCTTGTTAAGTTATTAGGCAACATTTTCATTTAAATGGAAAATAAAAGTGAAAAATCAAACAAAGCTAATCATTATTGTAGTTTTTTCTAAACCACTCTCTTTATTGTACATTTCTGGCTTTTAGGTCGGCCAGGATAAATATCATCAAAACAACTTAACCAAATCAGTACCGTCCAAAGTTTCTTATATATATATTGTGTTTTTTCAAAAATACGTGACTTTTAAATAAAAATTTAATAGTAGTTAATTACAATTCTAATAATTTTAAAAATTGTATTATTTTTTTTTAAAAAAAAACACAGAAGTGGACACTTAAAGTTAACGTGGTTTTTACACTCATTATTAAATTTGTGATAGATTTATTATTGACTTTTGATTCAATAATTTTATAAATGGGCTTGCTACATTAAGCTAGATAATAAATTAAATACTTATACAAATAGGCAATATAAGTGGCATGCATGTATCGGAAAGGTTTAATTGCATGTCCCAGAGAAAGAATATTTGAATAAGTTTTCTCACCAACAACTTTATTCACGTGAAGATAAACAATTTTAAATATACCTTTTCTTATACTCATCATCCTTGACTGGCCAACAATAAATATAAGAAAATTATAGCACGAGAAATAAAGGTAGCATTTGCTATAAATCCAAAGAAAGGTTTGAAAGTTTATCTTAATTCAAAAAATTCACGTGTGCTTCAAAGTCTTCTGCACGCAAATTTCCTGCTAAATTTCACATGGGCCCCATGATGTCAATAATTTGGAATTGAGGATAATGTACCTACTTGTTTTTGTTGACCGACTAAGACTTAATAAATAAAAAGAAAGTAGACCAAGACTAAATAAATCTAAAGATCTAATTAACTTGTCTTCCCGCATCAAAGACTCTCCCTTCAAGTCCTCTACGTACGTCCAAATTGCTTGTTAAGTTATTAGGCAACATTTTCATTTAAATGGAAAATAAAAGTGAAAAATCAAACAAAGCTAACCATTGTTGTAGTTTTTTCTAAACCACTCTCTTTATTGTACATTTCTGGCTTTTAGGTCGGCCAGGATAAATATCATCAAAACAACTTAACCAAATCAGTACCGTCCAAAGTTTCTTATATATATATTTGTGTTTTTTCAAAAATACGTGACTTTTAAATAAAAATTTAATAGTAGTTAATTACAATTCTAATAATAATTTTAAAAATTGTATTATTTTTTTTTAAAAAAAAAACACAGAAGTGGACACTTAAAGTTAACGTGGTTTTTACACTCATTATTAAATTTGTGATAGATTTATTATTGACTTTTGATTCAATAATTTTTATAAATGGGCCTTGCTACATTAAGCTAGATAATAAATTAAATACTTATACAAATAGGCAATATAAGTGGCATGCATGTATCGGAAAGGTTTAATTGCATGTCCCTTGTCCCAGAGAAAGAATATTTGAATAAGTTTTCTCACCAACAACTTTTATTCACGTGAAGATAAACAATTTTAAATATACCTTTCTTATACTCCATCATCCTTGACTGGCCAACAATAAATATAAGAAAATTATTAGCAACGAAGAAATAAAGGTAGCATTTGCTATAAATCTAAAGAAAGGTTTGAAAGTTTATCTTAATCAAGAAAATTCACGTGTGCCGTTCAAGTCTTCTGCAAGCAAATTCCTGCTAAATTTCACATGGGCCCCATGATGTCAATAATTTGGAATTGCAGGATAATGTACCTACTTGTCTTTTTGTTGACCCGAACTAAGACTTAAATAAATAAAAAGAAAGTTAGACCAAGACTAAATAAATCTAAAAGTCTAATTAACTTGTCTTCCCCGCATCCAAAAGACTCTCCCTTCAAGTCCTCTACCGTAGTCCCAAATTGGCTTGTTAATTATTAGGCAACATTTTCAATCTTAAATGGAAAATAAAAGTGAAAAATCAAACAACAACCCATTGTTGTAGTTTTTTCTAAACACTCTCTTTAATTGTACATTTCTGCTTTTAGGTGGCCAGAATAAATATCATCAAACAACCTTAACCAAATGCAGTACCGTCCAAAGTTTCTTATATATATATATTTGTGTTTTTCAAAAATACGTGATTTTTAAATAAAATTTAATAGTAGCTTAATTACAATTCTAATATAATTTTAAAAATTGTAATTATTTTTTTTTTTAAAAAAAAACACAGAAGTGGAACATTAAAGTTGACGTGGTTTTTACACTCATATTGAATTTGATGATAATTATTATTCAAACTTTTGATCTAATAATTTTTATAAATGGGTCCTTGGCTACATTAACTAGATACACAAATTAAATTAATACCTATACAAATAGGCAATTATAAGTGCAAATGCATGTATCCGAAGGTTTAATGCATGTCCCTAGAGAAAGAATATTTGGAATAAAATTTTTTCAATCCAACACTTTGATTCACGTGAAGAGAAACAATTTTAAATACAAGGTTCAGAATCGTATGTCAAGTGAGGTTCAACGAAACCTCTTTTTCATAAGCTTTACGATCCCGTTTGAGGAGTAAACGGCCAAGTCAAATTGCTGTCTTTCCCTTTATTTTTTGAAGCAAACAGTCCAAGAAGCATTCAGAGCAAAAAATTTTTCTTAATACAAATAACACAAAAGTACACATATACGTACTTTTGCTGGAAATTTGTACGTTTTTGGTCTCTTCAATATCGGTACAAGAACGTACCCCGGATTCACGGTTTGAGGTTAATTTGGGGTGTCGGCATTTTTTTTTTTTCATTTATGAGTTGTGAATATAGAGGAAAATTGATTATGATCGGATGTTTAGAACATAAAATATAATAGAAAATTAAAAACTGAAAATAAAAAAAAAATAAGAAATAAAAAACTAAAACTGAAAAAAAGAAAAAAAAAAAAAAAGGAGGTTTTTGGCCTACGTCTGGAACTTAAGGGCCATAGTTTGAGTTGCGTTAGGGAGGCTTGTCATTCTTAATCTAACCTGGGTGGCTGACCCTCTAAAAAAATGCTCGAGTTCGGCTTGACACTCTTTAACATCTAGAATGGGTCACCGGCCACATTTGGAGTGATTTAGCACCCATAAATTTTTATTTTATTTTTAATTTTTTATTGATTATTTTTATTTTATTTTTATTTTTTGTTTTATTATGTTTGTGAGGGACCGTAATAAAATTTTTTTACTCACCACTCAAATCCAATTAAACAAAAAAAAAAATAAAAATAAATAATCAATAAAAAAATAAAATAAATAAAAATTTTTATGGGTGTCTAAATCACTCCAAATGTGGCCGGACCATTCTAGATGTTTAAGAGTGATCAAGCAACCTCCGAGCATTTTTTTAGAGGGCTCAGCCACCCAGTTAGATTTAAGAATGACCAAGCTCCCTAAACAGCAAACTCAACTATGCCCTATAAGTTCCAGACGTAGCCAAACAACCTCCTTTTTTTTTTTTTTTTCTTTTTTCAGTTTTAGTTTTTTATTCTTATTTTTTTTAATTTTCAGTTTTAATTTTATTTTTCCAATTATATTCAATTCTCTTACAATATATTTCAATTTTGTTTTCTATTCTTTAAATCATCCGATCATAATTTCAATTTTTTTCCTCTATATTCAACAAATCTCATAAGAAAAAAAAAAAAAAATGCACACCCAAATTAGCCCCTCCAACCGTTGAATCCGGGTACGTAACTTGCAACGAAATTGAAGAGAACCGAAAACACGTACAAAATTTTCCAGCAAAAGTACGTAAGTCGTACTTAGTTTATAGTCAAAAAATAAAGAAAGACAAAAATTTTTTGCTCCTGAATGCTTCTTGACTGTTGCTTCCAAAAATAAAGAAAGACAGCCAAAATTTGACTTGGCCGTTTACTCCTCAAACGGATCGTAAAGCTTATGAAAGAGGGGTTTCGTTTGAACCTCACTTGACATCGATTTCTGAACTTGATATTTAAAATTGTTTCTCTTCACGTGAATAAAGTTGTTGATGAAAAAATTTATTCAAATATTCTTTCTCTAGGGACATGCAATTAAACCTTTCGGATACATGCATGCCACTTATATTGCCTATTTGTATAGGTATTATTTAATTTGTTATCTAGCTTAATGTAGCAAGGCCATTTATAAAAATTATTAGATCAAAAGTTAATATAATAATCTATCACAAATTCAATAATGAGTGTAAAAACCACGTCAACTTTAAGTGTCCACTTCTGTGTTTTTTTTTTTAAAAAAAAAAATATACAATTTTTAAAATTATTATTAGAATTTAATAACTACTATTAAATTTTTATTTAAAATCACGTATTTTTGAAAAACACAAATATATATATATAAGAAACTTTGGACGGTACTGATTTGGTTAAGTTGTTTTGATGATATTTTATTCTGGCCGACTAAAAGCCAGAAATGTACAATAAAGAAGAGTGGTTTAGAAAAACTACAACAATGGTTAGCTTGTTTGATTTTTCACTTTTTTTCCATTTAAATGAAAATGTTGCTAATAACTTAACAAGCAATTTGGCGTACGTAGAGGACTTGAAGGGAGAGTCTTTGATGCGGGAAGACAAGTTAATTAGACTTTAGATTTATTTAGTCTTGGTCTACTTTCTTTTTATTTATTAAGTCTTAGTCGTCAACAAAAACAAGTAGGTACATTATCCTCAATTCAAATTAGTTGACATCATGGGGCCCATGTGAAATTTAGCAGGAAATTTGCGTGCAGAAGACTTTGAAGCACACGTGAATTTTTTGAATTAAGATAAACTTTCAAACCTTTCTTTAGATTTATAGCAAAATGCTACCTTTATTTTCGTGCTATAATTTTCTTATATTTATTGTTGGCCAGTCAAGATGATGGTATAAGAAAAGGTATATTTAAAATTGTTTATCTTCACGTGAATAAAGTTGTTGGTGAGAAACTTATTCAAATATTCTTTCTCTGGGGACATGCAATTAAACCTTTCCGATACATGCATGCCACTTATATTGCCTAATTATAAGTATTTATTTTATTATCTGCTTAATGTAGCAAGGCCCATTTATAAAAATTATTGAATCAAAAGTCAATAATAATCTATCACAATTTAATATGATGTAAAACCACAGTTAACTTTAAGTGTCCACTTCTGTGTTTTTTTTTTAAAAAAAAATAATACAATTTTTAAAATTATTATTAGAATTGTAATTAACTACTATTAAATTTTTTTTAAAAAGTCACGTATTTTTGAAAAAACACAAATATATATATAAGAAACTTTGGACGGTACTGATTTGGTTAAGTTGTTTTGATGATATTTATCCTGGCCGACCTAAAAGCCAGAAATGTACAATAAAGAGGAGTGGTTTAGAAAAAACTACAATAATGATTAGCTTTGTTTGATTTTTCACTTTATTTTTTCCATTTAAATGAAAATGTTGCCTAATAACTTAACAAGCAATTTGGACGTACGTAGAAGGACTTGAAGGGAGAGTTCTTTGATGCGGGAAAACAAGTTAATTAGATCTTTAGATTTATTTAGTCTTGGTCTACTTTCTTTTTATTTATTAAGTCTTAGTCGGTCAACAAAAACAAGTAGGTACATTATCCTCAATTCCAAATTATTGACATCATGGAGCCCATGTAGAATTTAGAAGAGAGAATTTACGTGCAAAAGACTTTGAAAGCGCGCGTGAATTCTTTGAATTAAATAAACTTTCAAACCTTTCTTATAAGGAATAGACAATGCTACCTTTATTTCTCGTGCTATAATTTTCTTATATTTATTGTTGGCCAGTCCAAGGATGATGAGTATAAGAAAATGTATATTTAAAATGTTCTCTTCACGTGAATAAAGTTGTTTGGTGAGAAAACTTATTCAAATATTCTTTCTCTTCACGTGAATACGTATACACATATTTATGTAAACATAAATCTCCTAAAATTAAACTCAAAGAAACAGTATGATAGTTCAAGTTATTATCTATCATATTATAATAAAATTTCTTCTTAGCTAAGATGTTTTATACAAAATTAAAAATAATACTAAAAATTAAAAATAAAAGTATACGAGTTTATATGAACTTATCTGAATTGAACCAAATTTATATAAGTATGTCTCTCGTTTAATATTCGAACAGCGAAGTTTATTTTACACTCCTATTTATGAATGTTAAGTCTTTTTTTTTTTTTTTGAAGTGAAAGTTATGATTTCATTTAAAACGAGCTCACCAAAACTGATTGCTCCGGCTAGTACAATAGTTTGTATTACATCAGGTCCAGTATCCAGCCAAGTCTTAGAAAGACTCTGTTGTACCGCTAGTTTGGCAAGCTGATGGGCTGCCTTGTTGCCTTCTCTACGAACGTGAGAAATCCTCCAGGACTGGAAGCTAGCTAGCAAGGATTGGTGAATCTTCCAAAATTTGTCCATACCTGCCCACAGAGGTCCCTCTTGCCGAAAGTCCTTGCACAATCTCAAGAGCATCTCCCTCCAGAATTATGCGTGAGAAAATCCTTGCTCCCTGCAAAATTCTATGGTCTTCCAAGCTGCCACTGCTTCGGCCAGAGTAGAGTCTGTGATAAAGGGTACTGTACTGGAAAAAGAGGCCACGGTTACTCCTTCTAAATCTCTAGCTAAAGCCCCAATTCCCATCATGTTGGTGACGCGGTCTAAAGCAGCATCCCAATTCACTTTAAGGATACCTATCGGGGGCTTCTGCCAATGAGTCTGCTGAGTTGATGAAGGAAGGATCGTCTGGTGGTCAGTGTGGGCTTCTTGAAATGCTGCCAAAGACTCCCTGGCCCTGCTGAAACAGAAAAACAGGGGAGGAAGGAGGCCCCAAAAACTGCTTCATTCCTGCGTAGCCATATCCTTCTGCCAACACTGAGACTAGGCACAAGTCTTCCTCATCAAGCTTTTCCATCAACGACAAGAAACCAGTTCAACCCCATCATCTGCTGTAATAGAAAGTTTTGAACAGGGCGGTTACATTCTCATCCACACATGCCTTGGAGGAGTCGCATTCCCATATGATGTGCCCAATGGTTTCATCCATAAACCCCCGCACATAGGACACTTACTATCTTGGATCACATGTCTTCGCTGAAGATTTACTTTCGTGGGAGGGAGTATTAACACACCCGCCAGAGGAAATTTCTCACCGTTTCTGGTACAGGGAGCTTCCAAATTTTTGGTCCACAACCTGACTAGCCGTAGAGGGATTGAGCTTTCACCCTTTAGTCTAATACGCCCTTTGCAACTCAAGGTGGTAGGCACTGCGACAGTGAAGAGTCCGTGGGAGGTATACTGCCAAATAAGGGTATCAGGTTGGCCTGTGGGCTGAGAGCAAGACCACAAATACTTGCTGCTTCTGAAGAGTTGAAAAGACTATGAATGAGAGTGGTATTCCACCAACCAGAATCAGCATCTATAAGAGCTGAGACTTTTGCATCCTCTTGCAGAATTGTTGGGGCTGATTGAATCTTATAAGAGTAGGACAAGGAATCCACTTGTACATGCAAATGGAAATTGAAGCACCATTCCCTACACGCCACAGCAAACCTTCCTGGAGAAGTGCTCTTGCGTTGCATAGACTCTGCCACACAAATGATGAACGAGAGCCCTTTTGAGCTTCCAAGAAAGATGCATGCGGATAATATTTTTCCTTGAACACCTTTGGCAGCTAGAGAATTAGGAAATTTCAGGAACCGCCACCCCTGCTTCGCTAACAACGCCAAATTGAAGCATTCTAAATCCCGAAACCCCAAACCACACAACAGTTTTTGGACCTCCCCATTTTAGCCCAACTCATCCAAACCATAGAGGAAAGCATCAAGATTGTGACCCAATAAAAGTGCACATCAGAGAATTCAATTCCTTGCAAAGTAGTTGTAGGAAGTTGAAATATTAGCTCATTACTAATAAGGTGGGTATTGCCTGAATCACAGCTTTTTATTAAAAGCTTCCACTACCAGTCTTGTGACAGGAATTCGCTTTCCAACCCTTGAGCTTCGCAACTACACCCTTCCTTGAATGCCGGCCAAAGCGTTCTTCGTTTTTGTTT
>FXXK01000987.1:0-18121 GCA_900184695.1 Betula pendula
CCCATGCTAATTACTTGTGACGTTTCCCATCAAAACTAACGTTTAAATATTTTAGTAGTTTGTAAGTTCGAGTTGTTGTGAGCTGTAATTTAGGGGCGTGTAAGTACAATTAATTAGGATGATAATTTAGTGAGACAAATTGTAATTTGCGCTAATATATATATATTATCATTCGAGATGTAGTCAGATAATTGACTCCAAAGGGGGGAAAAGGGAAAAAAAAAAAAATTATTTACACAAGTCATTCGATAAAGATGTAATCTAATTGGGCTCTTCTTAGTGGTAAACATAGGTCTTTGAGGCCGAAATGCCCCAAAAGTTTTGTGTTCTCTTTCTTTCTTGCTTCTGCTATTTCCTTAATACTTTACATTTTATCATTTGCATATCATGACTCGGTCAGACCTCTAAAGAACTCAATTGGCAAATGAGTTGATGTTGCTTACCGGGTGTCACCAAAGTAGAACAGGCACAGTTGGAGAAGGATACCCCAATGAGTGGTGGCGCGTGTCGCAATTGGCTGTTGAGTAACACCAAAACCTTTCCTAGAGCGTACTGTGGACTGAGCTCTGTGGTGACGGCTTGAATCCCGGTTTGTTTTTGGTGTGCTTTTTTGTGGTAACATCTGTGTAGGGTCGAATCATTTCGACTGTGTGGAATTTAGATACTTCATGGTGATTGAAATTATTCACCTGTTGGACATGCTCCTATGGACAAAGAACAAACATAGCAACTTTGGGCTAGCAGTGTGGTACCACCGGATACTTATGAGCATGTCGAAGATGCCAAACAGGAAAACGTCAGATGAAGTTCATTGTTTAAAGGCGTATCAAAATAACGTGCCTCTGATAGCCATTTCCTCATTAAGAGAATGTATATAAAGATATAAAATTAACATAGATTATGAAAGCCAGAAAAGAATCAGAGAAGCAGGAAGTAGGAAAAATTAAGCCATACGTATTAGTATTGGCTGAGATCTTGAATTAATGTTTGTAAATGCAATGTATTTGATCGAAACTGTATTTTTACAATTACTCCATCTATTTTATAAAGAGATTATCGAGTGATAGAACAATGTACGAAACCGTTGAAGAAATCAAGATAACAGGATATATAAACCTATGACTGAAAATTAACGAATTACCAGGTAAATTGTCAAACACATAATTGTACAACAGGACAAATATCGATACTGAATTAACGAGAAATATATTCTCAAAGATACCTTCAATAATTTCGCATGGAATTGCAAAAGATTAATTACATTCTTTATTGGTACTTTTGCAGTCTCTAAGTATTGAAGTTCAGGTTTGCACATCTTAATACGGTAACATTTGCAATACTTCGTAACGATAGTATGTAATTATTATTAATTCTAAAGAGTCACTCTCAGTATAACCTTCTCTAAATGCTTGGAACATTCCTATCTTCTATTACAAATATCAAACGACAAAAAGATCTAATAAAACTCTACACTTGTCAGCCAGACTAACCAGTCTTATATTATAGCCCTAATTATATTCCTGAAAATCTTAGTGGTTGACAACTATACAGTCGATAACCCGCAAATGCCACCCAGAGGTGGGCACTTCTTAAATATATCCCTAGTCCCCTTTTAGTTTGTGACTATCAAAACTACAAATATTTTTCTCCTCGCTCCTCTTTTTCTCTTTGCCTTTCATTGAGGACTGTGTTGAAATTTTGTTAAAAGAAGGTTAGGGTCGTAGGAACTTGTATTTGTAAAGGATAATATTTTAATGGTATATGAAAGAAAATGAAGCTAGTGAGAGTGTTTTTTTTTTTTTTTTAATATTTTCTAAGTTTTGTTGAGTGTATTTGGATATGGGGATAGTCTAAAAAATGTGAGTATTTATCCATAGGAATAATTATGAAAACAATCAATAAGAATAAAGCTTGGGCTAAATAGGTAGCTCGTACAGAAATAAATATTATGGTCTGCTATTAAAACTTTATTGTTAACACCAAAGCGGAAAAGCCAAAAAAGAATAATGTCTAAGTTAATAGAGTAAAATCAAGTTAGATTGCTGAAATTAGTTAAATTTACATTCTTCTGTATCAATACTATAAGCTATATCATCTCCTCCTCCAACAGATGCGAACCTAACTGATTGGGAATAATAGGCCATCGGACAGCCTAAAGACGATCGAAGTATGTATTAAGCCGTAGCTGCGATAAGTAAGAATGTAAATATTTATATCCAATTTAATCCCAATAGATAATGACTTATAATAGCTTTATTTCTTTGCTTGTCTCTCTTTAGGTGTTAATATATTTAAATAATATATTAATTTATTATTTTCTACTAAGTAACCTTGAGACTATGCAATTTTGAGAGAAGGGAAACCAGACTCTTCTGGTTTATTTATTTTTTTCCTACCTCCATTATTAATGTTGAGATTTATATTTTAGTGACGCATATATAAGTTCCTACCATTTGTTTCAGGATGCACGTTGGGCTCGATCATTCCATCATCCATGTATTTAATCAACAGTCAGACATTTATATATGCATTTAAAGTTATGGACAGTCACTGTATTGTTCACACAAAGAGTCCACATCATTTACAATATGAAGGTACTCTTTGGTTTCATTTCATCTGACTAAAGGCTATAATTTGTTAATTGTTTCTACACAAAAAAGAAAAAAAAAGAAAAAAGAAAAAATCAATATCATTTACAATGCACCTTGATCAAAAGCTTCACGCATGCATGTCATGCACACATTGTGAAATTTTCAAAGGATGAGTATCCAGCCATACATTAATCAGCGTTCCTATACAGTCTATTTTGGCATGTCTCTATGAGTTTGAGGTTTAAATCCTCTATCTTATAAAGATATGTACTTTCCAATCATAATATATAAGGTAAAATACATTTTGTCCCTCCAAACTATTACTCCAATTACCCTCAAAACTACAACCTATATAGTGCAAGTCAAATCTATAAAGTACTACTAAAATGTTTCGAGTTACCTTGTATTAGATTTGTCTCTTAATTTGGATGGAAAAGTTCACATTGTTTTAGTGATAGTGATAAATACATAATAATAATAAAAATAATAATAATAATAATAATAATAATAATAATAAAAATTATCACAAAGGGTACTTTTCGGGGTGGACTGTATGGTCACCCTAATTTTTTTTAGAGGAGTGGGCGATCACGCAGCCCCTCCTATCATAATAAAGGGTGGCTGTGTGGTCACCTTAATTTGTGTCAATAATTTATTATTTATTTATTTGTTTTTTACAAAAACAGTGAGTATTCATACAAAAGAGGGGCAAATTAATCATGCAAAAATGCCTCATACACATGCATGCCCATGCTAATTACTTGAGTTTGCACGTACGGATGGTTATACTTAGGCAACTCACACAATGTCATGAGATGGATCTATACATTCTAACAAGTCCACCTTACCAATGTTCAACTATTAAAGATGCCTAGGTAAAATCAACAACCTTAAATCGGATCATTCAAGTGGAGTGAATCTTATATATATTGATCATTCGTATCACATGAATTCAATACTTTTACTGGAGCACGTCTTAAAAAAAATATATATCTTCTAGTCTCTAAGTGATGAGAGAAGAAATTTTATATTGCTATCATTTTTTTTATTAAGAATATTCTTATATTCTAACAAAAAATTTGAAGTCATTTATCTAGTGGTACACTCTCACTCAATGATACACTCCCATTATTCTCGCCGAACTTCCATATCAGAAAAAATATTAATATTAGGGTGGGATAAAATGTTTTCCCAATTAAAAAGTTTTTGTTTCCAAAATATTATAAAACATTTAACATTCACAATTTTTTATAGCCTTAATAAAATCCTCACTTCCCCACCCTCACCAAGAATAGGAGCAATTTCCTTGATTCAACCAAAAATAGAAAACTTAGATCCTTAGTTTATCCACCTTTGGACTTAAATTATATTGAAATTCACAATGCGCCAACTAATTTTATGATCACTTTATTATTAAAATAGGCAAATTAAATTACCAGAAAAAAACTTAGTCCTTAATTTCATGATCGTCTTTCGTATTGAATCAGGATACAACTGGAATTGTTCCACGTGCTTTAGCACTTGAATCTCCACTTTTTAGGCACTGAAAGTACTTTTTAAGTTTCCTAACGCGATCCAAAACAGGCCCTAAGTACTACCTCTCCACACAAAAATAAAAATTAGAGAGAGAGAGAGAGTTTTAGTTGCATTTTCTTGTGCTTTTTTTAAACGTTTTTTTTTTACACCCACACACATCGAACGATGCAACCAACCATCTCTTTTTACACACTAAAAATCATATGAAAACGGTCATACATTTAATGAGTTGCTAATGCTATGGAGTAATGTTCAACTACTCAATATAGTTGGGCTTGCCAACAAATGGGTGCCTCCTCATTATTACACCTACTATATATTTGGACTCATTCAATCATCCATGTATTTAACAATGACTGCTCTAACCACAATTCATCCAAAAAAAAAAAAGAAAGCTTTAACAACCGACATCAACTATCATGCAATTGAAGGAGGAAGATGCTTCAACATCATTAGTAATGAAGCATTGCGAATGTTATGGACAATTGTTGTATCGTCCACACAATAGTCGACATCATTTACAATATGAAATGTACTCCTTGATTATTCCATCTCATGCAAGCTATGACTATAATTTATTATTTCAAACTCAAGAGCCCATATCATTTATTATGCATCATAATCAAATGCCTTTTGATGTCTTGCACGTGAGGCACACGTTGTGTGTAGAAATATATATAAAATAATATAAAAAATAAACAAAAGAGAGCGGAAGCAGAGAGAGATGTATGTGCTACATCTTAAATTAATGTCTATATGATGTGTTGTGAACTGTATTACAATGCTCTTAATTTATAGAGAGACTATGAGTGATGAACAAGTAAATCCTAGACCAAATAACGTAGGAAACAAACCTATGAAGGAAATAGAATAAAGGAAATATAAAATATTCTGACAAAGGGAAAATACCGATAAACCTAATTAGAGAATATATTCTAAATATTCTAAAATATTCTAACATCCCCCTCAAATTCAAAGAGTAAGCTTAAGTTTGAAAAAGAGAATGAATTAAAGGTGGCCGAAGTCGGTGGTTGGATTAAGACGGTGCTACGCGAGAAAGGCTGAAAATGGCGGTCGGAGAACAGAGGCAAGCCGCTAAGAAATCCGGTGAAGGGCCAAGCCGCAACTATTAATGACGGTCGGAAGAATGCCGAAGAACGGAGACAAGCTGCTAAGAAATCCGGTGAAGGGTCAAGCCACATTGTGCAAAGGTTTGTCATTGAACTAGGCAGTGGATCACAATAAAACTAAACCTAAAATAATCTAAAAATCGAATTGAACCAGATAAAATTGCAGTGGAACCGAGTTGAATTGAGTCATGTCGCAGTGGAGTTGGATTGAACCGGATCATGTCATAGTGGAATTGAGTTTGAATCGATTGAAAACAAAAAAAAACCTCTTAAACTCGTTGAAAAAGTTCTGAATATGGGATGAACTGGGCCTAAAATGGCTTGAATTTGGATGAACCAGATGTAAAAGAGCTTGAAACCCCATGAACCGATTGAAATGAAGCTGAAACTCGAGTACTAAACTGGCCAGATTGACGCGTGTGACCCTAAGAACTCAATTGGCACATGAGTATTGCAGCCGAACCATGACGGCACGTGGAAGGATCCCCCCATGAGTGGTGGCGCGTGTCGCAATTGGCTGGAGTACCCAAACCTTCTAGAGGCGAGTGAGAGCTCGTGGACGCTTGAATCCGGTTGTTTTTGGTGGCTGTGGAACATCTGGAGGCGAATCTTTCGACTGGTGTGATTATCTAGGTGATTGAATTATCATGCCAGTCCATGGAAGAACAAACATAAACTTTGGGCAGCATGTGGACCACCGGAACTATGAGATCGTCGAAGAGACCACAAGAAAACGTCAGAGACGTTTGTTAAAGGCTACAAAAACGTGCCTCTGATACCATGTAGAAATGTATATAAAATATAAAATAAAATAATATGAAAGAGAAAGAAAAGAGAGCAGAAGTGGAAAGATACGTATGAGCTACATCTTGAATTAATGTTTATATGATGTATTGTGAACTGTATTACAATACTCTCAATTTATAAAGAGATTATGAGTGATGAACAAGTACACCCTAAATCAAATAAGGAAGGAAATAAACCTATGATGAAAATAGAATAAAGGAAATGTAAAATATTGTAACAAAGGAAAATATCGATAAACTGAATTAGAGAATATATTCTAAATATTCTAAAATCGTGGAATTGCCAAAAGATTAATACAATCTTTATTGACTTGTAGTCTCTAAGTTTGAAGTTCAGGTGCACCATCTTATACGTAATTTGCATATTCGTAACATATATATTATTATCTAAGAGCACTCTCAGTAACTTCTCTAAAGCTTGAAATTCTATTTTCTAAATATAAGGAAAATCTAAAAAATTACATGCAGCAGATACACTATACCTTTCCTAAAATTGGGTATATTACAGTGCTACCCAATGCACTAGGTAGCACTTTAACTTCCCTATCCATTATTTCAACACAAATATTTCTCTCGCCTCTCTTTTCTCTTTGCCTTTCATTGAGGACTGTGTTGAAATTTTGTTAAAAAGGTTAGGGTCAGTAGGGAACTTGTATTTGTAAAGGAATAATATTTTAATGGTATATGGAAAGATAATTGAAGCTAGTGTAGAGTGTAGTTTTTTTTTTTTTTAATATTTTCTAAGTTTTGTTGAGTGTATTTGGATAGGGAAGCAAAAAGTAGTTTTACTCCATAAATTTAGAAAAAAAATAAATAAAAAGCTGCTAAAAGTGCTCTAAGAAAAAAATATATAATTAACACCAAAGAGGAAACAAAAAAGAATAAGTATTAAAGTATATTGATTAAATTGTTAAATTTACATCTTCGTATCAGCTTAAGCTTTTAAGATAAATGGTAATTTAACATGATATCAGAGCAGAGGTCAGTTCGAATCATGTCTCCTTCATTTACCCCTCATTTCAATTAAAAATTGCATGTGCTGGGCCTCACCTATTAAAAGAGAGTTTGAGCCCACACGTGAGGGAGAATGTTAAAGTATTGATTAAATTATTGAATTTACCTCTTTCTATCAACTTAAACTTTTAAGATAAGTGGTGATTTAACAAAATAAGAAGAAGAAAGATTCAGTGTGTACGTTGTTAATGTTAGAAAGTAATGTTCAACTGCATATAGCTGGGCTTGCCAACTGATGGGCGCCCCTCAATATTACACCTACTACATTTTTGGACTCATTCAATCATCCATGTATTTAACAACCAGAAGCTTGGGCGGACATAAACTATAATGCAATTGAAGGGAGGAAGCTGTTTCAACATCTTTAATAAAGCATTGCAAATGTTATGGGCTAGCTTTTGTTGTGGTGTCCACATGCACAACAGTCGACATCATTTATAATATGAAAAGTACTCCTTGATTATTCCGTGCGTCAGATGCAAGCTAGGACCGACTATAGTTTATCGTTTCAAACACAAGAGCCCATATAATTTGTTATGCATCATGATCAAATAATTAATGCCTCTAGCTTGCACGTGACGCACACGTCGTGGAATTGCCAAAGGATTAATACGATTAATCTTTATTGACATTCATGTACTCTAGATCTATGAGTTTGAAGTTCAAATCCACCATCTTATACGTACGTAATTTAATTGCATTCGTTACATATATTATATATCATCTAAGAAATAATCATATTATAATTAACACCGAGGAAGAAACAAAAAAGAATAAGAAAAAGGGAAAAAGAAAGGCTATATCTACCTATATATGCGGCCTCTTCTCAAATTAAGGTCCAAATTAAAAAATATCTCTCATAGCTAGCCAGCAAGTAAGATTATAACACTGCCTCGGATTCGATATCCCTTCAATGGCTTCGATCGTCTTGAAAGCCCCATGCATGCTAGTTTTCTGACGGCAGATTCCCGGTGGCCAGGATGATTCTATCCATTTCACCATCTTTGTTTTGTGCCTTTCCAGACCTCAAGCGACGATTAACGTTGGCATGCACGAATAAATTAAATTACCAAAGAAGAACCAGACTTGTAGTTTGTAAATTGTAATAATAAGTTACAATGGCCTATATATTTAGGCTTTGGATTAGGTGCCGTGAAAAAAAAAGCCACAACACTTATACGTGTAAGTGTCGGTTAATGAAAACCGACTCCAATTCAGTGTAGAACCAACCAAAATGTGTTATGGTCGATTATTTGGGGTCGGTTGCAAAAAGACTTAATATATAAGTATAGAATTTGGGTTGGCGTCTGGTTTTTTCCAAACCGACTGGAATTCTGGTCGGTTTGGAAGAAACTGACCTAAAATTATTCCAGTCGGTTTATTCCAAACCATAAACCGGCTGGATCGGAATTACTTAATGTCGGTTGCAATGAAACCGACTGTAACTCGGGTCGGTTTCATTGCAACAGACCTTAAATAATTCTAGGTTGGTTGCAATGAAACCGACCTTAAATTATTCTCATCCAGTTGGTTTGAGAGAAACTGACTAGAATATTTAATATTTTAACTGCTTCATCAAGTTTCATGTACTTAACCAAATACACTTCACCAAGCCAATTGAAATCCTATTCTATTTACCCAAATACACTTCACAACCAAATAATAATAATAATAATAATAATAAATCCATAATCCTGTAAATTTAAAACAAAAACATCCATATTCATCGGTAAGATATAACCAAAGCCAAACCACTGTTCACCTCAATTCCATTTTCAACATAAATATAACCAATTCATCCGAATAACAAACAATCTCCTAAAAAGTCATTTAAAACATATACAGTTATTAAGAGTAACTGGATTGCCCTCAAAACATAAATTTATGTGAAATGTCTCAAACTCAATAATACAATACCAAAAGGAATTTAATTTAAAAGATTAATTAATGTTGGGTTTACCATCGTGTTCTCCTTCAATCAGATTCGATAGATTGTTGGTAGCTTCCTTATTGTTTGATTAATTCTATATATAGGATCATGTATTTAAATGATTTAGACACTGTTCTAGGAATTAAACTCAATATTAATACAGTACCAATAATTTGAATGGGTATAATTTTGAGATTATTTTATGAGTACTGTGACATATTAGTTCGATCCCTACTATTGGACTCATTCACGTACTCATCCAAGTATTGAACAGTCAAAAGCTTGTGCAGAAATACATTATCGCATGCAGTTGAAGGGAGGAAGACGTCTGAACATCTTTCATAATGAAGCATTGGAAATATTAATTATGGACTTTCGTTGTATTGTTCACACAATATTAGAGTCCATATCGATCATTTGCAATGTGAGAGAGCGCGGTACAAACACGCCAGGACTTTCGTTGTGTTGTTAGATTATTCCATCTCAAGCACGCTAGGACTATAATTTATTGTTTCCACACCAGAGTCCGTATATATATATATCATTTATAATGAATGGCATCATACAAAATACAAACACTTTTGATGATGGTTTCATCCAAAAAAAATACAATTACATACAAATTACAAGGGGCAGTTGTTCAAATGTAAATCTAACAACATTACAAATCGCAAAAAAATAAATAAATAACAAATCCTGCACATATAAAGAACATTAATATTACATATTCGAAACATAAAAAAATAAATAAAGTATATTAAATATTAATAAAATCATCCGTATACTCTGAAACCACCATCCGAATTCACATGTGCGAATAGCACATAGCAGGGCCAATAGCGGTTAATAACCAAATGCATGTACAAGCTATAAGCCTATCATGAACCAATAATGAAGCATTGTAAATTAACGATATGGAATTTCGCTGCACTGTTCACACGGCAGTCCATTAATCATCGAAAATGCTTATCAATTATTTCGTCTCATGCACGTCATGCACACGTGGATTGGCCATGAACCTACAATATATGGCGGTTATTAATGGAACAACATTAATCAACCAGATAATTTACTAGTTAGCAAGCAAGCAAATTATAGTCCAAAGAGGGGGAAAAAAAAAGGCTATATATACCCATGCTCTCTCTTCTCAAATTAAGCGCCAAGGAATATCTCATACATAGCTAGCAAGCAAGCAAGAATATTCTCCCTCGCCTTCCCTTCAATGGATCCTGTGATCAATATTCCAGCCGTGAAAGCGGGATACTGGTATTGCAAGAGTGGCACCGCGGTGGGCAAAATAAAATCCAGCCTTTTCACCCATCTTTTTGCTGCCTTTGCCGCTGTCAACCCTGTCTCCTTTCAAGTCACCTTTCCTACCGAGTATAAGGGGCAGTTTCAATCCTTCAGCCAACTCGCCCGACAGAACAACCCTCGTGTTAAAACCATTTTATCCATCGGGGGACAAGACTCTGATCCTTCGATCTTTGCTTCAATGACTAGCAATGCTGATTCCCGTCAAACATTCATAGATTCCTCCCTGCGTATAGCCAGGGATCACAAGTTCAATGGCCTTAGCCTCAACTGGCAGTATCCCTACACGAGGGAAGAAATGGCCAACTTTGGCTCACTCCTCACTGAATGGCGAGCTGCCGTGCAGAAAGAGTCCCTGGACTCTGACAACACCCCGCTGCTTCTAACTGCAGCGGTCTTTTATTCGTCAGACTTTTTGTGCATGACATATCCCATTCAGGCTATCTCAGATAGCTTGGACTGGATCGACGTAATGTCCTATGACCTGTATACCCCTGATTGCGTACCAAAGGTGACTGGACCGCCTGCTCCATTGTACAATCCAACAAGTCAACTTTCCGTGGACAGCGGCATCAGAACTTGGATTCATGCAGGTGTGCCAACCACCAAAATAGTCATCGGCCTTCAATTTCTTGGCCGCAATTGGCTTCCGGTTAGTGCTAAGAACCATGACATATTATCACCGGCTAAGGGAGCGGCTGAAATTGACCCCATACCTTATACCCAAATCCTGGAAATAATCAAGGGTGCCAAAGTTGTGTTCGATCCCTCGTATGTCTCACACTATTGCCATGTTGGGACGACATGGATTGGTTATGATGATAAGCATAGCATCTCTACTAAGGTTATATATGCCAAGAAAAAGGGATTGCTTGGTTACATTGCATGGCAATGTGACGACACTGACAAGAACTGGACTCTTCCAAATGAAGGTTAGTAAGTATGAATTAAATCATTTACCTCTATTAATTCCAATCTCATGCATGCATTTAAAAGTTTTCCAAGCCCCTACATCGATCCAACCCATTCGAATCTTTTAGTGTATATATATATAGATATATATGTTCCATCAAGAGACTGAGAAGGCGGAAGAGTACGTGTATGCATCATTGTTTGATTTTTTTGTTGTCCGCATTATAATTTGTTCTCTTATTCAGTAATTAGTGCGATATCTGATGGCATCTTTGATTATTATTAGTATATCTCTTTGGATTTCTAGTCTTCATATATCCTAACTTGTAACGTGCAATTTTACTGTTCATGATGTCGCAGCTTTTAATGCATGGGACCTCGAGGATGATCAGTAGAAGCTTGTATTATCAACATTATTATTAAGGCCAAATCAGATCATATGTCGTACGTGTTTCGAAGCTTGTATTATCCACAATAAGGCCAACGATTAGACGCGTGTGTATTTGTAATCTAAAAGCTTGTATTATTATCAACAATAAGGCCTGGCCTGTAATCAGATATGTCGTGTTTAGAAGCTTGAAGTATTATCTACAATAAGGCCAATCATCAAATATGATGTGTTGTAAGGCCAATAATCGGATGTGCTCGATCTGTTATTTGGAACATATATAAAAGCTTGTATTATCGATAAAATTAAGGTCAATAATCATATATTTTGTATTTTCTCGTATCATGTTTCAGACGACATGCATTGCAGCTTATGTTATAGTTTTTCCTTAATTTTGTGTGTAGGAATATAGGGTTAGTACGTGATTTGTGTCAGCTTGCAGACAATGGCTTTCTTTAATTATATTCATAAAAAATGCCAGCTTTCCATTAATTATCAAAATAAAAATAAAAAAATAAAACACTTAGAACTTTTTTTTTCAAAAAATTGAAAACACTTGAACATTAGAAACCTACAAAAGGTGAAACCGGCCTCGAAGCGATATATTGATCTAAATTTGGAAACTTAAAACAAGGAGCATATATATATATGTGTGCGCGCGCATTTTTCAAAATTTTAAGGTGAACGTACAACCTTAGCGTACTCCTCACTGAATGGCAAGCTGCCATGGTGGCAGAGTCCAGACGCACTAGCAAAGCCCGACTGCTTCTAACCATAACAGTCTTCTACTCGTGACCGTCCTTGAAATATCCCTTTCAGGCTATCTCAATACAGTGATGCTAGTGGACCTATAGCGTCCAACACCCTCACATTTGAGGGTGTACAGACTTTTCTTTTTTTTTTCTTCAACGTCCGTACGCCCTCAAATGTGAGGGTGTCGGACCTGTAACATTATTCATCTCAATAAGCTTGGACTGGATCAACATAGTGGCCTATGACGTGTATAGTACTCCTCATTCCTCACCCGATCGAGCTAACTGGACCACCTGCTCCACTGTTCAATCCAACGTGCTATCAACTTTTTTTTTTTTGATGAATAAGCAAGTATCATTCAACAAAAACAAAGGTTATAAGCATCAGCGAGCTATCAACTTAGCATGGACGCGGGCTTCCGAGCTTGGATCCACGCAGGTGTGCCAGCCAACAAATTAGTCCTCGACCTTCCATTCATGGCCACAGTTGGGTTCTGGTAAATGGTCATAACCATGAAATATTCTCACCGGCTAGGGGAGCGGAACAAGATATTGACCCCATACCTTATAGGCAAATTGTGCATGCTGACGCAAGACTATACGATCCCTCGTATGTCACAGACTATTGCTATGCTGGGATGTAATGGATTGGTAACAATGATGGTTAGCAGGAGCATCTTTACTAAGGGTAGATATGGGAAGAAAATAGGATTGCTTGGTTACTTTGCATGGCACAGCCTACCTCATATGTCAAGTCAGTGTGGGCTTACGTTCTTTTTTTTTTTTCACAAAGACAACGACGACATGGTATTCGCCAGATTTCGAGCTGTTGCCAGGGTGGGTGGGTGTCGCCGATGTGTGGTGATGGGCGGAGGAGGAAGAACATGTGGTGTGGGGGTGGTGGGGGGGAGATAGAGAGAGAGAGTAGCGTGTGTAGGCGAAAATGTGGGGGAAAGTGAAAATGAAAAAAAAAATTACTCAGCACGCGTGACTTCTTTTAGATTTTTTGAATTATTTTTTTTTTAATTTATTAGGGTGGTTAACTCGAGTTGGGTTAACCAGCAAAAATGCTGATGGGATGTGACTGGAACATGCATTTATTCACCTAATTATTTAGGTAGATATTTGTACAACAGTGCAACCGATTGCGCTCGAGCCCCTTTTGTGGTGCGCTCGAGCTACTTGGTGCAGGGATGCGCTCAAGCCCTTCCAGATGGGCTCGAGCAACTTTGCCTTCTTCAACACACTTTGAAATGTTTAAGTTCGAAATCCATGGTTTTACTTGCACTTTCACCTTACACTACAAGAAATTCATTCATTAGCGTCGACATTATCAGCATCGACATCAAAGTCGATGCTGATAATCAATTATCAACGTCGACAATTACTATGTCAACGCTAAAAATATAATATTAGCATCAACATAAATGTCGATGCTAATCATTGACACTAATTGTTGTAACGTGTTCATATTCCCGTCGACTTTAATTAGAAGTCGACCCTAATAAGCCACCACTAATAAGCTGGCGGGAACTTATGCCGCGCACGGGTTCAATAAAAATTGGAATAGCATCCAAAATCTACAGCGTCGACCCCAGAAGTCGACATTGATGATGTACTTCCTAAACAATCAGCATCGACATATGGTGTCAGCGCTGATAGTACTAATAATAAAATTACAGCGTCGACATTGGACATCGACGCTGTTGCTATATTACACTTTTTTAACCGTTAAAAATGAATAGACTATCAGCGTCGACCACATAAGTCGACACTGATGATGTACTGACTAAACAATCAGCATCGACTTATGGTGTCGACGCTGATAGTACTAATAATAAATTACAGTGTCGACATTTTATGTCGACACTGTTACTATAATGCACTTTTTTAAACGTTAAAAATGAAAAGTCTATTAGCGTCGACCCCATAAGTCGACGGTGATGATGTACTTCCTAAACAATCAGCGTCGACTTATGGTGTCGACGCTGATAGTACTAATAATAAAATTACAACGTCGACATTGGACATCGACTCCATTGCTATATTGCACTTTTTAAACGTTAAAAATGAAAATACTATCAGCGTTGACCACATAAGTTGACGCTGATGATGTACTTCCTAAACAATCAGCATCGACTTATGGTGTCGACGCTGATAGTACTAATAATAAAATTACAGCGTCGACATCGGACATCGACGTTGTTGCTATATTGCACTTTTAAAAACGTTAAAATTGAAAAGACTATCAGCGTCGACCCCATAAGTCGACGCTGATAGTCTTTTCATTTTTAACGTTTTTAAATGTAGATATAACGACAGCGTCGAGATTAGGCTTGCTTAAGTCCATAGAGAGCTCGACAAAGACGACAAACCTTGTTTGGAGGATGAGAGAGTCCAGGAGGTGGCTGCATATAAACTTCTTCATCCAGATCGCCATTAAGGAAGGCATTTTTGACATCCATTTAAAAAAGTGACCAATGGCGAGAGGTTGCAACAGCCAGCAAAGCACGCACAGAAGAGAGGCGAGCAACAGGAGCAAAGGTCTCCTCATAGTCCACACCATATTCCTAAGTAAAACCTCGCGCCATAAATCGAGCCTTGTACCTGTCAACGGTACCATCGAAACAAGTCTTAATTTTGTAGACCCACTTACACCCAACAACAGACTTTCCTAGAGGTAAGTCAACCAGATCCCATGTATTATTCTTGTGTAAAGCATCAAGTTCCTCTGTTATCGCAACCTGCCAAAGAGGGTTAGTGGAGGCCTCACGAAAAGAGTGAGGTTCATGTAAGGTAGCTAAGGCATGAAAGCAATGAAAGTCTTGGAGATGGGATGAGAAAGATCTTACTCGAGTGGATCGACAAAGGTCATGTGGTGGCGGATGAGCAGGAGCCTCAGACTGAACAGGACCTGGGGATGCAAGCGGAGGAGCATCGAGAGCACCAGATGTGTGTTGTTCAAGTGAAGACGATGCTGGATCTAGAACTTCGGAGGAAGGCGGTGCTAGTGGAGCGACATCAAGAGCCTCAGATGAGTGCTGCTCGAGCGAGGATGGTACTGTGGGAGAAGGAGACAAAGGAATATCCAGGAGCGTGGTAACAGGAGGAAAAGATGGCATGTAGAATTTGCCGACTTTGTGAAATAACCGATGCTCCCAAAAGACTACATGACGAGAGATACGAAGACGATGTGACACAGGATCATAGCACCGATAGCCCTTTTGTTCCACTCCATACCCAAGAAAGCAACACAATCAATAACGAGGCTCAAGTTTGGTGTGCTCATGTGGTTGGAGTAAAACAAAACAAGCGGATCCAAAGACACGAAGATGGTTATAAATGGGCAAAGTGCCAAACAATCTCTCGTATGGAGTGCAATTATCAATAACAGGAGTAAGCAACTGGTTGATTGTATAAACAGCCGTGAGAGTGGCTTCACCCCAAAATGGGGTAGACACAGAAGAGGAAAGCAAGAGAGCACGAACAATGTCTAGAATGTGCCGAAGTTTCCGTTCAGCTCTCCCATTTTGTTGAGAGGTGCCCGAATAAGACAAGTGAAGAACAGTGCCATAGTGTTGGAGTATATCTTTAAAAGCATGCTGAGTATATTCTAAGGCATTATCAGAATGAAATGCTTTGATGCGCTTTGAAAATTGGGTCTCAACCATTTTTGCAAAATTGAGATAAATATTTAATAATTCAAAACGTGATTTCATTAAGAATACCCAAGTGTAACGGGAAAAATTGTCAATAAAAATAACAAAATAACGTGAGCCACTCATACTAGAAACAGGGGAAGGTCTCCAAACATCAGAATGAATTAAATCAAAAGAGGCAGCTGCCATAGACTCACTATTATTAAAAGGCAAAGCCGATTATTTTTCAAGTTGGCAAGAAATACAATCAAAAGAACTAGTGGACAATAGACCTAACAATCCCTTAGAGGCTAATAATTGTACCCGAGACACAGATGCATGACCAAGACATGAATGCCAAAGTGCAGTAGATGGTGGTGATGAAGAGGTAGCAGCAGAGACTCCGGATTTGGGAAGGTGTAAGGATGACATCTTAAACATTCTCTCAATTCTACGCCCGGTCCCAAGGGTCTGTTGCGTACGAGGATCCTGCACATCCACACCAGAGTAGTTAAAAATAAGTCTATAACCAAGTTCACACAGTTGCCCAATAGAGAGAAGATTAAAAGACAATTCAGGCACATGAAAAATTTCAGGAACAGAAAGGGAAAGGGTATTGATAGTGCCATTATTTTTAACAGTCATAGTTGAGCCATCAGCTGTGCGAATGAATGAGGAGTGTGGTGAAGGTGCAAATGTGGTAAAGAAGGAGAAGGTGTCATGTGATTACAACAAGCGGAATCAAAAAGCCAAGAGGAAGATGTACCTGGTAAGACTGAGAGGACAAAGGAAGATGCATTACCAAAATGGGATAGGACCTGACTGACGATAGCCTCTAAGTCAACTGTAGATAAAGTGAAAGTGGATCCTAAGGACTCGCCAGAGGGAGCAACTGGAGAGGCATCACTCTCAGTAGTGGCAACCGCTACAGTGGGTGCAAAAGATTTGCCCTTACGCCAACATTTGTCAATAGTGTGCCCTGGCCGTTTTGCAGTAACGACAAAAGTTGTTGTTGCGAGTCTTATGAGGAGGTCGATTATAAGAAAATCGAGCAAGATCGGACTTGTCAAATTGCTCAGGCTGGGTTGATGAAGAACTAGAGGATGGAGCAGCCAAGACTGTATGGCTGTGTTGAGAACGCATAATCTGCAGCCTAGTCTCCTCGCTGACAAGTTCAAAAACAACCTGGTCCAATGTTGCAAGAGGAGTGCGATGCAAAAGTTGCTCACGAACAGATTCAAAATCAGCATGTAGAGCTAACAGAAATTGGTAAAGACGATGCTGATCCCTGCGTGCAGCATACATCTGAGCATCAGTGGGTGTAGCGCCCCAGATTTTAATTTGCCGTTTATGTTGCCTTAATTTAATATTAAGGTTGATTTATATATTTATATATGGCACAATAATAATTTTTGATGAATCTATATGATTACATGAATATTTATCATATATTATATTGATTGGTAGTTCATAAGCCATGAATTAATAGGTAGTAATATTATATGGGTTCTAATAATATTACTGTGTGATTTAATGAATAGGGTAATTTAACCTATTGGGTATTCAATGTATTGATTATAATAGATGTTAATGTTATTAGTATGGTAATATTAAATGTGGGATTCTTACTATGAAGTTAACCATTATATGTGTGGTGTATATAGAACACATGATAGCAATTTAGAGTCTATTGGAATACTTTTTTAGACTCTAGTACAATGAAAAGTGTAAATAAACTTTAAACTAAAATAGGGTCAATCGAACTCCGATTTGATTAATTCAAAAGCCGGAATAATCGTCTCGTAGTTCTCTATCTATACGTAGTGTTTATAGAACATATGGTAAAAATTTGGAGTCTATTGGAACACTTTTAGACTCTAGTACAAAGAAAAGTGTAAATAAACTTTAAACTAAAAATAATTAAAATATGGTCAAACGAACTCCGATTTGATTAATTCAAAATCCGGAATAATCGTCTCATAGTTCTCTATCTATACGTAGTGTTTATAGAACATATGATAAAAATTTAGAGTCTATTGGAACACTTTTAGACTCTAGTACAAAGAAAAGTGTAAATAAACTTTAAACTAAAAATAATTAAAATATGGTCAAA
>FXXK01000987.1:18487-31084 GCA_900184695.1 Betula pendula
ATTTGGTTGATTCAAAAGCCAAAATACTCGTCTCATAATCCTCTTTTTACCCTCCAAATTTCATGATTTTCAGATTTCGGGAAGGGGACGAAAATTCGTCCAAACCACCCAGCTCGGTGGCTGGACGAAAATCTAAGGAAAAACAAAGAAAATCAAATATTATAATATTGCATAAGATAGGGAGAGGAAGCATCTGCACCTAGCCTTAGCACACACACACACGTCCTTCGCTCAGAGTGAAAAACTTGGATGGATTAATTGAATTATAATCATTTGCATGCAGATAAGATTTCAGATTATATTCTGTTATAAATGAAATGTAAACAGGTGTATCATCCATAAGGCATACGACCATTTTTCACCCCAGCCGTAGATAACAAATTAATAGGATGATCTTGGCCTTTTAATAGTATTATAAATAGGAAGTGAGGCTTCTTTCATTCTTCACTTGAATTTCGAACTGAAGAAAAAGAAAGAGTGAGAGAGAGAGAGTAAGCAAGAAGGATAAAGCTAAGCCTTCATCCGTGGTTTTTCTAGGTAAGTGATTAAATAGCTTTTATTCTACTTTATGTACATAACTTTATGTTTAAAGTATATTTTAAACAAAGTTTTAAACTCAATTTTTAGATATATTGTTTATTTAAATTATCAAAACACCGTTATAATGCCCAAGTTTAATTAGATATTTCATAAATGTGCCGTTACGCTGCCCAAAGTTTTAAAAACATTTCTAAACATTAGTTATACTAATGTTGTTACTCTGCCAAAATTTTACAAAGATATTATATGAATTATTCATAATTATGCCGTTATGCCGCCTATGTGTTTTTAAAATATTATATCCATTATTTATAGTGATGGAGTTACTATATCCATTTTATGCAAAACTATTAAGCCTTTAGCATATTAATGCTGTTATAATGTCCGTTTTACTTTAACAATATTTTGGCATTAACTACATAAATGCCATAAAAATATGTAATAATGCTAATACCCTTTTTATATGCCGTAATAATGCTTAAGTAAAATTAAGAAACTAAAATAAATAAAGATCGTAATAGGATGTAATTAAATTTCTAGCTAATGAAAAGCTTAAATTAAATTGCAGTATTTGTCTGTGTCATATTCATATCAGCAGCCTACAAGAACAGTAAGTATTTATTACTTACTGAGAATGATACTGATTTTAATAATATAATGATTGCAGATTTATTTATTGACTGCCTAAAACTGTTTGCGTGTGATTGATGCATATTGTGAATACTGTTGTGACTAATAAATATGTTAATAACAAAGCTGGTGAGTAGCAGGAGGAGATGGGCTGCCAGTGGGACCTTAGACTCCCGTGAAAGATTTAATAATAACAAGGCTGAGACCAAAGTTTTTCAGCAACAAACAAATAAGCTTTATATGGAGGGGAGGAACGGCTCCCAAAAATATCCGCTAACCGAGTAACGGCTCATCACGAGAGGAGTGAAAGAAAAGAAATAAAACTTGCATTTAAAACTGTCATTTCATATCATTATTATTTTCTTGCTTTAGACATATATGTATCTATGTGTTTCGTTGTTATGGGCTGTGGAATGCATATATATATTTATGGCTGAGGTTATATTATTTACTAGCTTTTTCATGTGCTTATCTTATCAGCTATGTTAAATGGTTTCTGTTTGGAAATCTCTTTAGCTGATTTTATAATCATGTGAAGATGTTATTTTCATGAGTGTGATAACAAATGAAATCAGTAATCCTTATATTTATTGAAAACAGTTGACTCACTAAATTCCACAGTGTGATGCAGGACTTGAGGCTGAAGGTGAAGAACCTTTTTGTTGATTTGGATGGTGGATTGATTGTCTGCTGTGTTTGTGATGCTAGTATTTGAAGAGCTAGTTTAATTGATTTATGTTTTTTATGTTTATATTCTATTTTCGTTGTATTCGTATTATGACATTAACTTAGCTTAGGATTTGTATTACCTAATTGTATAAGCTTGATGTGGCAACTGTATGTCATCAGTGGCACTCATGTTGTTTTGTATGTATAATCTGATTTGTGTTTTGACATATGTTATAATATTTTGTGGAATGAGGTATTTCAATCAGTTCTGTTGTGTTATCTGAGGTATTCCTAAGTGTTTTAAAAGAAAAAAAATATATTCCGCTGCGAGATTAGAACTCTGAGGTAGTAACGTCACGTGGAAACCGGAGGTTTCTGCTTACGGTTTTATTGATCTAAAATCGGGGCGTTACAGTGGGAGCCTTCCAAATGGGATCTGAGAGAGCAAGCTGCTCCCACAAAAATTGCATGTGAGCAAAGAAATCATTGATAGTCTGTCCTGGTTCCTGCTTCAGATGATGAAGTTCAAGCATAATCTGATACTCTCGAAAGCCATCAACAGAGGAGTAGCGGGACGCAAGCATATCCCAAGCACCCTTAGCTTCATCAAAATTGCCAAATAGAGCTGAAATAGATGAAATGGTGGTGTTACGAAACCATGTAAGAATCTGATGATGATTACTGTCCCAATCAATTAGATGAGTGCGAAAAGCGTCATCAGACTCAAAAGCGCCTTTAGTGGGTTTGATGATATCTCCAGTCACATAAAGCCAAAGCTTGCGCCCTTTCAGAAAACTACGCATTGATTGAACCCAAACAGTATAATTGGTGCCATCCAATATAGCTTGAACATGAGTAAGAATTTCGTGTTGTGCCATCTAGTGATGTCCAATGCAAAAAACAGACCAAAAATATGAGATCAAGACGAAAAATTAAGTGGGAAACACCTGGTCAAAGTTGTCAAAAGTCAACGGTCAACTTTGCCAAAAAGTCAATGGTCAATAGTGTGCTAGGGTTGACATGGCACTAGATGCTGACGTGGCAGAATGAAATTGTCGTGGTAGAGTGACGCTGACGTGGCAGATGTTGACGTGGCACTAGGGCTGACATGGAACTAAGGCTGACATGTCACGATGGCTGTACTGGAACCGGACTGCTGACGTGGCGTTAGGGCTGACGTGGCTGCTGTGGTTGACTACACGTGGCAGACGGCAGTGGAGAAGAAGGCTGGCGTGTGACTGACACGCGCGTGCTCCAAGACGGCGCGTTGGCACGTGGGGCTGATTTCCAGAACCTTTGATCGGCGCGTGGTGGCGCGTCTGACCTCTGTTGGCGGCGATTCTAGCGGATCTGTAATCAGCGGCGGCAGATCTATGAGATAGCGCGGCTTCCAAGGTGATCCGATGAACGGGAACGGTGTGTGGACGGACGGTAGATTCTTTGAGCGGCGTGTGACGACTCCGATGAGGCTGTACTCGGCGGCTCTGGAACGGTTTTCTTCCTAGGTTTCGATTGGTATAGGTACCAGATCGAGACGATTAGGGGAAGAAGGAGAACCGAAAAGGATAGAGCGAGAAAGACACCGGAGGTACTGGCGGCGCCGGAAAAGATTGGAGAAGAAGCTAGAAAAAAAATATTATAACGATGATTCAGAACCTGTGCTCTGATACCATATTGAGAATAAAGTTGTATATTGAATCACACATAATACTGTACATGAGGAGCCTATTTATATAGGAATACAATAGAGCTGTACATATCAATAAACTATGTGGGACAAGAAACAATACATACTAATATAATCTAACACAGCAAAAGTACTTTAGTCGTACTTAGTTTATAGTGTATAGATATGTTTCCACGAAAGCAGGTCAATTCAGTTTTTAATCAAGTGGCAAGCTAGCCACCTCCTTCCAGATGTTCCGATCGAGTCCTCCGACTAAGAGGAGCTTGCCTAGAAATGGCAACTCTCAATGCTTCTCGACTGCTGCTTTCAACAATAACCAGCCTTGCCTAATACAACACATTTTTTGTAGTTTTTTAATATATAATTCAAATTTAATTTCACTATCTATCTTTCTATGAAAAACTTTAAATTAAATCTGAACCGTTAAAAAACTACAAAATATGTGTTGTGGTTTTTTTAAAAGACCTAAACCTAATCTATATATAACTATAGTTTATAGGATTAGGCTCATGTAATTTTAAAAGGAGGATTATAAACTCTATAATCAATCGCTCTGGTTAATTTCTTCACCTATTAGTTTTGTGCTTCACAATTAGCATACAGACATAAATGGATTGGCCAGCCTTGTGCTTGCGAAGATTACGAGGTTTGCTTAGTCAAAATTATTAATGATTATTTGTGTATCATTTATGATAGATTTTAAAATTTAAATCTATAAAATTAAATTTTCATATATCCCCTCCCTTTTATAATTGTACTCAAGGTAGATTCTTTCTTCACAGATCTTGTGTTGAATTACCCAGAAAAAGGTCACACCCACTCCATCGACACCCGCTCATTCTCCTCCCTTTTATAATTGTAATGGCTTCACCTACCATTGTGACAAATGCATGTTCGACCTTGATGTCCAATGTAGACTATGTAGTTTGATGCATGACATCTTTAATTATGACAGTCATGAGCATCAACTTATTCTTTCCAGCACATCTGATGATAGGTATAGCTCCTGTGATGATCATAAAGGACAAATCTTTCGTTATGCTGATTGTGAATTTAATTTGAATTTCAAATGCGCTACACTACCCCGTACCATAAAATATGGACTGTACCAACAACCATTCAAACTTTGTTATAAGAATAAAGATGATTCTTATGATGAATATTATTTTGATATTTGTGAAAAAAAAAAAAAAGATTCAAAGCACTAGTTCTACTATTGTACATATATTTGTTTTCCCTGCACATCCTGATTGCATTCTTGGGAGAGATCCATATATCAAGCTTCGGAGGTCGACTATTTGACATGCACGAACATCCCCTCACTTTGGTTGACAAGAGCAAGGGCGTCTCTATATCCTCCATGTGATAAATGTGGTGGACCTTGCAATCGTTTGATTGTTGAATGTGTCAATTGTGATTTCAATCTCTTCCTGGTCGTGCTTAGTTATTTTGTTCTAAGAACTATCATTTTTAAGTTCTGGGTTTAGTTATTTTGTTGTAAGAACTATATTTCATTTTTATATTTCATCAGTTTAATTATCTTTTGTTTCTTTGGTCGTTACCCTTTTTTCATTGTAAACAGAGGCAAATCAAAGAGATTGAAATACTTGAATCGGTCTACTTAATTAAAAGGTTTTATATCAAATGAATTCTGTACAAGGCTCAAAAAATTCTAGAAATTTTTACTGTTGATTTTCTCAAGTTGTAGTATAATGTGATCCTTTCTACGTACAAAACAAGAAGAAATTCATGGAGACTGCTATTCAAATTCTAATTATTCAAGGCTTATATGCATTGAGCTATTAACCTTCTTTCATTCAATTTTTTTTTTCAGTTGGACCAAAAGAAATATTGGAATTTATGAATCTACTTAGAGCATTTACATCCGTCTAGTAAATGTTTAACTAAAATTTAAATAAAATAGCATCTTTTTCTATTTAAAGTTACCCACTTTTCTCAAATACATATATCCAGCTTAATATTTTAGTTATTTACTTTCACTATATTATTTAAATATTATTTTTTTATTCTTTATTTTTGTAAGAAAATCATAATTTTAAAAATTTGTCGTTTCTTAACGGTCATATTATTCAAAATTTATGTTTTCTATCTATCATATTTTTCAAAATTTAATTTTGTGTGTAGTTTATCCAAATATACTACGACCATCACCTAATGTGTAGTCTTATACCCATATCTCAATACGACTCAAATTCGACACTTGAACACGAATTGCAATCTCTTGTGGTACTCCTCAAACCCTCTTTTAATACCAAAAGAAAAGTCTTTCTATGTTGTCTTTGAAAAACTGTTTCATCTGTTTGACTACGAACCCATCCAAGATTAACCCCAAAAGTCTTGTGGAGTTGTTGGCATTTCATGGTTCGACCGAGAAGTTAATTCAATTATGCAAGATATTGTGCATATCTTGGACGAAGCTGCTCCAAGAATAAAACAAAACCTGGATTCTAATTATCAAATGATTAAAAAGAAAATTAGCAAGAATTCAATGTTTAATTATGTATTTAGTGTTTCGAAAACATTTCTATTCATTTTCTGCACAACAATCTATCACACCTATTTAAATAAAAAGACATACTAAAGGTTATATAGTAGTACATTGCTTAACATAGTGACACAATTACACAGAACATTCCAATAATATATACATTACATAGAATTTTGAATTTTACTATCATAAGAACTTTAATTTTAGTTTTAATCCATACAATATAGGTTTTATTTGTATTAAAATATAAAAGGCACCACACCAACAATATCAAAGATTTATGTTAATTTTCTATTTATGCTTTGATAATTATAATCCAGGTTTTCTTCGTGCTATATTTTTTTCATTATATTTCTTTTCATTTTAAACTACTCATACGGAAACAAAAGATTGTAACATGTTTTAGTTTATATGAACTAAAATTAAAGGTCTATGTTTTAATTCATTCGAATAATTTATGGGATTTTTTTTTTCATTTGTGTAATTTACTCAGATTTCCAAGCAATCTTTAAAAGTTCTTTCTCTTCTTTAACATGAATCTATTATATTGTTGGTGTGATACCTATTATATTTCAATACAAATAAAAATCATATAATTCTGAACATTCTAAAAATAAAACAAAATAATTCACTTAACATTTAATGCAATCAAATAAATATTCTCATATTAGGTTTAATGCTTAATTATCTCTTTAGTGTTTCAAAAGAGTTTATGTTCCTTTTCTGCATAAAAATCAAAAAAGTTTTGTCTTATTTTGCTTTCAAAAGCAGTGAAAGCACTTTCAAAAAATACTTGAAAATCCGAATAATCACACAATTAAAAAAATATATATCATAAAACATTTAAATGAATTTAAACATTCAATAAAAATTAAAATCTAAATTAGAACAGAAAAGAAGGACAAAAATGAAAACGTAAGAACAAAACTACAGGAAATTCAAACAAAACAATTGACAATAGTAATATAATAGAAAAATAACTATATTTTCTTTATACTTTTCTCGGTTCTAATAAAATTTATAGGTATAGAGAGAAGTTCTGTCCAATAGAGAAAGAAACTACTATTCAATGAACGTAAACTAAAAAATCGCCATATCTCATACCAAAAATAACAATAAAAAAATCTCTATCATTTTCCTGAATTTAATGTAAAATTTACAAAAGGAAAAATATTCAATTTGAATAAAAATAACATATAAATTAAAATAATAAGGACAAAAAACAGAATCAGAGGAACATGAACACATAAAATAAAGATTAAAAAAAAACGAAAAAATGAAAAATACTAATAAAACAATGATGAGAAACTCTCTCACTCATCATCTCTACGCAGAATTCAATGTAAATTTTATTAAGAAAAAAAATAAGCATTTTGATTAAAAAGTAATATCAAAATTAGAACAGAAAATAAGCTTTCGCATATCTAACGTGCCTAAAAGAAGCTACTTTTAGGACCAAAAAAAAAAGTCAATGAACAATTGCGTAAACTAAAAAATTGTTATACTTCGTACCAAAAATAATGATAGGAAACTCTCTTTCTCCTATCATTTTTATCTATTCAATGTAAAATTTGCTAAAGTAAATAATAATCAATTTGATAAAAAAAATATAATATATATAAATTAGAACAAAAAATGAGGACAAAAAACAAAAACCGAAGTTGTACAAGACCGCATAAAATAAACATAAAAAAATTGAAAATGAAAATACTAATATAAATGAAAAAATTTGACTTTTTTCTGTATACTTCTTCTGGTTCTAATGAAACTTTGAAAGCCAATGTCGTCCATCAATTAAACACATAAATAATGTGCAATGCACACAAAAAAATAAAAACCTCAATGAACAACGTAAACTAAAAAAATCGACATACTTCGTACAAAAAATAACAATATAAAACTTTTTCTTACCATCATTTCTCAGTGTAAAATTTACTAAAGAAAAAATATTCAATTTCAGAAGAAAAAAAATATATAAATTAGACGGAAAATAAAGACAAAAAACAAAAACGGAAGTATAGAACCACAGAACTTAAAGATAAAAAAAAAATGAAAAATGAAAATACTAATATAATTGAAAAGAATTGTTTTTTTCGTATACTTTTTCCAGATTCCAATGAAACTTTGAAAGCCAATTCTGTTTAGAACCACAGAAAATAAAGATAAAAAAAATGGAAATTGAAAATACTAATATAATTGAAAAGAATTGTCTTTTTAGTATAATTTTTTCCGGTTCCAATGAAACTTTGAAAGCTAATATTGTCGATCTCTTTTATTACAAAAAAAAAAAAAAAAAAAAAAAAACTAAATGAACAATGTAACTAAAAAATCTTCATACCTCGTAAAAAACAATCATAAAAAACTTTTTCTTACCATTGTTTCATTGAATTGAGTGTAAAATTACAAAAGAAAAAATAAGCAATTTTAATAAAAATAATATATAAATTAGAATGGAAATAAGGACAAAAACGAAAAATAAAAAAACTAAATATAATATAATATAAAACTACTATATTTTCTCTACGCATGTTTTACCAAAGAGAAAAAACAGAAGTAAAAAGAGAAAGAGAGATAGGCATGCGTTAGGTGAGAGAGAGAGAGAGAGAGGCATGTACCTGACTAAGAGAGAAAGAGAAAAAAAAGTAAAAAAACAAAATAGAGAAGAGAGAGAGACGTAAAACTGAGAGAAGAAAATGGAAGCAAAAAGAAACAAAAAAGAAAGACAAAGACGTGTGCTAGGATGAGAGAGAGATGCGTTTGACAGAGAAACTCATAGTAAAAAATGATCGTTTCACTCAGGGACGGAGCCAGAAGATTATATGGCCATGGGCCAAAACCAAAAAAAACTATAAGGTAGGGCCAAAAAAATAATTGGGCATGGGCCAAAAGGTTAAAAAAAACAAAATTAACTTGTAAAATTAAATATTAAGCTTAAAATTTTTTTTTGTTTGTTTGTTGGGGAGGGCCAGGGCCCCTACGGCCCTCCCTCCCTCCGTCCCTGGTTTCACTGTGACTTACAAAAAAAAAAAAAAGGATCGTTTCACTTAAAATCAAAACAACCGGTTAGCACTGGCTCAGAACCAATTCAGCTTTTAAAATAATGGGTTAAAAATTCGATTATTAGCTTAATAAATATGGGTTCGTGTCACATGTTGCAATTTTATACACTTTTATGTGTGATTTGGCTATTATAATATAATATATATATATATATATATATTTAGTTTATCTTTTGTTTCTTTGGTCGTTACCTTTTTTCATTGTAAACAGAGGCAAATCAAAGAGATTGAAATTCTTGAATCGGTCTACTTTTAAAGGTTTTTATATCAAATGAATTCTGTACAAGGCTCAAAAAATTTTCTAGAACTTTTAATTGTTGATTTTCTCAAGTTGTAGTATAATGTGATACTTTCTACAAAATGAAAGAAAATTCGTGGAGACCGCTATGCAAATTCAAATTATTCTAGGCTTATAGGCATTGAACTACTAACCTTCTTTCTTTCAATTTTTTTTTCAGTTGGACCAAAAGAAATATTGGAATTTATGAATCCACTTAGAGCATTTACATCCGTCTAGTAAATGTTTAACTAAAATTTTAGATAAAAGATCATCTTTTTCTATTTAAAGTTACTCACTTTCAAGTTCATAGATCCAGCTTAGCATTTTAGTTATCTTTTTTTTATTATACTACTTAAATATTATTTTTCTATTCATTACTTTTGTAAAAAAATCATATTTTAAAAATTTGTCATTTTTTAACTGTCATCTTTTTCAAAATTTATGTTTTCTATCATTCATATTTTTCAAAATTTAATTTTGTGTGTAGTTCATGCAAATATACTACGACCATTCACCTAATGTGTAGTCTTAAAGCATTTTCATCCGGCTTTCTATTGTAGGGATTTCCTACTTTAAAAAGTCAAAATTAATTTTGGATCATTTTAGTGCTCCTATTTGGCTCTCTACTTTGAGAAAGAAAGTAAGGAATATGAAATGGCTCTCTACTAGTAGGGAGCCATTTCACTCCCTACTTTTTTTTTCTTGATAAAATATTAATTCTCTCTCCAACTTTTTGTTTTTCTCAACTTTCTTTATTTCTCCCTTTTATTTTAATTTTTAATTTCTTTCTCTTTCATTGTTTCATGCATACAGTGCATATGACTATTGGGAAGACAATTTTTTTTTTTTTTTAATCTATGTGCTACAGTTGTTTATAGTGAATTCCTTCTTTTTCTTTTTCTTTTTTTTTTTAAATTTTTTATTCATAGTGAGTTCCCATGCTATATTTTTTAGCCTAAAAAAAATATGACCGTTAACTTTTTATTTGCCAAGTCCTATGTTAAAAATGACCGTTAATAGCAATTTTTGTGAATTGTCAACAATCGAAATTGATAACAAGAAAATATGATCGTTACTTTAAAAATTTAAAAAATACAATTATTAGAAAATATAAATTTTCAAATATGTGAATGTTAGAGAAAGAATAAAAAAATTCTTAAAATATTATATTTAAATAAAAAAGTCAAAGTGAATCCATAGTTTAAGGAGTCAGGATATAAGTGTTTAGAAAAAAGTAGCTATCTAAAATAGGAAAAAATGATTTTACTCCCTATTTTGAGAATAAAGTAAGAAGCCAGATGATAATGCTCTTATATCCATACCTCAATACGGCTCGAACCCAACACTTGAACGCGAATTGCAGTCTCTTGTGGTACTCCTCAACCCCTCTTTTAATACCAGAAGAAAAGTCTTTCTATGTTGTCTTTGAAAAAGCTGTTTCATCTGTTTGACTACAAACCCATCCAAGATTAACCCCAAAAGTGGATGTTGTTGTGGCATTTCATGGCTTGACCAAGAAGTTAATTCAATTATGCAAGATATCGTGCATATCTTGGACGAAGCTGCTCCAAGAATAAAACAAAACTTGACAGGGCCTTATGAATTATGATAAAAAATCTAAACATCAATAATAATGTAATTTTCAACAAGACTAAGGAACCTATAACTTTCATGTATAACTTGGACGTCTCTTTCTTTCCTCCTTTCATATCAAATAGGCCAAATTCAAGTCCCCAAATTTTCAAGATGATAAAAATGTACGGCTCATAGCAGAACCAAGAGTTTTCACATGAAGTAGATGTTATCAAACTCTGGAAAGAGATATCAAGTATCAACTAGCTTTCTTTCCATGGCATCCAAAAAATATCACCTCCTCATGTTAATGTTTCCTTTTCATCATATGCAGTGTTCTAATGCTCAGAGTTGGATCAAAGCTGGTTATTGGTATGCTGGTAGTGAATTCCCCATTCCCGACTAAAATCTGCCTTGTTTACACACCTTATATACGCTTTTGCTGATATCAACTCCTCACACCTACCAGCTTTCCATCCCCTTCAGCTAATGAACAATACTTCTCCATCTTCACCAACACCGTCAAACGCAAGAACTCATCGGTGGCACTTCTTATATCTATATGGAATGGTCAAGCTGCAAGCGGGTCAATCCATCATGGGTGAGAAAGTCAACACTTCAGTATTGTCTTCAATGCTCAACATATCTTTCTAACAGAAATTCTTTCATTGAATCTTCAATAAAAACAGCAAGAAATATGGGTTTCAAAGGCATAGACTTGTTCTGACTTTGGCCTAACACGGCCTCAGGCATGACCAACATGGGAATTTTTGCTGGATGTGTGGCGAGTTGAAGTAAATTCTGAGTCAAGAAAGTCTGCCAAGACAATTGATATTGACAATGGCCCTTCATTACTTACCAACCTTTGAATTTGGGAGTTACCCATGTTGATTCCATACAGAGAAATATGGATTTTGCACATTTTGTGGCATATGACTATTACCTGCCTTCAAAGGAGAACTTTACACATGCTCATGCGCTTTGTATGATCCTTCAAGCAATGTTAATACTGATGATTATGGAATAAGAGAGTGGTGGCTAAAGGATTTCCCTCAAACAAGTTGCTTTTGGGTTTGCTTACCATGGCTACGCTTGGCTCTTGCAAATCCCAAGAAAATGCTATTGGTTCACCATCATCAGGGAAGGCCGAAACACAAGATGGAAAGCATGAGTTACAAGTACATCAAGGGTACATTCAAAGTTGATGGTGCTACAATAATTTCAATTCTACTTATGTTGTGAATTACTGCATTATTGGATCGACTTGGATCAATTTCGATGATGTGAGGCTTATTAGAGCTAAGATTGCTTATGTGAAGGAGAAGAAGCTATTTGGTTACAATGTGTTTCAGCTCCAGCAATGATGACAATTGGGTGCTTTCTCTAGCAGGTACCATCTGGAACTTTAATTATGGCTATTACTTTTTCCTCATGATAGTTGATTGAGGTTTTGGGAATGAAAGAACATTTCACAGGCTTTCACCTTGGATTGATTCTCTATGTGTGCTTCTGCCATCTTTTCCACAAATTCAAAATCCTCTTCATCTTCGGAATTTCTTTTGGCCTTCAAGTTTGTCGAATGGTGCGTTCAATCTCTGAATTGTATGGAATAACAACTAAATTTTGAAATCGACTTGTAGTCTCTCTCTTT
>FXXK01000989.1:40517-111763 GCA_900184695.1 Betula pendula
TATTGCCTGAGTTATCCATCTAACAAGTCATCCAATTTCATCAAAGGTATTGAAAACAAATATGTTGTCATTAAGGCTCATACCTCACAATCCACATGCCAATGTGCTTGTGATATGTCAATGTGAAACAAATGAATTCTCAAAAGCCAAGAGTAAGTAAAAAGATTTTGAATTCCTAACTGTATGATAATGTGTTCATTGTTTTAAGCTCACCAATGAAGTGTAAATCAAAATTGAAGATCAACAAAATTCTAAGGGATAATATAAACATGTATTTAAAAAAGATTTTTTTTTTTTTTTTTACAAATTATGAATAAGTGGTAAGTGAACAAGAAAACAAGTGCTTAACTATACCCCTAAAGGAAAACCCCATTGGGAAGGTATGGCTCTGTGCATACCCCCAAACTTGAACTTTGACAAACACTTATCCTGAAAACAAAACTAAAACCAAACTAAAAAGCAAGATAATATACATGTACTACAATGAATAAAAGAATTATTAATATGAACCAAAAGATCAAAACTTAACTTGAAAAGAAAACGAATTCTCATATTCCCAAAATGAATAAAACACCTGTCGTCAAATAAAATGACAAAATAATGTTCCAAAATTCCAACAATGTAATCCAACATAAAGGTCCAAAGCCATAAAATAAAATACAATGAAAACTCATGGAGCAGGTGGTGCAGGTGGTGGCGGTGGTAAGCGACTTAGGATCTCCCGAAGTATCGTCCCCATGGTCTGAAATGCATCCTCGGTTCTCTTTTCAAAATTTTCTTGCCACTCGGAGATCCGCTCAAATTGTCCTTGCAGCAGTTCGTATTCTGACAGTGAAATTGGGACTCTATCCTCCTGACAAACTGATGGCTCTCCTTCAGCCATCTCAGCAGCTGCGTCTTCCATCTCTATATCTTGTGCAGGAGCGGGAGCTCGTGGCTTCATGTAAGAGATGCTTCTGGGCCACTCTTTCACGGTGAACAATGGGAATGTGGTGGTCACATTATGCTTGGCCTAAATCTCAAAGCCCTTATTGATCACTAGCTTGGTAACTAGGTAAGTGAAAGGCAGCTTCGAGTTCTTTCCAATCAGTCTTTTGTCCACATAGTCTTCCCAGCACTTATAAAATTGGCCCCAGATAAGCTGTGGTGCTGAGAACCAATGTTTCTTGTGGAAAGCATAGAGGGCTGCAAAGAAAGGGCCGGTCCTCTGAATCTTGTGTCCCATTGGACACACATTCTTCTTTAAGACTATGTCTACCAACCACAGTCTCGAAGGCAACTTTGCCTTATTTGTGCAATTCTTTTTCCAGTTCTCATAAGCTCCATCACACATATGTTGCACAATCATGTGCAAATCAAATTCCGAAGGCTCAGTGTAGCTTGGAGATGGGCTTACATGTGGGCAGCCAAGGGCCTCTTTGATGTCTCCAACGGTGATTTGGAACTCAATCCCGTCAATGGAGGAAGATAGCACCTTAGGTTGGTCCGCATCAAAAATCAAATTTTGGTAAAATAGACGGACAAACCTGAGGTGGTACAGATGATACACCGGCTGGAGGAGTGGCATTAGATGTCGATTTTTGAATTGCCTCCTTGCCCACTTGACATCCTCATATTCCCTAAATTCCCCAACAATATCAAACTTAGTCTCGGGGTCTAGCTCAAAGCGCTGCCACTCGGTAGTCATGTAGGAGCTTCCAGGCACTCAAGTGGAAGATGGAGAAACAGAAGATGCTTGAGCGGAGGATTGAGAAGAGCTAGCCATTGCTGGAGGTCTTTGGGGAATTTAATCAAACACCTGCTGTGCCAAACCGAAAAAATACAAAGAACAAAGATTTTGGCACTTCAATCGGATGGGAACACGAGAAATGTGATGGGGAAGAGTTTTAATGTAAAAAGAATGAAGATTAAGGAAGAAAAAATGAGAAAATGAGAGATTTACCTGGGCTAGGTCAAAGAACAGCGCACTGAGTATCGAGCGAAGAAGAGAGAAATGAAAAAATGAGGGGAGAAAAGGGGTTTTAAAACAGGTCACGTGACCTGCTAACCCGAAGGCACTCGAGCGTCAAGCTTCTGCTGACGCTCGATACTGGCTTTTGGGGGTGCGAGCGTCAGGCTTAATGCTGGCGCTCGATCCTTGGATTTGGGTGCTCGAGCTCCACGTTTGCTGGCTAGGAGTGAAAATGCTCCTCCACCTCCTCCTCCGCCGCTCGCGAAGCCGGGTGTAGCTGAACTTGTAGCACAGACAAATCAACTTATGGCCACCATATTAGGTAGCCTTCCACCACAAAATGAGCATTGGGAACCTCATGAACATAGGGAAACCATCGGCCAACTTCTTCCGGCACAATTCCCCTACTTTGAACGTAATTCCTAGGCCGATTGCTGCTGAACATTGGCTTGATAGTATTCAACGACTTATGGGAGCTCTCAAGTGCATAGATGAGCAAAAAGTGAACTATCCATGCCTCGAGCTTACTGGAGAAGCAGAATAGTGGTGGATGTCTAAACAAGCCATGCTGATTTTAGAGTTGGGTGAACACATCCCAATCACATGGGAGCGATTCAAACAAGAATTCAATGATCAGTTCTTCCCGCATGAACAAAAGGGAGTTACGAGCAAGGGAATTCTTAGAGTTGACGCAAGGAGATATGAACATCGAACAACACTCTAATAAGTTCACTGAGCTGTTGTGAAGGTATGCGCCTAAATCGGTGCCAAACGAAGAAACAAAAGTGGAAAGGTTCCTTTGTGGCCTCCAATCCAAGATTCGAGGTCGAGCGATATGTCAAGGAGTCAATGAGTACACCAAACTAGTGCATCAAGCCTCAATTGCTGAAAGGAGTGTCAATTATGAATCTGCTCATGAGGCGAGAAAGAAACGGTCCGCACATACACCGACTTATCTGGCAAAGAGACAAGCGATTGCTAGTAGTTCTGGGGCAGCGATCAATAGAAATTGACCACAATCAAATTCGAGTTCAAGGCCTATATGTACAACATGTGGGAACTCGCACTTCGGTGAATGCCGAGTTGCAACCGGGGGCTGTTTTCAGTGTGGCAAAACTGGGCACCGTGCCAATAACTGTCCGATATCCACCGCTAAAAGACAAGGAACTTAGGGTGCAAGATTTCGGCGTAGGCAACGCTGCACAAGCTCGGCTTTACTCACTTACACCCGCAAGTACTGAAGCTGATACCTGACGTTGGCACAGGTATCATTCCTCATGTTGGTGGCCCGACTTGCACTTTATTTGATTCTGGTGCAACACATTCCTTCATATCATCCTCATTTGTGAAATTGTTCAATCTGAACACGAAACCGTTTGAACAAGTCATGTGTGGCTACACCGGTTGGTTAAACAATCACTTGTAGAAAGTATGTGGAAGACTGTCCAATTATTATTAGTGATAAAACTTTGCCGGCTATGTTAGTTGTATTTTAAATGCTTGGGTTCAATGCCCATTCTGGGCATGGATTTGCTATGAAAGTATCGATAGTAGAGCGAAGGTAGCTGTATTTCGGCCTCCTGATGCCGAGGAATACAAGTTTTGCGGGTCTCGTGTACGAGCCACTACGCCGCTTGTCCTCGCAATTCAAGCACGTAAGTGGGTCAGAGATGGTGCTCAAGCTTATTTGGCTTACTTTATAGCCGAGCCAGAGGTTGAAACAAAGTTACAAGATATTCCAGCTGTACGTGATTTTTTGGATGTCTTTGCAAAGATTTCGGGATTACCTCCAGATCGTGAAGTTGAGTTCACAAATTGAGTTGACGCCCGGAACTCAGCCTATTCAAAAGGCTTCATATCAAATGGCTCCAGCAGAGCTGAGATAGTCGAAAGAATGGCATCAAGAACCATTGCATCGAGGGTTCGTCCGTCGAAGTGTATCTCCATGGGGAGCGCCTACACTATTTGTGAAAAAGAAAGATGGTTTTATGCGGATGTGCAAAGACTTTCGTGAGCTAAACAAAGTACTGATCGAGAACAAGTATCCCTTGCCAAGGCTTGACGATCTATTTGATCAACTCAAGGGTGCTTCTGTATTTTCAAAGATTGACTTATTATCGAGAGATATCACCAGCTCAAGGAACGGGATGAAGACGTTTGAAAAACGGATATTCGCACACGGTATGGCCATTATGAATTTCTGTTTATGCAATTTGGGTTAACTGGTGCACCTTCAGTGTTTATGGATTTGATGAACCGTGTACTCTACAAGTATTTTGGATCAGTTTGTTGTCGTTTTCGTTGACAGCATTCTTATCTATTCGGCTAATCGCCAAGAGCATGAAGAGCACCTGAAGATGGTATGGAAGTATTGAGAGAAAAGATGGTTACGTGGTATCTTATACGCATTCACATTGTCTAACTATTTACAACAGACAAAGGGATGGTGCAGAGTCATGCCACCCAAAGGACAAACACAACGCAATCGCCGACAAGAATCAGTGAACCGCGAGGCTAGGAGTGAAAATGCTCCTCCACCTCCTCCTCCGCCGCTCACGATGCCGGGTGTAGCTGAACTTGTAGCACAGACAAATCAACTTATGGCCACCGTATTAGGTCGCCTTCCACCACAAAATGAGCTTTGGGAACCTCATGAACATAGGGAAACCATCGGCCAACTTCTTCCGGCACAATTCCTCTACTTTGAACATTATTCCGGGCCGATTGCTGCTGAACATTGGCTTGATAGTATTCAACGACTTATGGGAGCTCTCAAGTGCATAGATGAGCAGAAAGTGAACTATGCGGGCCTCGTGCTTACTTGAGAAGCAGAATAGTGGTGGATGTCTAAACAAGCCATGCTGATTTTAGAGTTGGGTGAACACGTCCCAATCACATGGGAGCGATTCAAACAAGAACTCAATGATCGGTTCTTCCCGCATGAACAGAAGGGAGTTACGAGCAAGGGAATTCTTAGAGTTGACGCAAGGAGATAAGAACATCGAACAATACTCTAATAAGTTCACTGTGCTGTTATTAAGGTATGCGCCTAACTCGGTGCCAAACGAAGAAACAAAAGTGGAAAGGTTCCTTTGTGGCCTCCAATCCAAGATTCGGGGTCGAGCGATATGTCAAGGAGTACACCCAACTAGTGCATCAAGCCTCAATTGCTGAAAGGAGTGTCAATTATGAATCTGCTCATGAGGCGAGAAAGAAACGGTCCGCACATACACCGACTTATCCGGCAAAGAGGCAAGCGATTGCTAGTAGTTCTGGGGCAGCGATCAATAGAAATTGACCACAATCGAATTTGAGTTCAAGGCCTATATGTACAACATGTGGGAACTCGCACTTCGGTGAATGCCGAGCTGCAACCGGTGGTTGGGAACTCAGGGTGCAAGATTTCGGCGTAGGCAACGCTGCACAAGCTCGGCTTTACTCACTCACACCCGCAAGTACTGAAGCTGATACCTGACGTTGGCACAGGTATCATTCCTCATGTTGGTGGCTCGACTTGCACTTTATTTGATTCTGGTGCAACACATTCCTTCATATCATCCTCATTTGTGAAATTGTTCAATCTGAACACGAAACCGTTTGAACAAGTCATGTGTGGCTACACCGGTTGGTTAAACAGTCACTTATAGAAAGTATGTGGAAGACTGTCCAATTATTATTACTGATAAAACTTTACCGGCTAAGTTAGTTGTATTTTAAATGCTTGAGTTCAATGCCCATTCTGGGCATGGATTGGCTACGACCGCTCAAAGACAAGGAACTCAGGGTGCAAGATTTCGGCGTTGGCAACCCTGCACAAGCTCAGCTTTACTCACTCACACCCGCAAGTACTAAAGCTGAATGGGGCAATATGACATTGTCACAAGTATCATTCCTCATTTTGGTAGCCCGACTTGCACTTTATCTGATTCTGGTGCAACACATTCCTTCATATCATCTTGATTTGTGAAATTGTGCGATCTGAACACGAAATCGTTTGAACAAGTCATATGTGTGGCTACACCTGTTAGTTATACAGTCACTTGTAGAAAGTATATGGAAGACTGTCCAATTATTATTAGTGATAAAACTTTGCCGGCTAAGTTAGTTGTATTTGAAATGCTTGGGTTCAATGCCATTCTAGGCATGGATCGACTATGAAAGTATTGATAGTAGAGCGAATGTAGTTGTATTTCGGCCTCTTGATGCCAAGGAATACAAGTTTTGTTCGTCTCATGTACGAGCCACTACGCCGCTTCTCCCCGCAATTCAAGCAAGTAAGTGGGTCAGAGATGGTGCTCAAGCTTATTTGGCTTACGTTATAGCCGAGCTTGAGGTTGAAGCAAAGTTAGAAGATATTCCAGCTGTACGAGATTTTTCAGATGTCTTTGCCAAGATTTCGGGATTACCTCCAGATCGTGAAGTTAAGTTCACAAATTGAGTTGATGCCCGGAACTCAGCCTATTCACAAGGATTCATATCGAATGGCTCTAGCATATCCGAGATAGTCGAAGGAATGGCATCAAGAACTATTGCACTGAGGGTTCGTCCGTCGAAGTGTATCTCCATGGGGGGCACCTGTACTATTTGTGAAAAAGAAAGATGGTTCTATGTGGATGTGCAAAGACTTTCGTGAGCTAAACAAAGTACTGATCGAGAACAAGTATCCCTTCCCAAGGATTGACGATTTATTTGATCAACGCAAGAGTGCTTCTGTATTTTCAAAGATTGACTTGTTATCGAGAGATATCACCAGCTCAAGGAACAGGGTGAAGACGTTTGAAAAGCGGCTATTCGCACACGGTATGGCCATTATGAATTTCTGGTTATGCAATTTGGGTTAACTGGTGCACCTTCAGTGTTTATGGATTTGATGAACCGTGTATTCTACAAGTATTTTGGATCAGTTTGTTGTCGCTTTCATTGACGACATTCTTATCTATTCGGCTAATCACCAAGAGCATGAAGAACACCTGAAGATGGTTATGGAAGTATTGAGAGAAAAGATGGTTACGTGGTATCTTATACGCATTCACATTGTCTAACTATTTACAATTGACAATGGGATGGTGCAGAGTCATGCCACCCAAAGGACAAACACAACGCAATCGCCGACAAGAATCAGTGAACTGCGAGGCTAGGAGTGAAAATGCTCCTCCACATCCTCCTCCGCTGCTCACGATGCCGGGTGTAGCTGAACTTGTAGCACAGACAAAGCAACTTATGGCCACCGTATTAGGTCGCCTTCCACCACAAAATAAGCTTTGGGAACCTCATGAACATAGGGAAACCTGTTATATCCGAGATATGAATAGAGAATTTTATTAACTTGTTTATGTAAATGACTTAGAGGAATTAATAACCAAGAGTAATGTTACGCCCAATGTAATACCCAAGGATTTAATTAGGACGACTAAGAACACTTTAGTGTAAATTGTGATATTAAGATGGGTCAAATATATTTGGAAAAATATATTTGATATTTAATTTTATGTTCTTATTTTAAATTGGGAAGTGATTAATTTAAATTAGGCTCAAAGTGAAATAAGAATGTTTGGAAGCTTTTAAGAGTTTTATATATATATATATATATATATATCTAGCATTCACGTGAATGCTAGAGCTTGAATGGAAATAGAGTATGCTTAAAACTATATATATATATATATATATATATACTGAATTGAGAACTGCTGTTCGGTGCAGCACGTTCACGTAAAAAGAAAAAGAAAAAAATTGATTTGCTGGAAGCTCTTTGACATGGGCTGCTGTGATTTTTAGTGCATGTGTGTGCTGTCCAAAATCTAAGGAAAAGAGAGGTGTGTGTGTGATAACGTGTAAGCCTATGGATCACCCCACCATTTCAGTCTATGTGCTGTCCAAAAGTTAAAGTTAAGGAAAAGACAAGAAGCTGGATGTCATCCACGTTAAGTAAAGAATAGAAAGAAAAAGAAGAGAAATAGGTGGAATAATTACGTGTGATGCTGCTGTGAATTCTTTGTGCATGTAAGTGTAAATGTGGCGTGAATGTGTGGAGGGGCTGTGTCGTGTAAGGCTAACAGCCATCCCACCGCTTTTAGCTTATGTGCTGTCCAGAAATTTTAGGAAAAGGTATGTGTGTCTTAACGTGTAAATGCAGTGGAGTTGTGTGCTGTAACTTGAGTAGAAGAACTGAATGTGTGGAAGGCTGTGGGCTACATGCAGTAAATCGTGTAATTCCAGATTCTGCCCAGCCTATATATATACATAAAGACCGTCCCTGCTGAGCCGTTTTGTTCACAAAAGAAACAAAAAAAAAAAGATATACCTCTCAGCCCTTATGTACATGTTGTCCTAGTAGTTAGGAGGAAGGAGAAAAAGTTTAATAGCTCAAAGCTTTGGAGCTTTATTTGGGAGTGCTAGATATAATTCCTTTGTCCCTAGTCTATGTCAATTCTAATTACTAGAATTTAATTTACGTCGTTATAATGCCAAGTGAGATTATAATATTTTAGATATGTCGTTATAATGCCCGAGTGACATTATAATATTTTAGTTATATGTCGTTATACTAAACTTTTAGACAGAGTTCAAGGAAAATAATCAATGGTCTAGATATTAATTTTTAAAAATAGTTTTAGACTAATACATTGTTGCACGTGGGTGCAATTAATTGCAGTGAGTTTTGTAAACGACAAGAGGAATTTCTAAGCAGACTACGAGAGGTGAGTATAATTACTCACTGAGAAAAGATACTATTTTTATGCTTTCAAAGATTTTATTATATTCGAGCCAATTGTATGTTATGTTAGTGTTTTTATATGATGATATTTTGATGCTTTGAATATGTTTAGAAATGTTTTGATGGAATCTGATTATGAAATGATGTTAAAGATTACATGATTATGAAAGAAAGAAAAAGAGATGTTTATTGCATGAGAATGAGTATGTTTTCGAATGAGTGTAATGCTTCGATGATAGCAAAGTGATATGTTTTCGAAGGAGTGTAATGCTCCGATGATAGCAAAGTGATATGTTTTCGAAGGGGTGATTAGCCCTGATGATAGCAAAGTGATATATTTTCGAAAGAGTGTAATGCTCCGATGATAGCAAAGTGATATGTTTTCAAAGGTGTTATTAGCCCTGATGATAGTAAAGTGATATGTTTTCGAATGGGTGATTAGCCCTAATGATAGTAAAGTGAAATGTTTTCGAAGAAGTGTAACGCTCCGATGATAATAAATTCAAATGTTTTCGAAGGAGTGTAATGCTCCGATGATAGTAAAGTAATATGTTTTCGAATGGGTGATTAGCCATGATGATAGTGAAGTGATATGTTTTCGAAGGAGTGTAATGCTCCGATGATAGCAAAGTGATATGTTTTCGAAGGGGTGATTAACCTTGATGAAAGTGAAGGGGCGATTACACCTAATGAAAGCGAAGGGGTTAGCTACCCTGATAAAAGTGAAGGGATGTAATATCCTGATGAAAATGAAGGGATGTAATGTCCTGATGAAAGTGAAGGGATGTAATGTCCTGATGAAAGTGAAGGGGTTTAATACCCTGATGGTAGTAAAATGATATGTTTTCGAAGGAGTGTAACGCTCTGATGAAAGTAAAAAGATATGTTTTCAAGGGTGTAATGCCCTGATGATAGTAAAATGATATGTTTTCGAAGGAGTGTAACGCTCTGATGAAAGTAAAAAGTTATGTTTTCGAAGGGTTAATGCCCTAATAATAGTAAAATGATATGTTTTCGAAGGAGTGTAATGCTCTGATGAAAATTGTTGAGACAGTTTCCAACTCCGGCTGCGCAAGTCACCTGAGAACAGAGAAAGTGTTAGACACAAGAGCTTGCCGGGGTTGCCGGCGGGGGATAGCTCCGATGCCTAAGTCAGTTCTTTTCTTTGAGAGAAAGACTTAGAATAACTTTTCTGTATTATGATTGTACGTACCTTTTACCGAACCTATCCCTTCTTCTTATATAGTGGCTGCCCTCCCGAGGCTCATTTAATGAAGCTCTTCGGTGGGCCCCTGGGTTCCCCCTTAGTCGTCTATGCCCATACGGGCCATTAAAGGTTGTTCCACGTGCCATAAGCGCAATGGTCCACGGCATGTAAATTCCTGTTTGGTTGTCACATCAATCACGTCTTAATGGGCTTTGTAGGCATTGGGAACTTGCGGGCGCAATGATCGAGGCCGGCGATCATAAATGCTTACCATAATAGGAGTTGTCCCTTCTTCATAAAAGGTCGTTAATTCTCTTATATGGGAGCCGAACCTTAAAGGTCGGCGAGGCTCCTTTAAACAGGAGCAGAACCTCGGGGGTTGGCAGAATTTCATATACGGAACCGGACCCAGGGGTTCGGCCGGGTCCCTATCACATCCACCGAACCTTATGACCAGGGTCGGTGGAGGAGTGGACTGGGCTGGACCTGCATGGGCCACGCTGTAAGAGAGTCAGGTGTGGGCCCAATTGTAACTTCGGGCCCAATCCCCAACAAAAATAAAAAGTTATGTTTTCGAAGGAGTGTAATACCTTGATGATAGTAAAATGATATGTTATGAAGTATGAGTATGAAAGCATGCATGGCAGGTTTATGTTTTGATGAAATGTATATGTATTATGATTTTTATGGAATTTTATGCCACTTTTATGATTTGAGATTGTATATGTAGTATGTTCCAAACAAATTTCATGACTACGGTGTTTACTTCATCAACTACGCCATGATTTTATGATAGACATTTTATAAACTAAATGTAGATGTTATTGTAAACTATGTAGAAAGAAAAATATTGGCTCAATGTGAAAATTTAGTGATTTCTTATACCGCTGAGACCGTGGACTCATATATCCGCCTGGGCGAATGTGGTTCCATGATCGCCTCAAATGATGTTGTTGATACAGGTACTGTGGATCTGGATGATGATCCAGTGGCTACGTATTTAAGTTACTGTGATTGAGGGCGATGTACGCCTATTGGTATTCTGTTTAGACTCATGTATAGTTTAGTTTTGTTGTACATCAATATGTTGTATATATAAACAGGTTGATGTATTTTGGCTAAGCCGTATGTGGCTCTTTTTGATTCCACTTTTGATGTAAAAATTATTGTATATAGTTATCTTAGCTCCTTATGTTATGTTACTCTCACATTATTATTTTATTAGTTTTCGCTGCTATGTTATGATTATTCTAATGTGATATGCTCATATTATGAGATAATGATGGCTGATACGCTTGTACGTCACTGTGATGATGCGGTTTCATTTAAAAAAAATATATATATTTGTGTTATGACATCGGGTCGCCAAAAAACCATCGGCTGTACTTCGGCCAACTTCTTCCGGCACAATTCCCCTACTTTGAACGTTATTCCTAGGCCAATTGCTGCTGAACATTAGCTTAATGGTATTCAACGACTTATGGGAGCTCTCAAGTGCATAGATGAGCAAAAAATGAACTATGCGGGCCTCGAGCTTACTGGAGAAGCAAAATAGTGGTGGATCTCTAAACAAGCCATGATGATTTTAGAGTTGGGTGAACATGTCCCAATCACATGGGAGGGATTCAAACAAGAATTCAATGATCGGTTCTTCCCGCATGAACAAAAGGGAGTTACGAGCAAGGGAATTCTTAGAGTTGACGCAAGGAGATATAAACGTAGAACAATACTCTAATAAGTTCACTGAGCTGTTGTTATGGTGACAGGTCAAGGCTCAACAAATTTTATCTACACGATCTTGGGGTTCTAACCATCATTGTTATCGGGTTTCATCACAATTGTCAGTGGAGTTCATATCAGGTTGCGCTTAAGGAAGGACCGTTTTCCGGCGAAACAACGTTCATAACTATAGCTTTAAAAGCAACACACATCAACATAAACAAGTCCTCAGGTTTTTTTAGGTCTCTTGGACTTCTAGAGGTAGCAAAAACTGACTAAAGACTAAATTCAATGTAGTTAACATAACCAGCCAAGACCAAGTACATTCCCGTATTTAATATCCTTGAAACTCAACAATTCACACCCTTTAATGGTCAAACCATGTTGGTCACGTTTTTGCATGCTAATTGGCCTCTTCAATTGCTTTGATGACATGGACTAAAAAAGCCTTGATTATTATTTGAGCCCATCTTAGTCTTTTTAGAATCAACCCACTTCTTTTTGACTAGCCCATTTAGTGCTTCCGTGAAACGTTTAGCTATAAGTCTTGTAATTGGGCCACAAGGAAGTGACAAACGGTCTTGTGCAAATTCAGCTCCATTCCCATGTGTATGATCAGCATGTCCAGTTCCTTGGTTTGCATCAGCTTTTGTATTTTCAAATATTGACTTGTTATCGAGAGATATCACCAGCTCAACGAACGGGATGAAGACGTTTGAAAAACGGCTATTTGCACACGGTATGACCATTATGAATTTCTGGTTATGCAATTTGGGTTAACTGGTGCACCTTCAGTGTTTATGGATTTGATGAATAGTGTATACTACGGATCAGTTTGTTGTCATTTTCATTGACGACATTCTTATCTATTCGGCTAATCGCCAAGAGCATGAAGAACACCTGAAGATGGTAACGGAAGTATTGAGAGAAAAGATAGTTACGTGGTATCTTATACGCATTCACAATGTCTAACTATTTACAATAGACAATGGGATGGTGCAGAGTCATCCCACCCAAAGGACAAACACAACGCAATCACCAACAAGAATCAGTGAACCACGAGGCTAGGAGTGAAAATGCTCCTCCGCCGCTCGCGATGCCGGGTGTAGTTGAACTTGTAGCACAGACAAATCAACTTATGGCCACCGTATTAGGTCGCCTTCCACCACAAATGAGCATTGGGTACTGATAAGTGCTGAATGTTATACATTCAAGCCCCTTAATTCACATATGTTAATCTCTTAGTTTCATTATAATATGATGTTTTGTGTTGTTTTTGTGTTTTTCTCTTATTTTGTAGGTTTTGGAAGAAAAGCACTCAATTCCATCAAGTTTCGGGCTTAGAAGAGATGTTGGAGAAAAGCTGAAGAATTTGGCTAGAGCCATATCCATATTTGGCTAGAGCCATCTTTTGGCTAGAGCCATATCTACATTTGGCTAGAGGCATCACTTGGCTCGAGCCATATCCATGTTTAGCTCGAGCCATCACTTGGCTCGAGCCATATCCATGTTTAGCTCGAGCCATCTTGGGCGCTGAACAGTAAAGTCGGCAGAACCCGATTTGGAAAGATCCTAAACCTACTCCAACTCGATTTTGGACTTCCTAGGGTGCACGAAATTGACTAGGGTTGTTCCTAAACTCTATAAATACTCCCCTAAGTCCTCCAAAACAAAGACACAAGCTTGAGGAGAAGAATCAAAGGCTTCAAAGAAGGGTTTTTCTTAGTTCTTTATTTCTTTTTAGTTTTTCTTTGTTATTTTCTTATGATGATTTTCATCCAAATTATGTGTAGCTAATACTTTAGTTAGGGCTCGATTGAAGCCCTAATCATGTCTCTTTAAGGTTTCGATTTGTCTTGCTACAATTCATATTTTGATGCTTAATTAATTTATCTCGGGTTTTTGTTCGTTCTTCATATGGGTTATGTATGGGTTTGATCATCTTATGCATATAACATGTGTAGAGTGTTATCTAGGTCAATTTGGATGACCGAGTCCTAGGCCTAGTAGAGTGACAAAAGAACCAATTGCAGGTTCTTGGGGTGATCAACATGAAAGACCGGAATATACACCATGTTCTAGGTTTTAGTGTGTTTGTCGATTTCCATAGATTTATGCTTTCTTGAGGAACAACTTAGTATACACTCATGCTAAATCCCTCAAGAAAGAAAAGAGTTAGAGTATACACTCATGCCTAATCTCGTTGTTTAGGGAGATCAATAGCTTTTGGAGTATACACCCATGCCCTTAGGCTGACAAACATTGAGTATCTTGACATGATTGTAGCATTGTGCATATTGTTTACCTTATTTGAGTATGATTAGCGGTGGATATCGAAGCCCTAGCCCTTTATCTTATTATTTCAATTCAATCATTTATTTCGTTCCATTCAACAATATCTTTTTAGGAATTTCTTTTTAAACATAGTTTACCAATCCTCGTGAGAATGATCTCGTATTTGCCGTCTATACTATCGTTTTGATCTTGTGCACTTGCGAGTAAAATGTGCATTTATTCGCCTATTTATTTAGGTGGATATTTGTACAACAGGCACCTCATGAACATAGGGAAACAATCAGCTGTACTTCGGCCAACTTCTTTCGGCACAATTCCCCTACTTTGAACGTTATTCTTGGGCCGATTACTGCCGAACATTGGCTCAATGGTATTCAACGACTTATGGGAGCTCTCAAGTGCATAGATGAGCAAAAAGTGAACTATGCGAGCCTCAAGCTTACTGGAGAAGCAGAATAGTGGTGGATGTATAAATAAGCTGTGGCGACCTGATTTCATCACTTTTTTTTTTTTTGAAATGAAACCGAATAGTCACAAAGACTCATGTAAAGCCCACATCATTAACTCATAATCTGAGCATATCACATCAGATTTAATAATACACGCAACGGAAATAAACACATAACATGTGAGATGTGAGAGAAACATAACCTGGAGCTGACATAAACTATATGCAACAGTTTTACAACACCTACTATACAACAAAAGAAAGGCTATCAAAAATGCCACATACGGCATAGCCAAAGTACATCATTCTATTTCTACATATACAACAACATGATGTACAACAAAAACTAGACTACACATGAGTCTAAATAAAATACCAATAGGCGTACATCGCCCTTAGTCATGGTAACCCAAATGCGCAGTCACAGGATCATCATCTTGATCCACGGTACCTGCATCAACAACATCCTCTGAGGCGATCATGGAGCTAACCACATTCGCCCAGGCGGATATATGAGTCCACGGTCTCAGCGGTATAAGAAATCACTAAGTTTTCACATTGAGCCAATCTTTTTATTTTCTACTTAGTTTACAATAACAGCTACATTGGGTTTATAAAATATCTTTTAATAAAGCATGGCGTAGCTGATGAAGTAAACAACATAGTTAAGAAATCATTTGAAACATAACACTTTTGGTATAATTAAGTCATACTCATAAAATCATCATATGCAACCAGATGTAGACATAACGTAAGTTCTTTTCCATTGAGACTCTTACGCATACCAATACATCTAGCATGAAATTCCATAAAACATAATACATATACATTCTCAAAATCATAAACTTGTCATACATGCTTCCACATTCATACATTTCATAATATAACTTTAAACTTTCATAAGGGCATGGACCCCTTTGCTTTTATAAGGGCATATCCCCTTTTATTTTCATGAGAGCATATCCCCTTTCATTTTCATCAGGACATATCCCCTGTCACTTTTATAAGGGCATATCCCCTTTTCTTTTTCATAAGGGCATATCCCCTTTCATTTTCATAAGAGCATATCCTCTTTCATTTTTATCAGGGCATATCCCCTGTCACTTTTATAAGGGCATATCACCTTTCATTTTCATAAGGGTATATCTCCTTTTCATTTTCATCAGGGCATATCCCCTGTCACTTTTATAAGGGCATATCCCATTTTCATTTTTATAAGAGTATTACATTCCTTCAAAAACATATCATTTTACTATCATCACATGCTCATGCTATAAAACATCTCATTTCTTTCTTTCATGATCATGCATCATTTAACATCATTTAATAAATCATTTTTCATCAAGCATTTCTCAACATACTTAAAGGTATCCAGATATCATTATAAAAACATCAACATAACATACAATTGGCTCGAACTTAATATAATCTTTGAAAGCATAAAAATAGTATCTTTTTCTCAGTGAGGAATTATACTCACCTCTCGTAGTCTGCTTAGTGATTCCTCTTGTCGTTTATAAAATTCACTGCAATTAATTGTACTCACGTGCGACAATGTATTAGTTTAAAACTATTTTTAAAAATCAATATCTAGACCATTGATTATTTTTCTTAAACTCTGTCTAAAAGTTTAGCATAACGACATATACCTAAAATATTATAATGCTACTCGGGCATTATAACGGCATATCTAAAATATTATAATCTCACTTGGCATTATAACTACATAAATTAAATTCTAGTATCTAGAATTGACATAGACTTGGAATAAAGGAATTATACCTAGCACTCCCCAAATCAAGCTCCAAAGCCTTGAGGACAAAACTTTTTCTCTTTCTTCCTAACTCCTAGGACAGCACGTCCCCAAGAGCTGAGAGGAATATTTTTTTCTTTTTATCACAAGGTCAGTACGTATGGGCTGGGAGGAGTTCCTTTATTTTTCTATTTTGAGAGCATGCAGCACAGCATGGACGGCTATGCAGGACTGTGGGAATTTCCTGCAATTTTTTTTTTTTTTGTAAACACACTTACGGTGACAATCAGCTCCTCCACTAATTTTTACTGCATGAACCCAGGCCTTACACGACACATGCTGCATGATAACCTCTGCTGTACACGTTGCACAGCTCTCCACTAACATTTACAGCACCTACTCTTCCTAGGATTTGGACAGCACATAGGCTGGAATCTCTTAGGCTTACACGTACCAGCTCTCTCTCAAATATACCTTGCCACCACTTCACTCCCATGCACTAAGGAACTACATGCAGCAGCTCACGGCATGAAGCTTCCAGCAACTTAATTTTTCTTTTCTCTTTTCACGTGGACGTGGTGGACGTCCAGCTTCCTTCTTTTCTTTTGTTTTGTTTTGTTTTTTTTTTTTTTTTGTTCATTCCATGCTGTCTTGGACAGCAACCCAATATATATTGATTTGAGCATGCCTAATTAAGTATACTCTAGCATTCACGTGAATGCTAGAGACTATATATATATATATGTGTGTTAGTTAATACACTTACTCTATGACTTTTGATTTCATTTTAACACACTAAAGATTTATTTTTCTTTAAGCTTATTATAAATTAATCACTACCCATTTTAAACTAAGAACATGGAATAACCATCAAATATATTCCTCCAAATATATTTAACCCATCGTAATATCACAATTTTAACTAAAGTGTTCTTAGTCGACCTAATTAAATCCTTGGATATTACATTGGGTGTAACATTACTCTTGGTTATTAATTCCTCTAAGTCATTTACATAAACAAGTTAATAAAATCCTCTATTCATATCTCGGATATAACATCCCTCCCTCCTTACAAAAATTTCATCCTTGAAATTGCTTGTACACTTGTATTTATACAAGCAATTCAAAATCCATTTCATATGATATGAAGTATACATGAGCTCATATAGAGGAAATATACCTGATCACGTGAACAAGTGTGGATATCGAGTCCTCATATCTGATTCGAACTCCCATGAAGCTTCCTCGATATCGTGATTCCTCCATAAAATCTTCACAAGAGGGATGACTTTAGTCCTCAACTGTTGTTCTTTGCGATCCAATATCTGAACCGACTGCTCTTCGTAAGTCAAGTTCGGCTGAATATCTAGTGGTTCATTATTAATAACATGTTGTGGATCATACACACACTTTCGTAGTTGCGATACATGAAACACATTATGAATGTTAGCCAATTCTGGTGGTAGCTCATGATAATAGCTTGAAAGTGCCTATTTTCTCTATTAAAATAAGCATTATCATACTTTGTTTTATTCTAATTCTTGTATTTTATAATTAATTTTAGAATAATGTTTAATTATTAATTTTAAGTTCAAATAATATATTTATGCTAGTAATTATATTTTTATTTTATAGGAATTGAAAAAGAAAAAGTCAAAGCAAAGTCCAAGTCAAGCAAAAGCCAAGCCAAGGAAAAGCTAAGCCAATAAAAGAAAACAAAGATGCTGTGCGTGAAAGACCATCAAGAAAAAGAAAGAGGAAAAAATAACGTGGCCCATCCTTATAAGATTCCTAATGGAAGATGAAGAGAAAAGCTAGTGATAAGAAGAGATATAGAAGATAGAATCCAAAAGAGAGGAGAATTGTTTTTTAAATTAAAGAAGCACCGAAAAATATTGAAGAGGAGGAGACGTGCACGGAAGAGGAAAACCGTGCAGAGTGGGGGGAATTAGAGGACCAGACCGAACAGAATTGAAGGGAGAGAGGACTTCTGATTTTTATTTTTTTACTTTTTGGATTGGCTTGGACGGAGAGCTGGGCAGACGAAAAAGAAAAGGAGAACAGGAAGACTGGGAGCTGCGCAGAACGGAGACGTAAAAAAAAGAAAAGGACCGAACGGGAAAAAGAGAAGCACACAGACGACAGAGAGGAGCTGAACGGAGAGCAGACGTTGGAGAAAAGGGAAGCAGGACGTAAACGTTTGGCCAGCAAGCTTTCTTTCAATTTTTTTCTCTCAACCGACTAGTTTCTTTTTAGTTTCATTCTTATTTATTTTAGTTGAGGATTAATGTGTAGTACTTTGATAATGGAATTTATTTTCATAGTTATGAGTGGCTAAATTTCTAGCTAAGGCTAGGGGTAAAGCCTAGTATTTTTATTATGTGTTCTTGAGACAATTTGTTTTTCATAGATTAATGATTAAATTTTATGGATAATTTTAATTTGAAAATAATTTCATGTTACAAGTTTATTTTGATTCATTATGATTTTTGTTTATATCAAATGCTTACTTTTTTTGATTTGTTATGATTCGAAAATATAGTGAATGCTTAATTTATTGTAACATTGTTATAAAAATCAAATTCTTTATCAACCCATATTTAATTTACTTTATTTTTATCAAAGCCTAATTGTTTTATCTTCCGATTAGGAGAGTTGATTCTCTACCTAGTTGAGTTAAAATATAAGTCTCAAGAATACGTAATAGAATGCTAGGTGGATCCCTAAAGCCTTAGTATTTCCCATCAATTTTCTAAACTCTTTTTAATTAATTTAGCTTAGTTGTTTTAAGTTTATTTTATTATTAATCATCTCCATTGCTCCACTTTATAAGTGGAAAACAATTTAATTTATTTTTTTGCACCATAATAGGAGTTTTACTTAGTGTCTACCATTCCCTGTGGATCGACCTCGTGCTTATCGAGACTTTATTACTTGCGATAGCCTACACTTGGGTTTGCACTCTTTTTGGCTCAACAGCTCAACATGATAAGCCACAAGGCCAACAGTGCCATTAACATGAAAATGTCCAACATAGCATGGACTAAGCTTTCCTTTCTTGCCAAAGCGAACCACACCACTCATAGGTGATACTTTAAGATACACAAGGTCATCGACATCAAATTCGAGCTTGCGGTGGTGTTTATCCGTGCAACTTTTTATATCTACTTTGAGCTATGAGCATTCTCTTCCGAATAATTTCAATCTTCCCTTTCGTGTCTTGTATCATTTCCGGCCCAAGTATTTGACTTTCGCCAACTTCATCCTAATACAATGGTGATCTACATTTGCGTCTGTACAGAGCTACATATGGTGCCATCCCAATAGTTGCTTGAAAACTATTGTTATAAGCAAACTCAACTAAAGGTAAGAATTTAATCCAATTGCCTTTCAGTTAGTGGATGGTATGCTATACTAAAATTGAATTTTGTTCCCATAGCTTCTTGCAATCTTTTCCAAGGTTTCGAAGTAAAACGAGGATCTCGGTCAGATACTATTGAAATAGGCGCTCCATGCAACACGACAATCTCCCGAATATACAATTCTGCCAACTTTTGCATGAAACCAGTAATTTTAAAAGGAATAAAATGAGCACTCTTAGTAAGTCTATCAAATATTACCGATATTCCTGAGTATACATCAAACTTCTAAGCCATGTTACTCCCCCATGATTTATTGCATTACGAATTGTGGTTAATACTTAAATCCAAATTCTTTTATAGCTCAGATCTCACAAGGTTGTTTATACATCCTTCAAATATCAATATCTTCATACTTGATTACCAGGTTTTGTACAATACCGTAATCTAATCATGAGCTCGAAACATCGACCGAAATATTATACCCCAACCTATCTCCAAAATACTTTACAGATCATAGGTTTTATCATTAAATGAGTCTTAGATATTAATCTCTTAATTCATCAATACAAACGTCTATTCTTTTCCATAGTCCAAAGCCTCAACTTCTCTTTATCATCATCACATGGGTTACTCATAATCACACCTATGTTTTCTTTTTCTAGGCATTAGAAACCTAAGCAAAGTGATTTAACTTATCATACGAAAACCTCGAATTTAATCATCAATCTCATGTTCCTTATGGATGTAGCCCATAATAATCCTTTAACCATAACAATTGAGTACCAATGCTATCGAGTTCTTATCTCCAAAAGAGAATAATAACCCTCTCACAATTTAGAACTAACACATACATTCAATCCTTGAAAGATCGCACCTGTCATTACTTTAGTCTTCTTTTTGGTATGACTGTATGAATTCATACCATAGATGTATACTCTTGGCCTTGTTGACTATCACTTACCTTCGGCGCTTCCTTGGGACAGTTCCCAACTTGGTGACTTTATCTATCCACAACAATCACATGCTCCAGTCGTGATTCTGCATTCTCCAAATCAAGGCTTACCATAAGCAAGACATACAAACTTCTGCTCTTCCTATATGCTTTGGAAATCATCTTTCGTCCTTAGATCTCAAGCTCTCATCATTCTCTTTTCTATTGTTGTTAGGTCAAGACAACAATCAATCAATCAAATGTTAGTCATACAAGTTAACTTATTTATCTTATTCCTCATAATTCTAACTTATCACATAAGGTAGAACAATTCTAATCTCTTTATGCCATAGACTTTAATCTATACCTCCATATGGATTCATCAACCAATACTTTATCAATCTGAACAATGGCAAATTGCTGTGCCAACTGATCAATTTCTGACATCGGCTCATTTTCAGCACTACAAGACTTCCTACTCAATGCATCAGCCACAACATTGGCTTTACTAGGATGGTAAACATCTCACTGTCGTAATCTTTAATCAATTCTAGCCATCTACGTTGTCTCATATTCAAATCTTTCTGTTTCAATTCTTGGAAGCTTTCTTCACATTCATTACTCCATACTTTGCTAGCCAATCCATGCCCAGTATGACATCGAATCCAAGCATTTCAAACACAGCTAACTTCACTGACAAGGTTTTATCTCTTACAATAATTGGACAATCTTCCACATATTTTCCACAAGTGATAGCATCGCCAACAGGTATAACTAGAGATATGTTTTGCTCTAATGGTTGCATGCTCAACTTACACAATTTTATGTATAAAGATGATATGAAAGAATGAGTTGCACCCGAATCAAATAAAGTGCAAGCCAGGCTACCAAAAAAGAGGAATGGTACCTGTGACAACATCAGCATTGCCTTCTTTAGCTTCATTATTTGCAGGAGTAAGTGAGTAGACCCGAGCTTGAGCGGGTTGTCTATGCTGAAATCTGGTACCAAGAGTTCCTTGTCCCCCCAGTTACTAGCATGGTGACCAGTCTTGCCACATCGAAAACAGCCCCCGGTTGCGGTTCGGCATTCTCCGAAGTGTGATCTCCCACATGTTGTACATATAGGTTTTGAACTCGAATTTGATGGTGGATGATTTCTCTTAACAGCATTACCAGGATTGCTACCAATAGCTTGCTTCTTTGCAGGATAAGTGGGTTGAGGTGCTGACCGTTTCCTTAGAGCATACTCAGCAATTGCTTCCCTCATACTCCTTTCAGCAATAGAGGCCGTATCTACCATTTCTGTAAATGTCGCGATCTTGAGACAAGCAATACGATCATGAACACCCGCATTGAGGCCATATTTAAACCTCTCCATTCTAGCTTTTTCATTGGGTAATAAGGTTGGTGCATATCTTGACAATTCCAGGAATTTGTTAGCATACAGCTCGACAGTCATATTGCCTTGTACTAAGGTGAGGAATTCCCGGGCTCTCATTTCGGAATGAATCGATCATTAAATTCTCTTTCAAATAGCTCCCAAGTGGTTGGAGCATTTTCACCCAATTCAGCCATCAACATACCATATTTTGGTAACCACCAATAAGCAGCTTCATCAGAGAGTTTGAGGGATGCATATTCAACCATTTGCTCATCGGTGCATTTCAGAGTCCGCATAAGCATTTTTATACCTGTGAACCAACTTTCTGCTGCTATAGCTCCAGCTATACCATTAAATGTCGGATAATGATGGCGAAAGAAATTAGTTGAGGTGCAGCCAACGTTTCTCTTTGTTCATGGGGCTGTGGTAGACGAGCTAAAACCGTGGCAATAAGTTGATTTGTTTGTGCTACAAGTTCAGCCACTCCTGGTGCAATAGGTGGTGGAGGAGGAGGAGGAGGAGGAGGAGGAACATCTTCACCGTGGCAATAAGCGATTGCTAGTGTTTGATGTGAACCCCGTGAAGAATAACGAGACCCAACAACGAAAGGGAACCCAAGATTGTTCTATGGACAGATTCGAATGGAAGACCTTGACCCGTTGTTTATGATAAACAAGAACCTCGGTATAATGAAGACGCCACAAACGGTGGTGGAAACTCCGTTTGATAAGTCGAGATGAACGCCACGGAAAATCCCGATAAGTTCGAGTAGTTCTTCAAAGAACCAAAGAGAATAAACTCACAAGTTTTATGAATAATCAATGTCTGCGTTTTATGCACCTATTTAAAGGACTGAACATTACAAGGAAAAAACCCTAACATAGAAAACCTAATTAAAGCAAAAAATGGTTAAGGAAAGAAATCCTTACCTTGCTAAACACACAATCCTTACCTTGCTAAACACACAATCCTTGCCTTGCTAAACACACAAGACATATAAGGCAATAAAGGCTGGACATCTAGAGTCATATAGAAAGGAAATAAAAGACAACATAAAAGGAAAGAAAGTGGCGCCTAGAATAGCTATGCAATCAAATCCTTCTAGAATAGACCCAAAATATTTATTGCCAATTCTTAGCCTTGACCGGATCCTTCTAGAACTTGAATCAGGGTAACGATTCTTTGTTGCCCACATGGATCATGCTCAATGGGCCTCCACGAATTTGCTTGAGCCCATAACTCTTGAATGAGTCCGCTGAGTACATCCTTGAACTTCTTTGCTCGTGCGCTCGTAACCGGCCCAATTGGTACTTGAACGATATCCTTCGAAGCAGTGCCTTGATCTCCATCAGTGTTCAGATTACACAATTTCACAAATGAAGATGATACGAAGGAATGTGTTTACCAGAATCAAATAAATTGCAGGTCAGGCTACCAAAAAGAGGAATGATACCTGTGACAATGTCAGTATTGCCCCCTTCAGCTTTAGTATTTGCGGGTGTGAGTGAGTAAAGCCGAGCTTGAGAAGGGGTGCCTACGCCGAAATCTTGCACCCTGAGTTCCTTGTCTTTGAGCGGTGGTTATTGGATAGTTATTGGCATGGTGCCCAGTTTTGCCACACTGAAAACAGCCCCCGGTTGGAACTCTGCACTCACCGAAGTAAGACTTCCCACATGTTGTACATATAGGCCTTGAACTCGAATTCGATTGTCGACAATTTCCCTTGATCGCTGCCCTAGAACTACTAGCAATCGCTTGCCTCTTTGCCAGATAAGTTGATGCATGTGCGGACCGTTTCTTTCGTGCCTCATCAGCAAATTCATCATTGACACTCCTTTAAGCAATTGAGGCTTGATGCACTAGTTTTGTGTACTCATTGACTCCACGACATATCACTCGACCCCGAATCTTGGAATGGAGACCACAAAGGAACGTTTCCACTATTGTTTCTTCGTTTGGCACCAAGTTAGGTGCATACCTTAACAGTTCAGTGAACTTATTAGAGTGTTCTTCTTCGTTCGTATCTCTTTGCATCAACTCTAAGAATTCCCTTGCTAGTAACTCCCATTGTTCAGGCGGGAAGAACTGATCATTGAATTCTTGTTTGTATCGCACCCATGTCATTGTGATGTGAACCCCGTCAAGAATAACGAGACCCAGCAACAAAAGGGAACCCAAGATCGTTCTATAGACAGATTCGAATGGAAGACCTCGACCCGTTGTTTATGATAAACAAGAACCTCAGTATAATGAAGACGCCACAACGGTGGTGGAAACTCCGTTTGATAAGTCAAGATGAACGCCACGGGAAATCCCGATAAGTTCGAGTAGTTCTTCAAAGAACCAAAGAGAATAAACTCACAAGTTTTATGAATAATCAATGTCTGCGTTTTCCATTGCTTATGCACCTATTTAAAGGGCTGAACATTACAAGGAAAAAACCCTAAATAGAAAACCTAATTAAAACCGAAAATGGTTAAGGAAATAAATCCTTACCTTGCTAAACACACAATCCTTGCCTTGCTAAACACACAAGACATATAAGGAAATCCTTACCTTGCTAAACACACAATCCTTGCCTTGCTAAACACACAAGACATATAAGGCAATAAAGGCTGGACGCCTAGAGTCATAAACAAAGGAAATAAATGACAACATAAAAGGAAAGAAAATGGCGCCTAGAATAGCTACGCAATCCAATCATTCTAGAATAGACCCAAAATATTTCTTGCCAATTGAATAGCTATGCAATCCAATCCTTCTAGAATAGATCCAAAATATTTCTTGCCAATTCTTAGCCTTGACCGGATCCTTCTAGAACTTGAATCAAGGTGACGATTCTTTGTTGCCCACGTGGATCATGCTCAATGGGCCTCCACGAATTTGCTTGAGCCCATAACTCTTGAATGAGTCCGTTGAGTACATCCTTGAACTTCTTTGCTCGTGCTCTCGTAACCGGCCCAATTGGTACTTGAACGAGATCCTTCGAAGCGGTGCCTTGATCTCCATCATTCCCCTCCTCTTGAAAAGGATTTGCCCTCAAATCATCACCTACATCAAAAGGACTCAAATCAGTAACATTAAAAGTGGAACTTACATTGTACTCACCAGGTAAATCTAGCTTGTAAGTGTTGTCATTGATATGCTCGAGGACTTGGAAAGGACCATCTCCTCTTGGAAGCAATTTGGAACGTCTTTTTTCCGGGAATCTTTCTTTTCTCATATGTAGCCAAACCCAATCTCCAAGTTCAAAAACCAGCTTGCGACGTCCCTTGTTGGCTTGTGTGGCATATTGCTGTGTTCTTCGATATGTTGATCTGCTTTTCTGAATATCCTTCACAAAGTCAGCTTTCTTTTTGCATCTAAATTAACGTTCTTGTCAAAGGTAAAGGAGATATAATCCAATGGAGTTAAAGATTAAACCCATACACAATTTCAAATTGAAAATTTGGTAGCGAGAATGAACAGCTCTATTGATATGCAAACTCAACATGTGGTAAAATTCTTTTCCAGTTTTTGAGTTTTCTAAGAGATTGCCTCAATAGAGTAGACAAAGTCTATTTAGCTACTTCAGTTTGACCACATTTGTGGATGACAAGTAGTGGAAAACAATAGCTTAGTACCTAGCTTACACCACAACGTCTTCCAAAATAGCTCAAGAACTTAGCATCTTCAATCCAAACAATTGTCCTAGGCATGCCATGTAATCTCACAATCTCTCTAAAGAACAAATCAGCAACATGCGAAGCATCATCCGTTTTGTGACATGGAATAAAATTGCATTTTAAAAATCTATCCACGACACAAATGAATTCGTTCCACGTTTACTCCTAGGCAATTCTAACAAAATCCATTGAAATATCATCCAAGGCTCACTAGGAATTGAAAGAGTATACAAACCGTTGGGCTGCACTTTGGATTTAGCTGCCTACATGGACAATCTACCACAAATTCGTTCGACATCTCTGTTCATGTGAGGCCAATAGAAGTGTTCCTACAAAATAGCCAAAGTCTTTGCAACTCCAAAATGTCCCATTAATCCCCCACCATGTGATTCCTGCACTAATAACTCCCTCATAGAACAATTAGGCACGCATAGCTTATTTTCTCGAAATAGGAATCCATCAAGTCTAAAGAACTTACCAGAGGCAATTTTCTCACAAGCTCGATATTCTTCACAAAATTCGTGGTCTTCAGCATATAATTCTTTAATGTGTTCAAAACCAAGTAATTTTGCATCAAGTGTGGAGAGTAAGGCATACCTGCGAGAAAGTGCATCGGCGACTACATTCTCCTTACCTTGCTTGTATCGAATGACGTATGGAAATGTCTCTATGAACTCCACCCATCGCGCATGCCTTTTGTTTAGCTTGTGTTGGCCCTTCAAATGTTTCAAGGACTCATGATCGGTGTGAATCACGAACTCCTTAGGCCATAGGTAGTGCTGCCATGTCTCTAAAGCCCGAACCAATGCATACAACTCCTTGTCATAAGTTGGGTAGTTTAAAGCTGCCCCGCTGAGTTTCTCACTGAAGTAAGCAATTGGTCGTCCTTCTTGCATAAGAACGGCGCCTATACCAATACCTGAAGCATCACATTCAATTTCAAACGTTTTAGAAAAGTTAGGTAAAGATAACAAAGGTGCATTAGTTAGCTTCTCTTTGATTAATGGAAATGCCTTTTCTTGTTCTTCTCCCCATTGAAATCCAATGTTCTTCTTGATCACTTCGGTAAGCGGTGCGGCTAAGCTACTGAAGTCCTTCACGAACCGCCGGTAGAAACTAGCAAGTCCATGAAAACTACGAACATTACCTACACTTGTGGGGCTTGGCCACTCTTGGATTGCACGTACCTTCTCTTCATCAACCTGTATACCTTGTGCACTAACAACAAATCCCAAAAATACAAGCTTATCGGTGTAAAAAGTGCACTTCTTTAAATTAGCAAACAACTTTTCTTTCCTTAGCACATCTAAAACGGATTTCAAATGTACTACATGATCGTCTATGTTTTTGCTATAAATGAGTATATCATCAAAATAGACAACAAATCTACCTATAAATGCACGCAAAAAATGGTTCATAAGTTTCATAAAGGTGCTCGGAGCATTAGTCAAACCAAAAGGCATAACTAACCATTCATACAAACCATATTTTGTTTTAAAGGCGGTTTTTCATTCATCTCCTTCTTTTATCCTAATTTGATGATAACCACTTTTTAAATCAATCTTAGAAAATATGCAAGAACCATGCAGCTCATCTAACATATCATCTAAGCGTGGGATAGGATGACGATACTTTATCGTTATGTTGTTGATGGCTTGGCAATCAACGCACATTCTCCATGTCCCATCCTTCTTAGGTACAAGTAAGACCGGAATCGCACATGGGCTCATGCTCTCCCTCACGTGCCCTTTCTCCAACAATTCACTTACCTGCCATTGAAGCTCCTTTGTCTCCTCGGGAATGCTCCTATAAGTTGGTCGGTTTGGAATGGTTGCACCAGGAACAAAATCAATTTGATGTTCAATCCCTCGGATTGGAGGTAACCCATGTGGTGTTTCCTCGGGGAAGACATCCTCGTACTCTTGCAAAAGAGAAACAATAGAACTAGGCAAAGCAAGGTCAAGTTTGTTAGTGTTTAAAAGTGCCAATTTGTACAAAAGTACAATCATCGGCTGATTTGAAAATATTGCTCGCTTGATCTCACTCACTTTTGCATAAAAATTCTTTTGTTTTCTCTCTGATTTTCTCTCAAGGGCTGAACTTTGATTTTCTTTTTCTCTCTCATTTTTCTCGGCCTCTCTCTGATTTTCACTCTTTTTCTTTTGCTCACTCTCTTTCTTTTGATCACTCTCCTTTTGTAATCTCACTTGATCCTCGTATACTTACTGCGGTGTCAATGGTACAAGAGTGATTGATCGTTGATTAAGTACAAAAGAGTACTTGTTCGTAAAGCCATCATGCTTCACTTGCCTATTGAACTGCCATGGACGCCCTAGCAAAAAGTGTCCCGCTTGCATCGGTACTACATCACACAACACTTCATCTTCGTATTTACCGATTCGAAATGAAACTAATACTTGCTTGTTCACCCTTATCTCACCACTATCATTTAGCCATTGCAACTTATATGGTCTTGGGTGCTTTACCATGGGCAATCCCAATTTCTATACCATAACTGTGCTTGCAACATTAGTACAACTACCACCATCAATAATCACACTACATACCTTGTCTTTAACGTAGCACCTAGTGTGAAAGATATTCTCCCGCTGTACTTCATCAACTCCCTTTGCTTGCAAGCTCAATGCTCTCCTTGCCACCAATGTCAATGCGTCAGGGGCTAAATACTCCTCCTCGGAAACATCCTCCAATGGCGGCATGTCGTCGGTGTTGAAATCTTCATCATCGGTCACAATTTCACCATTGGCTTGCAACACCATGATTTGCTATGTGGCCCCTGCCTTGACATCTAAAAACATTTAATATCACGATTCCTAGAGGTAGAGGCTTCGGTTTTACCTTGAGGAATGTGGCTGGTGGTCGCGGACTTGGGCTCGGGTTTGGGCATTTGTAACTTGTCTAGCGGCTTGGCATGACTCGATTTCCAAGAGGTAGAACTAGAGTTATGGCCTGCACGTGTCCCACTCCCTCTCTTGAGTTGTTGTTCCACTTTGATAGCCATATGCACCATATCTTCCAATTCCACATAATGCTGCATCTCTACCTTATCATGGATCTCCCGGTTTAAGCCAAGTAAAAATCTTGCCATTGTAGCCTCCCGATCCTCCTCTACATTAGCGCGGATCATAACAATCTCCATCTCCTTGTAGTAATCCTCTACGCTTCGACTCCCTTGTCTAAGACCTTGTAGCTTTTTGTACAACTCTCGGTAGTAGTAACCTGGAACGAACCGCTTTCTCATCAATACTTTCATCTCCTCCCATGTGTCTATTGGGCGTTCTCTATTCCACCTCCTGTTTATCACAAGCTGATCCCACCAAGTAATAGCATATTCAGAAAATTCAATCACGGCTAATTTTACCTTCTTCTTGGAGTAGTTGTGGCAATCAAACACGAACTCCATCTTCTTCTCCCACTCAAGATATGGCTCAGGATCAGATCTACCTTGAAAGGACTGAATCTTCATCTTAATACCACCCAAGTTGTTATCTTCTCTAAATCTTCCTCCAGGTCTCCTATAGTTAACAATGGAATCCCGATCTTCTTTGTCATCAAAACCAGACCCATAACGCTCTTCATCCTCCTCCCTCAGTGGAACTCTTTCCCTTCTACGCAAATTACGACCGTTTTGTGGTTGCTCCTCACGTCTATTCTCCATCTGATCTATCCGTTCGTGAACCTGCTCCATCTCCATCTTCATCACACGCCTCATCTCACTCATCATGGCCTCCATAAACACTTTCGGATCAGTCAATTTTGTATCATCTTTGGCAACGCTCTTACCACTATCGTGAGACATGATTGCTGCAAAACAAAGGTTAGAAAAAAAAGGACCTCACGAATCACTCCCTTACGTGTGAACACTCAAGAATGTGGATCACTCTCCACTCGTGTTTCACTCAAAATAATATGGCTTTTACCCTTTGATGTTCTCACCACTCTTGCCTTTTTCCACTCGGTAATTCTCTTTCAGTTTGCTTTTGAAACTAAACAAACAACTCAAAATTTCCAGCAACAATTCACCAAGAACTAATCAAGAATCTTAGATTTGAACACAAGGAATATGGAAATTTTTCAGATTAGAAGGAATATGGCAGTTTGGAATTTTGGAAGCACAGAATATTGATTTTTTTTTTTCCGGACTCCTTTCTGTCTTCTTCTTCGAGTCTCTCTCTCTTTTCTTTTCTTTTCTTTTTTTTTTCTCTTTTTGTTTTTGTTTTTGTTTTGTTTTGTTTTGTTTTGTTTTGTTTTTTTTGATGATCAGCAACTAGCTTTTGAGAATAATGAAATAAGATTTCGAAAAAACTAAGAAAAGATAAATGATGTGGGCGGCTAAAGAAGAAACAAAGGAATGAAAGATGTTAAAGGATAAGCAAACCTGAACTAGAAACTTGGCGCTCTGATACCAAATGATGTGAACCCCGTCAAGAATAACGAAACCCAACAACGAAAGGGAACCCAAGATCGTTCTATGGACAGATTCGAATGGAAGACCTCGACCCGTTGTTTATGATAAACAAGAACCTCGGTATAATAAAGACGCCACAAACGGTGGTGGAAACTCCGTTTGATAAGTCCAGATGAACGCCATGGGAAATCCTGATAAATTCGACTAGTTCTTCAAAGAACCAAAGAGAATAAACTCACAAGTTTTATGAATAATCAATGTCTGCGGCTGAACATTACAAGGAAAAAACCCTAACATAGAAATCCTAATTAAAACCGAAAATGGTTAAGGAAATAAATCCTTACCTTGCTAAACACACAATCCTTGCCTTGCTAAACACACAAGACATATAAGGAAATCCTTACCTTGCTAAACACACAATCCTTGCCTTGCTAAACACACAAGACATATAAGGCAATAAAGGCTGGACGCCTAGAGTCATAAAGAAAGGAAATAAATGACAACATAAAAGGAAAGAAAATGGCGCCTAGAATAGCTACGCAATCCAATCATTCTAAAATAGACCCAAAATATTTCTTGCCAATTGAATAGCTATGCAATCCAATCCTTCTAGAATAGATCCAAAATATTTCTTGCCAATTCTTAGCCTTGACCGGATCCTTCTAGAACTTAAATCAAGGTGACGATTCTTTGTTGCCCACGTGGATCATGCTCAATGGGCCTCCACGAATTTGCTTGAGCCCATAACTCTTGAATGAGTCCGTTGAGTACATCCTTGAACTTCTTTGCTCGTGCTCTCGTAACCGGCCCAATTGGTACTTGAACGAGATCCTTCGAAGCGGTGCCTTGATCTATTCTAGACATTGATTATTCATAAAATTTGTGAGTTTATTCTCTTTGGTTCTTTGAAGAACTAATCGAACTTATCGGGATTTCCCGTGGCGTTCATCTCGACTTATCAAACGGAGTTTCCACCACCGTTTGTGGCGTCTTCATTATACCGAGGTTCTTGTTTATCATAAATAACGGGTCGAGGTCTTCCATTCGAATCTGTCCATAGAACGATCTTGGGTTCCCTTCCCTTTTGTTAAACGAGTGACACTCAAGCACCCAACATTCAATATCGAGCGTCAGCACAGCTTGATGCTTGAGTGCCCAATCCAGGTGCTCGAGCGCCGTCGAACCTTCCAGAATTGGAAGATCTTTTGTTACAGCTAACGACGGTGGGGGATATTTTTTATCCAAAATTGCGGCTTGTCAATCAGTTGTAGGTGCCGAAATCACTTCTCAGAGGACTCCTAACAGTTGGATTGTAGATTTTTAGCTTGATCTCTCCTTAAGAAAGATCAAAGCTCCCTTTTTCATATATATGAATGTTCTGTCCAAGAGAGAGATAGGAGCTCAGTTCATTGTATTTTCTCTTAGTTTTTCACTTATTTTGCTTTCATTTCTTGTTGTAGACAGTAGGTAGAACCAACCCATAGCACTCACTTCCTTTAGGAAATGGTTTTTTTCAACCTAATGAAGAAATCCAAATCCTTCATAAGGAACTAAACCATTGTAGGGTTTTGATGTAGCTTGATCCAAAGTGCTATGAGTTGATTGTTTTTAGCTTGAATTTTGTACAAATGGTATGGTGATTGTATATGCATAAGGATTGTTCTTAATGTTATACCATTTGAGATAAAAATTGTTCTTTGTCTATGAAGAATTTGTTTGAGTCTTGAGTGATTTCAATGCTTTCAATGTCTTTGATTGAGGAAGCATAAGCTATGCAATGATGCTTGTGACATGATTTTATGTAAGTTTGATAGGGTATGCTAGGGACCACGACTCAATCCATGTTTAGAATAACTTAGAATAGATGGAAAGAGGAGTGGAAACCTAAGATATTTTATGCTTATTTCATGAGATTGTGTAAGCTATTGAGTGAATTTATATCGCATGCTAGGGAACACGAGTTAAATGACATGTAGGATGTTAGGTGAGTGACTAGTGCGAAACTATGATGCTTTATCATTTTCTTTTGATAGTATTTTCTTGTTGAGTTTGTTGTGAAGGTTGACAACCTTTACACGCTCAAAACCATACTTTTGTTTGAAATCCATGCTAGATATAGTTCGCTTGTGGTATGAGGGTTGAGTGAAATCAATTCCCTATGCCCCCTACTCCTTTTTAGTCAATTTGTGTAACTTAGTTTAAAGCTTTTGTCATTTAGTTTTTAGTTTTAAAACACAAAAACATTTCTTGCTTATGAGTTAGGTTAGGTGCGATTTTAGAGATTCTATTATTACACAACCGACACACAATCCCTGCGGACAATACCCTATTTTTGGAGCTATCCTACAAGGGTACGATCTATAAGCGAACGGTAATTATAAATTTAAAATCGAGTGCGCTTGCGAACGTATCAATTTTTGGCGCCGTTGCTGGGGATTGTTTTTGTTTTTCGAAAAAGGTTGTTATGGAATTTTTAGGGTTACATCTAGTTTAATTCTGTAATTATTGTAGATTGTGTCCTTAAAGTCCAAATTGTTGCATAAAATCGAGTCTGTAATTTTTTTTTTTTTGTTTGCTATTTCTATTTTGTTTTTGCATTTTTTGTGTTCTGCAGAAACTCGACGCTCGAGCGCCCAATTTGGGGATCGAGCACCACCTGGGATCGAGCGTCAGTACCTGGAGATCGAGTGCCCAGCATCAAACAATAGCACTGAAGCTACTACCAAGGCAGAAACCATTACTTTTCTAAAAACTTTGTTTTTCTTTTGTTGTTTACAGTGTGTTGTATATATTTTAGGGTGTTAGTTTATGTTCGGTCGCCGCTCATTATCATTGCCTATCTTTCTGTGCGACCTAGATTTAGAGCGTACTCTTAGACAACAAAGAACTGAAAGGAACTTGGATCTAAGAGTACCTCTTATAAAACACATGGCTGAAGAGAATAGGGTTGTTTTATTGAGGGATCATTATGTTCCCTCCACTTACACACCCTCTTCATGCCTTCGGTTGCCAAACATCACGGCAACCCAATATGAGATTAAGTCCAACACAATTCAAATGCTGCCATCTTTTTATGGACTTAGTATTGAAGATCCTTACAAGCATTTAGATGAATTCATTGATATATGTTCTACTTTTAGATTGCAAAATTTTAACGAAGATGCTTTGAGGATGCGCCTCTTTTCGTTTTCCCTTAAGGATAAAGCCAAGCATTGGCTTAATTCCTTACCTAATGATTCAATTACTTCTTGGGCTCAAATGCAACAAGAATTCTTAAGAAGTACTTTCCAATAAGGAAAACAAATCAAATATGAAAAGCCATCACTGGCTTTTCGCAAATTGATGGTGAATCTTTCCACGAAACGTGGGAAAGAATGAAAGACCTTTTACGAAAGTGTCTGCACCACGCTGTCCCCAAGTGGCAACAAGTCCAATGCTTTTATGATGGCTTAACTGAGCCTCATAGGCAAATGGTCGATGCCTTGTGTGGAGGTACATTTATGTTAAAGAGTGAAGATGATGCGTGGACTCTTTGAAAACCTTGGTGAAAATTCTTTACACCATGCATTATCCAGTCGTAGGGCACCTCCTGCCAAACAAAAGCATGAAGGTCTTTTTGAAGTGAGCCATCGTTCTGAGGTTACCTCTAAGGTGGACGCTTTCTCTCGGAAGCTTGACTTCATGGCAGCTGGTTTTGCTCCTATGCCTGTAGCTCCCACTTCCACTCCATATGAGGCATGTTCATACTGCTCTAATCCATCGCATCAGGTGAAAGATTGTCCTATCATTGGACAATTTTCTGAAGTTCATCCCGAGCAGGTGAACGCAGCATTTTTCAGACCAGGTAATGATCCTTATTCCAATTCATATAACCCAGGATGGAGAAATCATCTGAATTTTTCTTGGCAAGCCCCAGCTCTGGGAAATCAAGGACCCATTGGAGGGTTCCATAATCAGGCACATCCGTTGCCTCCTAATCAATTTTTTAATCAGTCCTCCAATTACCAACCCCCTCAGCATCAATATCAGTCAGCTCCTCCTCCTCCTAGGAAATCTGCCTTTGAGGATAAGGTATTGACTGCTCTCGGCAATCTTGAGGCCAATACTCAGCTGCTGAATTCCCATTCCCAATCCATTGGTAAACGGGAAGGTCAAGTTGGCCAACTAACAAATGCGCTTAATAAGAGAAAGGAAGGGAAGCTACCCTCCCAACTAGTGGCCAACCCTAAAGGACAATACATGGTCGATGGAAGCGCTTCTGATAGCGTTCCCCATGAACAAGTCCAGGCAGTCACAACACTGAGAAGTGGATGGGTAGTAGACAACAAGGTCGGGTTGAAGGCCCAGGAAAAGAATGATTCCCTAATAAATCCAAAACCACCCCTTGACAGTCCAAATGTTCCAAAGAACATGTAACTCTTGAGACGTCTTCTGAGCCTAGAGCTCCATTCCCTGAACGTCTCAAGGGGCCTCCTTGTGCTGCAAAGCAAGGAGAGAAATTTCAAGAGATGATGGAGATTTTTAAACAAGTCCAAATCAATATTTCCATTATCGATGCCATTTGACAGATCCCATCCTATGCCAAGTTTTTGAAGGATTTATGTACTCAAAAGCATACGAAGAGGACTCGTAGTCCCGAGAAGATTCTCTTAACCGAGCAGGTCAGATCACTCATTCAACACACTATTCCTACCAAGATCAAGGACCCTGGTGCTCCCACCATTTCCTGTATCATTGGAGACCATGCAATTGAGAAGGCCCTTCTTGATCTTGGAGCAGGTGTAAATTTGCTGCCTTTCTCGGTTTATACACAATTGGGACTTGGAGAGTTGAAACCCACGACGGTTGTCTTACAACTTGCAGACAGATCCGTCAAGAAACCTCGTGGGATAATTGAAGATGTCATCATTGGAGTGGACAAGTTCTACTTTCTGGTAGTCTTCATTGTTCTTGATACAGAGCCTGTCCCAAATCCCACCAAATTGATTCCTGTCATCCTCGGCCGTCCTTTCTTAGCTACCGTTAACGCATGCATTAATTGCAGGACCGGGGAGATGGAAGTAACTTTTGGAAATATGAAGGTGAAGTTGAACATCTTCAATGCTTTTCAGCATCCAACGGATTTAGAGGAGTGTTTCTTTGTGGATTAGATTGAAGAAACTATAGAAGATTCACTCCCCCACTTTTTGAGCAATGACCCATTGGAGGCGTGCCTGTCTCATTTTGATATAAAGGACTTCGACACGGAGCAATATGTTGACGAGGTTAACTCCCTTCTTGACATTGCGGCCGCAATAGACTTTCCACCTTGGAAAGTACCTAAGTAGCCCTTACCCCTTACATCAGGCATTCCTCCCGTTTCTTCCCTCATCACCCCACCAAAACTTGAGCTAAAACAGCTTCCTGCAAAACTCAAGTACGCCTTCTTAGGACTTAATGACACTCTCCCAGTCATCATTGCTTTAGATTTNGATATAAAGGACTTCGACACGGAGCAATATGTTGACGAGGTTAACTCCCTTCTTGACATTGCGGCCGCAATAGACTTTCCACCTTGGAAAGTACCTAAGTAGCCCTTACCCCTTACATCAGGCATTCCTCCCGTTTCTTCCCTCATCACCCCACCAAAACTTGAGCTAAAACAGCTTCCTGCAAAACTCAAGTACGCCTTCTTAGGACTTAATGACACTCTCCCAGTCATCATTGCTTTAGATTTAAATAAGGACCATGAGAGTAGTTTATTGGATGTTCTGAAAGAACATAAGGAGGTGATTGGTTGGAGTGTTGGGGACCTTAAAGGGATTGACCCCTCCATTTGTATACATCGCATTCATTTGGAGGATAACGCTAAGCCCTCTCGCGAGGCGCAACGTCGATTGAATCCCACAATGGAGAATGTGGTCATGACTGAAGTCGTAAAGCTGCTGGATGCGGGCATCATTTACCCCATCTCATACAGTAAATGGGTGAGTCCCGTTCAGGTGGTACCTAAGAAGTCAGGTATCACTGTTGTTGAGAACTCGGTAGGAGAGTTAATTCCTCAACACACGACCACAGGATGGCGTGTCTACATAGATTATCGGAAACTCAACGCATCAACTAGGAAGGATCATTTCCCACAGCCATTCATTGATCAAATCCTAGATCGTCTTGCCGGCCAGAGTTATTATTGCTTCCTAGATGGATATTCAGGATATAATCAAGTTGCCGTTGATCCACAAGATCAAGAGAAGACGACTTTCACCTATCCCTTTGGTACTTTTGCATATAGGCGCATGCCCTTCGGGTTGTGTAATGCACCCGCCACTTTTCAAAGGTGCATGATGTCTATTTTCTCAAACATGGTGGAAAACTTTTTGGAGGTTTTCATGGACGATTTGTCTATCTTTGGACCCTCATTTGATGATTGTCTCCATAACCTTTCTCATGTTCTTAAACGATGCAAGGAGTTTTGAGTTGGGAGAAGAGCAATTTCATGGTTCAAGAAGGTATTGTATTGGGACACATAGTGTCCAAGAGAGGACTTGAGGTTGATCGAACGAAGGTGGAGCTGATTTCAAAACTTCCACCACCTACTATGGTGAGACAAATTCGCTCATTTCTCGGGCATGCCGGTTTTTATTGCCACTTTATCAAGGATTTTAGCAAAATTTCAAGACCCTTGTGCAATCTTCTTGCCAAGGAAACTCCCTTTAATTTTGATGAAGCATGTCTTACGGCATTCGAGACACTTCGATCACTTCTATCCTCAGCTCCTATCATGAAGACCCCTGATTGGTCTCTCCTATTTGAGATAATGTGTGATACATCCGACTATGCTGTCGGTGTAGTTTTGGGACAGCGTGAGGACAAGCTCCCTCACACTATTTATTATGCTATCAAAACTCTGATGGATGCTCAAGTGAACTACACAACTACAGAGAAAGAGTTGCTAGCAGTTGTTTTTGCCTTGTGATGTGAACCCCGTCAAGAATAACGAGACCAACACGAAGGGAACCCAGATCGTCTATGGACAGATTCGAATGGNTTATATAACCAATTAATTATTAGTACTTAATATATTTTGACTATTGTTACTTAATAAATAATATACTATATAAGTTTTTTTTATTAACATACATATATATTAATATATATGTATATATTAATAAATATATACGAGTCGAGCTCGAACGGATGAGTCGAGCCTTATACGAGCTTGTTCACGAACATTAATCGAATCGAGCCGAGTTTATACGAGTTTGTATCGTTTAATAATCGAGCCTAATTTCGTGTTCACGAACGGCTCATATGATAACCGATTCGAGCACGAGTCGAGCTTAATCGAGCTGATCCCAAGTATGTTCACGAGTAGCTCTGTTCGTTTACACCCCTAGTCACGGCTGCGTAAATGCTCATAGACAGCTTGATTCAGAGTAGTTCTCGACACATAATTAACAAGCCGTGGAGGAGGTAAGCCATAGAGTACTTCATATGGAGATATCTTTGTAGATGCATGGTAATTAGTATTATACCAATACTCTGCCATAGCTAACCATGTAGACCATGCTTTCGGTTTCTCACTTGCATAACACCTCAAATAATGCTCTAAACACTTGTTTACCACTTCTGTCTAGCCATCAGATTGCGAATGATAGGCTGTACTCATAGCTAAATTCGTACCCTCTAGTTTAAACAATTCATGTCAAAAATTGCTAGTGAAGATAGGATCCCTATCACTAACAATAGAAACTGGCATATCATGGAGCTTAAAAACATTATGCATGAATAGGGTTGCTACCTTAGCTGCTGTATAGGGATGTGATGTGAACCCCGTCAAGAATAACGAGACCCAACAACGAAAGGGAACCCAAGATCGTTCTATGGACAGATTCGAATGGAAGACCTCGACCCGTTGTTTATGATAAACAAGAACCTCGGTATAACGAAGACGCCACAAACGGTGATGGAAACTCCGTTTGATAAGTCGAGATGAACGCCACGGGAAATCCCGATAAGTTCGATTAGTTCTTCAAAGAACCAAAGAGAATAAACCTCACAAATTTTATGAATAATCAATGTCTGCGTTTTCCATTGCTTATGCACCTATTTAAAAGGTTGAACATTACAAGGAAAAAATCCTAACATAGAAAACCTAATTAAAGCCGAAAATGGTTAAGGAAATAAATCCTTACCTTGCTAAACACACAATCCTTGCCTTGCTAAACACACAAGACATATAAGGAAATTCTTACCTTGCTAAACACACAATCCTTACCTTGCTAAACACACAAGACATATAAGGCAATAAAGGCTGGACGCCTAGAGTCATAAAGAAAGGAAATAAATGACAACATAAAAGGAAAGAAAATGGCGCCTAGAATAGCTATGCAATCCAATCCTTCTAGAATAGACCCAAAATATTTCTTGCCAATTGAATAGCTATGCAATCCAATCCTTCTAGAATAGATCCAAAATATTTCTTGCCAATTCTTAGCCTTGACCGGATCCTTCTAGAACTTGAATCAAGGTGACGATTCTTTGTTGCCCACGTGGATCATGATCAATGGGCCTCCACAAATTTGCTTGAGCCCATAACTCTTGAATGAGTCCGTTGAGTACATCCTTGAACTTCTTTGCTCGTGCTCTCGTAACCGGCCCAATTGGTACTTGAACGAGATCCTTTGAAGCGGTGCCTTGATCTCCATCATTCCCCTCCTCTTGAAAAGGATTTGCCCTCAAATCATCACCTACATCAAAAGGACTCAAATCAGTAACATTAAAAGTGGCACTTACATTGTACTCACCAAGTAAATTTAGCTTGTAAGCGTTGTCATTGATACGCTCGAGGACTTGGAAAGGACTATCTCCTCTTGAGAGCAATTTGGAACGTCTTTTTTTCAGGAATCTTTCTTTTCTCATATGCAGCCAAACCCAATCTCCAGGTTCAAAAACCAGCTTGCGACGTCCCTTGTTGGCTTGTGTGGCATATTGCTCTGTTCTTCGCTCAATGTTGAGTCTTGCTTTCTCATGAATCTGCTTCACAAAGTCAGCTTTCTTTTTGCCATCTAAATTAACGTGCTCCGTCACAGGTAAAGGAGATAAATCCAATGGAGTTAAAGGATTAAGCCCATACACAATTTCATATGGCGAAAATTTGGTAACAGAATGAACAGCTCTATTATATGCAAACTCAACATGTAGTAAACATTCTTCCCATGTTTTGATGTTCTTTCTAATGATTGCCCTCAATAGAGTAGACAAAGTCATATTTACTACTTCAGTTTGACCATCAGTTCGTGGATGACAAGTAGTGGAAAACAATAGCTTTGTACCTAGCTTACACCACAAAGTCTTCCAAAAATAGCTCAAGAACTTAGCATCTCTATCCGAAACAATTGTCCTAGGCATGCCATGTAATCTCACAATCTCTCTAAAGAACAAATCAGCAACATGCGAAGCATCATCCGTTTTGTGACATGGAATAAAATGTGTCATTTTAGAAAATCTATCCACGACCACAAAAATTGAATCTCTTCCACGTTTACTCCTAGGCAATCCTAACACAAAATCCATTGAAATATCAATCCAAGGCTCACTAGGAATTGGTAAAGGGGTATACAAACCGTTAGGCTGCACTTTGGATTTAGCTTGCCTACATGTGACACATCTACCACAAATTCGTTCGACATCTCGTTTCATGTGAGGCCAATAGAAGTGTTCCTGCAAAATAGCCAAAGTCTTTGCAACTCCAAAATGTCCCATTAATCCCCCACCATGTGATTCCTGCACTAATAACTCCCTCATAAAACAATTAGGCACGCATAGCTTATTTTCTCNAGCAATTTGGAACGTCTTTTTGCCGGGAATCTTTCTTTTCTCATATGCAGCCAAACCCAATCTCCGGGTTCAAAAACCAGCTTGCGACGTCCTTTGTTGGTTTGTGTGGCATATTGCTCCGTTCTTCGCTCAATGTTGAGTCTTGCTTTCTCATGAATCTGCTTCACAAAGTCAGCTTTCTTTTTGCCTCTGAACCCCATCTTGATAGTGAAAATATTTGATGTATGGGGCATAGACTTCATGGGACCTTTTCCACCATTTTTCGGATTCAAGTACATTTTAGTGGCAATGAACTCTATGTTCAAGTGGATAGAGGTTGTGGCTACCAGAACCAACGACCATAAAGTTGTTATCAAATTCATTCAATCTAACATCTTTAGTCGTTTTGGAACGCCTCGAGCGATCATTAGTGATGGAGGAAAGCATTTCTGTAATAGGTTTCTGAAAAGCTTACTCCTTAAATACTCTATCACTCACAAGGTTGCCATGCCCTACCACCCTCAGACAAGTGGCCAGGTGGAATTATCCAACAGGGAAATTAAGCGGATAGTGGAGAAAACGGTTAGGTCTGATCGCAAAGATTGGTCCTTGCGACTTAATGATGCACTTTGGGCATACCGTACAGCTTTTAAGACACCAATTGGCATGTCGCTATACCGGTTGGTTTATGGCAAAGCGTGCCATCTCCCTGTTGAGCTAGAGCACAAGGCCTGGTGGGCTATGAAGACTTTTAGCTTTGATATGAGATCAGCTGGTTCCCACCGAAGGCTACAATTGAGCGAGCTTGAAGAGCTGCAAACCAACGCTTACGAGAGTGCACGGGTGTACAAGGATAAAACTAAAGCATTTCATGATAAGCACATCCAGCCTAAGACTTTCATCCCAGACCAGAAAGTATGGCTATACAATTCTAAACTTAGCCTATTTCCTGGTAAGCTCCGATCGAGATGGGATGGCCCATTCATTGTTGTCTTAGTCTCCCCTCACGGAGCAATCGAGTTAAGGAGTCCTAAGAGTGGCCAAATTTTTAAAGTTAATGGTCAGAGGTTGAAACCCTACATCCGGGGTTCGGAGCATATCGAAGATGTGGAATCTATTGACTTGATAGATCCCATCTATTTGGATTAGTACTTGTACATATTTATTTTTGTTCATATTCTTCCCATTCTTTATTTTGTATTATAATTATTTTTGTTTTTATTTGTATTTTTTTTTATTTTTGCGCTTAGAGATTCCTGTAAGCTTGGGCTCGAGCGCCCAAACTTAGAGATCGAGCACCGGCAACATGCCTAGCGCTCGAGCACCCAAATCCCAGTATCGAGCGTCAGCATCAAGTCTGACGCTCGCAAGCCCAAAAGCCAGTATCGAGCGTCAGTAGAGCTTGATGCTCGAGCACCCAATACTGGTGCTCGAGCACCTTCAGGTTAGCAGGTCACGTGACCTGCTTTAAAACCCCTTTCTCCACCTCATTTCTTCATTTTCTCTTTTCACCACTCGATACCAGTGCGCCGTTCTCTGCCCTAGCCTAGGTAAATCCTCTCTTTTTCTCATTTTTTCTTCCTTAATCTTCATTCTTTTTACATTAAATCTCTTCCCCATCATATTTCGCATGTTTCCATCCGATTAAAGTGCCAAAATTGTTCTTCCTTGTAATTTTTCAGTTTGGCATAGTAGGTGTTTGATTAAATTCCTCAAAGACTTTCGATGGCTAGCTCTTCTCAATCCTCCGCTCGAGCGTTGTCTGTTTCTCCATCTTCCACTCGAGTGCCAGGACCTTCCTTCTTGACTACGATGTGGCGACGCTTTGAGCTAGACCCCGAGACCAAGTTTGATATTGTTAGGGAGTTTAGGGAATATGAAGATGTCAAGTGGGCAAGGAAGCAATTCAACAAGAGACATCTCATGCCACTCCTCCAGCCGGTGTATCATTTGTACCACCCCAGGTTTGTCCGTCTATTTTACCATAATTTGAAGTTTGATACGGACCAACTTGAGGTGTTATCTTCCTCCATTGATGGGGTTGAGTTCCAAATCACCATTGGAGACATAGAAGAGGCACTTGGCTGCCCACATGAGAGCCCATCTCCACGCTACACTGAGCCTCCGGCATTTTATTTGCACATGATTGTGCAAGATATGTGTGATGGAGCTTATGAGAACCAAAAACAAAATTGCACAAGCAAGGAAAAGTTGTCTTCGAGATTGTGGTTGGTAGACACAATCCTTAAGAAGAATGTGTGTCCAATAGGACACAAGATTCAAAGGACTAGCCATTTCCTTGCAGCCCTTTATGCTTTCCACAAGAAGCATTGGTTCTTAGCACCACAGCTTATATGGGGCCAAATGTATAAGTGTTGGGAAGACTATGTGGACAAGAGGCTGATCAAAGAGAAATCAAAGCTACCTTTCCCTTACCTAATCACAAAGCTTGTGATCAACAAGGGCGTTGAGATGGAAGCCAGGCACTATGTGGCCAATGCATTGCATGTGTTCACCGTCAAAGAGTGGCGTAGAAGTATGTCTCACATGAGGCCAAGAGTTCCTGCACAAGACATAGAGATGGAAGAAGCAACTGCTGAGATGGCTAAAAGAGAGCCATCAGTTCATTAGGGGGATAGAGTCCCCATTTCACAGTTAGAGTACAAACTACTGCAAGCACAATTTGAGCAGATCTCCTAGTGGTAAGAGAATTTTGAGAAAAGAACCGAGGATGCATTTCAGACAATGGGGACGACACTTCAGGAGGTCCTGAGTTGCCGACCACCACCACCACCTGCTCCATGATTTTTCATTGTATTTATTTTATGGCTTTGGACTTTTATTTTGGATTACATTGTTGGGATTTCGGAACATTATTTTGTTATCCNGGGGGATAGAGTCCCCATTTCACAGTTAGAGTACAAACTACTGCAAGCACAATTTGAGCAGATCTCCTAGTGGTAAGAGAATTTTGAGAAAAGAACCGAGGATGCATTTCAGACAATGGGGACGACACTTCAGGAGGTCCTGAGTTGCCGACCACCACCACCACCTGCTCCATGATTTTTCATTGTATTTATTTTATGGCTTTGGACTTTTTATTTTGGATTACATTGTTGGGATTTCGGAACATTATTTTGTTATCCACCAATGTATTGTTTTTGCCATTTCATATGAGGACAGGTGTTTTATTTTGGGAATATGAGAATTCTTTTTCTTTTCAAGTTAATTTTTTTGATTTTTTGATTCATGTTAATAATTCTTTCATTCATTGTATTATGTTTATATTATCTTGCTTTTTAGTTTGTTTTTAGTTTTGTTTTCAGGATAAATGTTTGTAAAAGTTCAAGTTTGGAGGTATGCACCAAGCCATACCTCACCAATGAGGTTTTCCTTTATCCCTCTGTTTTGCCATTCATTATATATACACATTGGGGACAATGTGTGATTTAAGTTTGGGGGTATAGTTAAAGCACTTGTTTTCTTGTTCACTTACCAATTATTCATAATTTGTAAAAAAAATTTCTTTTGTAAATACATGCTCATATTATCCCTTAGAATTTTGTTGATCTTCAAATTTTGATTTACATTTCATTGGTGAGCTTAAGACAATAAACACATGATCATGCAGTTAGGAATTCAAAATCTTTTTACTTACTCTTGGCTTTTGAGAATTCGTTCGTTTCACATTGACATATCACGAGTACATTGGCACGTGGATTGTGAGGTATGAACCTTAATGACAACATATTTGTTTTCAATACCTTTGATGCAATTGGATGACTTGTTAGATGGATGACCTGGGCAATAAAATGATGAAAAAAAAAAAGATGCTAAAACAGCTAGTTTGTCTTTGTAGCCTAGTTGACTCAAGTATAAAGCCCCTAGGGATGTCTCTACATCTAGTGCCTTAAAGCCATCTGGTTTGAAAGTCATTGGCCGAACACTCGTTACATGGGTCAAAGATCGGTAAATAGTAACCATGCCCTAGTTATTGTTATTTAATATTTTAGTGTGTTTTAGTGTTTGTCTTATTTTCAGGTCTTAATGAAAATTCAAAGCATACCATTGACATTAAGCTTGAAGATAAGTTAAAGAAAAGTTAAAGTGCTGTTGAAGGAGTGTCGCTCGAGCACCCAACATTTAGTATCGAGCGTCAGCACAGCTTGAAGCTTGAGCGCCCAATCTTGATGGTCGAGCTCCGTCGAACCTTCCAGAACTAGAAGATCTTTTGTTACAGCTAACGACGGTGGAGGATATTTTTGGTCTAAAATTGCGGCTTGCCAATCAATTGTAGGCGCCAAAATCCCTTCTTAGAGGACTCCTAACAGCTAGATTGTAGATTTTTAGCTTGATCTTTCTTAAGGAAAGATCAAAGCTCCCTTTTTCATATATATGAATGTTCTGTCCAAGAGAGAGATAGGAGCTCAGTTCAGTGTATTTGCTCTTAGTTTTTCACTTATTTTGCTTTCATTTCTTGTTGTAGACAGTAGGTAGAACCAGCCCATAGCACTCACTTCCTTTAAGAAATGGTTTTCTTCAACCTAATAAAGAAATCCAAATCCTTCATGAGGAACTAAACCATTGTAGGGTTTTGATGTAGCTTGATCCAAAGTGCTATGGGTTGATTGTTTTTAGCTTGGATTTTGTACAAATGGTATGGTGATTGTATATGCATAAGGATTGTTCTTACTGTTATACCATTTGAGATAAAATTATTTTTTGTCTATGAAGAATTTGTTTGAGTCTTGAGTGATTTCAATGCTTTCAATGTCTTTGATTGAGGAAGCATAAGCAATGCAATGATGCCTGTGACATGATTTTATGTGAGTTTGATAGGGTATGCTAGGGACCACGACTCAATCCATGTTTAGACTAACTTAGAATAAATGAAAAGAGTAGTGGAAACCTAAGATATTTTATGCTTATCTCATGAGATTGTGTAGGCTATTGAGTGAATTTATATCGCATGCTAGGGAACACGAGTTAAATGACATGTAGGATGTTAGGTGAGTGACTAGTGCGAAACTATGATGCTTTATCATTTTCTTTTGATAGTATTTTCTTGATGAGTTTGTTGTGAAGGTTGACAACCTTTACATGCTCAAAACCATACTTTTGTTTGAAATCCATGCTAGATATAGTTCGCTTGTGGTATGAGGGTTGAGTAAAATCAATTCCCTATATTTCCCCTACTCCTTTTTAGTCAATTTGTGTAACTTAGTTTAAAGCTTTTGTCATTTAGTTTTTAGTTTTAAAACACAAAAACATTTCTTGATTATGAGTTAGGTTAGGTGCGATTTGAGAGATTCCATTATTACACAACTGACACACAATCCCTGCACCCTCTTTTTAGAGCTATCCTACAAGGGTACGATCTATAAGCAAGTGGTAATTATAAATTTAAAATCGAGTGCGCTTGCGAACGTATCAGCTCCCCATGGAGATACACTTCGATGGACGAACCCTCGGTGCAATAGTTCTTGGAGCCATTCGATACGAAGCCTTGTGAATAAGCTGAGTTCTTGATGTTGGTGCTATTTTTAGGTCGTCTTCTTCAATGAACCGACGACCCCAACAGTCACTGTGTTGAGTTGGGAGTGGGCCTCCCTGACCTGAGAATGTTATATGTCTGCAAAATAGAGAGGCATCAGAATGTCCCCGGCCGGAGCCGAAGACCCTCCGATGCTTAAGTTAGCATGCTTATATAAACTGAGGAAAATAAAGGGGGTTTAGAGAGAGAGAGAGAGAGAGAGAGATAGTCTAGCCGAAGCTCTCATGGAGGGCTCCTGTCTGAGAGAGGGAGAGAGAGAAGAAGAAGTCCCAAAGTCCAGAAGTCGAGAGGTCTGAAAAGTCCCCTTGAAATGGTGTCTCTCCTTCTATATAAACAATTCTGACTTTTGTCAGAATTGCATCTTGGCCCTACACGTGTAAAGCATGTGGGCCCATAGTAAAGAGGGATATTTCATCCCAACAGTTACCCCCCGATCCCCATGGCTGACTTGCTCAAAGGATCAGGTATCGGGGATCTTTGATATACTTGTGACTGATGTTACCTCAGTTTTTCTTGGAGAGGACGGCTCGTCGTTTGTCAGATGTCTGAGTTACGATCTTGGAAGTGTAAACTGCCATCAAGTTGTGTGGGTTTTACCCCCCGAGTCTGCGACTCGGCTATTGTCAGCATTGTTGCTGGCGAGCTTGTTTAAGCTTTATTTCTTGTCAAGATGACCCAAACCAAGGTCTTTGTCGAGCTTATTAGATCATAATGGATGATGTTCGGGCTGATATTTTGCCCATATAGCTGAGGAGAGCTTCGTATGTTCCCGTGCTTCCTGTAGAAACTTAAAGACAAGAAGACATATGGCAACTTTGATGCCAGTTATCTCGTTAGTAACAGGACCATGGTCCAGGTTAGTCAAATAAGCAAATAATAACATCAATAATCAAATATAAAAATATTCTTGTATTGAATAAATAACTGAAAAGGGTTTACCAAGACCGCATGTCGATGGCAGGGGCTTGTGAGCTCTCATGTCTGAGGATTGTCGAAGGCGAGGATCCGAAGCTCTCATGTCCCCACCGGGTGCCGAGTACTCTCCCGGTTGGCCGGGCACTCCCTCGGTCTTTATATCAGGTTCGGCATGTCAAGGGGTCGGTGGCGACCTCAATGACGGAACCATGATGGCGATCTAGGATCACACGCACGGCATGTCAAAGGGTTCAAGACCTCGATGACGATGCACGGATCTTTCAATCATGGTGGGCATGTCAAGGGGTCGGTGTTCGAACCTCAATGACGAAATCAGGTGGTGATCTAGGATCGCACACACGGCATGTCAAACGGTTCTCGAAGTCCTCAATGACGGTGCACGGATCTGTCGATCTGGGCACGGCATGTCAGAGGGTCATTGTCCGGACCTCAATGACGGTACCCGGTTGGATCTAGGATCGCACGCACGCATGTCAAAGGTTCTCGTAGACCTCAATGACGGTGCGCGGATCTTTCGATCAGGGCACGGCATGTCAAGGGGTCGTTGTCCGACCTCAATGACGGTACCCGGTGGTGATCTACGATTGCATGCACGGCATGTCAAAGGGTTCTCGTAGACCTCAATGACGGTGCGCGGATCTTTCGATCTGGGCACGGCATGTCAAAGGGTCGTTGTCCGGACCTCAATGACGGTACCCGGTGGTGATCTAGGATCGCACGCACGGCATGTCAAAAGGGTTCGTAGACCTCAATGACGGTGCGCGGATCTTTCGATCTGGGCACGGCATGTCAAGGGTCGTTGTCCGGACCTTAATGACGGTACCCGGTGGTGATCTAGGATCGCACGCACCAGCATGTCAAAGGAGGGGTTGTGAGCCTCAATGACGGTGCGCGGATCTTTCGATCATGGTTCTGCATGTCAAGGGGTCGTAGACCTCAATGACTGAACCAAAATCTTCAAGCTTGTGCTCCAAGGGTCGGGGCGTTCGATCGTTCTGACCTGTTTGCCCGAAATCATTGGAAACACAAGGTGGAAACATCCCAAATCTATTAGTAGAAAAAATATTCGCACTTGAGATAAATTTTGTATTTGTCGATGATGTTTTCTTAAATGTTCGACACTCCATGGATGCGGGATGTCTGAACCGACCACTTTGAGGAGTCAAGCGATCGTTATGGGCCCGAATTTCGGGCCTAAATAGGTTGCCCCGCGGTTTTTCCGCATATTGGGGCATCTTGTGAGACCAGTCAGGGTGTTGCCATGTACCGGTCACTGATGCCCATAGGATCAATCAAGGTGCTGCCATATACTGATCCTTGGTGTGCTTGGTGGAGCCAGCAGGTTGTTGTGTCCTGCAAAAGCTCAAAATATACAGAAGATGTGGCAGCATCTTTGCTGCTAGTTAGTTCACGCATAAAAAGATTGTAATCTTGATCAGCCCAATTAATTGGGCAATAAGCAATAGTGATTTCATGTATCGATATTTAATCATTACAAGTAATTAGCATGTGAAATAATTGGTAAAAGTTTTACCCAATTTTGATTGTCGAAAGTTGTTGAACCTTTGACGTTTGAAATTCTGACCCTAGAGATCATCTCTTAGGATTCTTGATCCTTGGGGTTTTGGAGATGTAGCTCGAAAAATGTTTAACCTGCGCTCACATAGTTATTAAAAACAGATAACAATTGTAAAGTGAATACCCCTCAGCTTTGGTTTCCGATGTAGGCCTGGGACAAGCTGTCCTTGAGTGGTATTCTTGGTAGAGCCACGTCAAACTTGAGTAGTTCTCGGAGGTGCCCGCGCGGTTTTCAAATCGTGTTGTCAAACAAATTACCTGAAATTCACAAATAAGTTGTTAATTTGCTCAATAATTGTTAATGAAGTTTGTTCGTAGTCCATAGGACAACATATCATATTGGTGGCGACTCTTGGACTCAGCTGGGAGGCGGCCTTTGGAAGTTTTGGCTCTCGGAGCTATTTTAGCTCGAAGGGTGACTTCTCATAAGGGGTTCCGCGTAATGCCCAAGGTCCTGGCAAGCTGCTAAGATGTCGGTAGTTCGAAGATGATTTCCGTATGCCATGAGTTATTCCCCTGCATTTATATGGTTAAGAAAAATATGTAATAACATTAAATTTGAGACAAGTACCCCCCAAAGCCACATTTGTTCAATCGTGTGTGCGGTCCGAACTGGGAGGAAGCTCAAATCCCGATGGTGAGGGACCAGCTTGTGGTCTCTCCTCGGTGCTGAACATGAGCGATGCTTTAACTGTGCTTGTAGAAATATAGCCAATGAGATGACTTTCCCGGAAGTGAGGCTTGACTTATCAAGGCTTCTAGTTCTGTTGGATGGTTCTCGTGGCTTATGATTGGTGTGCGCAGCCATGTGCAGAATTTGCCCAAGTAGAAGATTCATCTAATTTCTTGGGGCTGAATTCTGAATTGGAAGGCGTCTTCATCGTTTTGTTTCGAATCGGCCAATAGTTCATCCTTTGTTTTTGGATCTGCACATAATGACAAACACTAGCCATGCGGGTCTCTCGGACCATATTATAGATTAGCAATGAAATTTGAGACACCATATGAATGAGGTAAATAATGGCACGTAAAGGTTTCATGGTTACCAAATGTGAACGTGTTCAGTAAGTAGTGTTAGATGATTAAATTTCGAAATGAGAAAAAACACAAACGAAAGTAATCACTTATCTCGATTGTTGCTCACTGATATTTATTTTTTGTATTCTTCATGATCTTTTGGAGGGATCCTTGGACACTAAATTGATCCGGCCGAAGTAGCTTGAAGCCTTGTTGACGTGTGTGTTGAAATTATTGCTGGTTTGTTTGATGATGGGCATACCTTGCGAAGTATCTCCCCCAAAACAAGGAGAGTGCTCGGGGAATTTTGATTCTCAAGAGTCCAATGCTAGGAGCAACTCGGAGTCTTGACTCTGCAATCAATGTACATGGTAGTATATTAGAATGAAATTTAGCTTTTATGGAAGCTCTTACCAAAAAATTTTCCTCAGATGTGAACATGAATGGTTTGGCATTGAAAAGAATGCGCCATTGTATTACTCTCTTTTTACTCTTTTTGGTGTTTGTGCCAAGTTGGCGCTCTATAAAGTAGTCTGCAAGAGATATCAATGCTAGCTCCAAGAGCTTCTTAAATAAAATTTCAGCTTAGCCGTAATATATGAAAGACAATGTAAAAACTTTTCATAAATGATATTCTTTCATGGCAATATTGGAAACTTTCATATTTATCATCTACAAAACATAATCAATAAACGTAAGTGAGAAAGGCACAACGTAAACTTATCTTGCATACGTGACCTGGGTGTGTAGGAATTTTCCCATTCACGATTTCTTCGGGTACATTCCGGGTGGTTCCCTCCGAACTCTTTGCCTCAAGTGCTATCTGCACTTAGGCAGAAGCTTTTTTCTTTTCTTGGAAGCCCAATTTTGGGACTTCATCATGTGATTTGATTGGATATGTCGCGGCCGATCTCCAGTCAAGTCCGGTCGCTACCATGTGCACCTATATGAAGGTGTTTTTCTCTTTCTTGAATTTCTGTAGACACAACTAGTCAAGCACAAAATGATTAGAATAGAAAAAGAAATGCGTTTTACTCCCTTGAGCCATGCGTCTGCTGTTGACTTCGGGAAGTGATCTTTTAGGCTGCTTTGAGTCCACCACATGCTACACCGCTCCGTGGATGTGGGAACTCTTCGGAACTCATAATTTTTAGCCTCTTTTCGTTTTGGTGCTTGTGGCGTGGTTTGCTGCACATCATGATAAAGCACAAGCTCCAAAAGCTTCCAGAGTTATATCGTGGATTTGCAAGGTAATATAAAGGTACAAAGATAGAAGGTAATATAGAGATCACCGACTTGAGTGGTTGTCCTCTTTGGTCAACCCTTTATTCTAGGAGCCTCATATATCTGCGGAGGGTGAGCTTCTTGTGATATGGCTGCTCAATAGTAAATTTGATTGGCAGTAACTCTCTGGCTTGATTTAGGAACTAGTCCATGCACTTGTGGATCTTGTGTGTTGCGGATCAATTGGCGGGTTTGATGAATTGAGCCTCAACGCCGTTAGATTTTTATTATATGGATCTAGGCATGATACATCATCTTCAAGGAGAGTCTCGAAGCATTCGGGTGGTTTCCCCCGAACTTTTTGCCTCAAGCACTACCTATGCTTAGGCAGAAGTTTTTTTTTTTACGTGGCTTGCTTAGCGGTTTTTGGCCATGCCAGCAAACGGCACAATCTTTAAATGTAATCTGCAAAAGACAACAACACTAGCTCCAGGGCTTTTTCAGTGAAGTTTTGACTTTGCTCAAGGAAAATATGTAAATTTCACATTTTATTATTCAACAGATAATGCCTATTGATAAGAAAGCAATATAGCAAAAAAAAAAGAAGTGACATAAGTAAAGAATGTGATTACTTATCTTTCGGAGATGCTTTTCCGCCAACTTCTTTTTCATTCGAGGCCGAAGGGATTTGCATGATTTTTCGAGGCTTGGAAAAATTTTGGAGATTCGGAGATTTGGAAAAAATTTTGCAAACCCGGAGGTTCAAGAAAAATATTTGGCGAACCCGGAGGTTCAAGAAAAATATTTTAGGAACCCGAAGGTTCAAGAAAAATATTTTGGGAACTAAAGGTTCGTTAAATATTTTGGAACCTGGAGGTTCATGCAAAAATTTGAGAACCCGGAGGTTCGTTAAAATATTTTGGGAACCCGGAGTTCAAGAAAAATATTTTGAACCGAGGTTCAAGAAAAAATGTTTTGGAACCAGAGGTTCAAGGAAAATATTTTAGGAACCCGAGGTTCGGTAAAAATATTTGGAACCCGGAGGATCATGCAAAATGTTTTGAGAACCCGGAGGTTCGGTTAAAATATTTTGGGAACCCAGTTCGATAAAAATATTTGGAACCCGGAGGTTCAAGGAAAATATTTGGAACCCGGAGGTCAAGAAAAATGTTTTGGAACCCAGAGGTTCAAGGAAAATATTTTGGAACCCGGAGGTTCGATAAAAAATATTTTTGGAACCCGGAGGTTCATGCAAAATGTTTTGAGAACCCGAGGTTCGTTAAAATATTTTGGGAACCCGGAGGTTCGGTAAAAATATTTGGGAACCCGGAGGTTCAAGGAAATATTTTGGGAACCCGGAGGTTCAAGAAAAAATGTTTTGGAACCCCAGAGGTTCAAGGAAAATATTTTGGGAGCCCGGAGGTCTCGGTAAAAATATTTTGAACCGGAGGTTCATGCAAAAGTTTTTGAGAACCCGAGTTCGGTTAAATATTTTGGGAACCCGGAGGTTCAAGAAAAATATTTTGGACCCGAGGTTCAAGAAAATAATTTGGGAACCCGGAGGTTCAAGAAAAATGTTTTGGAACCCAGAGGTTCAAGGAAAATATTTTGGGAACCGGAGGTTCGGTAAAAATATTTTGAACCATAGGTTCTGTTGAAAATTCTGAACGTGAGGAATCTATTGAAAGTTTTGAACCTTGAGGGTCAGTTGAAAATCTTGACCCCTGAGGTTAGGTTGAAAATTTCGACCCCTGAAGTTAGGTTGAAAATCTTGACCCTGAGTTAGGTTGAAAATTTCGACCCCTGAAGTTAGGTTGAAAATCTTGACCCCTGAGGTTAGGTTGAAAATCCTGACCCCTGAGGTTAGGTGGAAAATGTTGACCCTGAGGTTAGTTGTTCAAAAATCCTGACCCCTGAGGTTGGGTGGAAAATCCTGACCCCTGAGGTTGGGTCGAAAATCCTGACCCCTGAGGTTAGGTCAAGATCCTGACCCCTAAGGTTGGGTCGAAATCCTGACTCCTGAGGTTAGGTCCGAAAATGTTGACCCTGAGGTTCGGTCGAAAAACCTGACCCCTAAGGTTAAGGTCGAAAATCCTGACCCCTGAGGTTCGGTCCAAAATCCTAACTCTCTGAGTTAGATCGAAAATGTTGACCCCTGAGGTTCGTCGAAAATCCTGACCCCTAAGGTTAGGTCGAAATCCTGACCCCTAAGTTAGGCGAAATCCTGACCCCCTGAGGTTAGGTCGAAAATCTTGACCCTCTGAGGGTCGTGGAAAATCCTAACCCTGAGGTAGGTAGAAAATCTTGACCCCTGAGGTTAGGTCAAAAATCCTGACCCCTGAGGTTAGGGTCGAAAATCCTGACTCCTGAGGTTAGGTAGAAAATCTTGACCCTGAGTTAGGTCGAAAATCCTGACCCCTGAGGTTGGGTCGAAAATCCTGACCCTGAGGTTAGGTCGAAAATTTGACCCCGAGGTCGTCGAAAATCCTGACCCCTAAGGTTAGGATCGAAAATCCTGACCCCTGAGGTTAGGTCGAAATCTTGACCTCTGAGGTTCGGTGGAAAACCTAACCCCTGAGTTTAGGTAAAAATCTTGACCCTTGAGGTTAGTCGAAAATCCTGGCCCTGAGGTTAGGTCGAAAATCCTGACCTTGAGGTTAGATCGAAAATCCTGACCCCTAAGGTTAGTCAAAATCTTCACCTCTGAGGGCGGTTGAAAATCCTGACCCCTGAGGTTAGGTTGAAAATCTTGACCCCTGAGTTAGGTGAAAATGTTGACCCCTGGGGTTAAGTTGAAAATGTTACCCTGAGTAGACTGAAATCCTGACCCCTGAGGTTAGGTCGAAAATCCTGACCCCTGAGGTTAGGTCGAAACTTGACCTCTGAGGGTCGGTTGAAAATCCTGACCCCTGAGGTTAGGTTGAAAATCTTGACCCCTGAGGTTAGGTTGAAAATCTTGACCCCTGAGGTTAGGTTGAAAATGTTGACCCCTGAGGTTAGGTCGAAAATCCTGACCCCTGAGGTTAGGTCGAAAATCTTGACCCCTGAGGTTAGGTTGAAAATGTTGACCCCTGAGGTTAAGTTGAAAATCTTGACCTCTGAGGATCGGTTGAAAATCTTGACCCCTGAGGTTAGGTTGCACGGTCGGGAGACATATCTGAAGTGTGGAACTAACCTGAAGGTCGGCTGGTGCGGCTTAAAGCTTGAGATTAAGTTCCACACTTCTTTTTCTTTTGGAGCTGCTCGTTCTGAACCATGAATGGGAAGAACAGCGTGGAGACGGCTGTCTCGCCCAGCAACCCAGCTTCCCTCAATTGCTTCCAGTCCTCAGTACCCTCCGTATATATCTTTGTTATTGCAAAGAGAAGAAGGGAGAGCACTGCCACGGGAGAGAAGGGAAAGAGAGCTCTAGAAAAGAATCTGGAAATTATGTCCAGCATTGATAAACGGTTCCGATCGGCGAGCATTCATGGTCTGATTGGGCTGAAAATTGAATTCCGAGCGTTTTGCATCAGTTCTTTGAGCCTAGGACAGTAGCCTCTGTTTTAATGAGGTCTCTCTATTGCTTGACGGTGAAGGTCGGTAAGAACCTATGGCGACCATGAAGGTCGGGAAAGTTCTGAAAAAATCTTGAAGGTCGGGGAAGTCTGAACTTCGGTGCTGGGCTTCGCCAAGCTTCATGGTCGGGGCCGAACCTTAAATATGAAGGTCGGTAAATTTCTTTGGTGATCATGATGCCGTTCGGGAAAGTCTGGAGAGATTTGGAAAATCTTGACGACCGTAGAAGGTCGGGAAACGCCTTGAAGGTCGGCGAGAGTCTCCACGACCTTGAGGGGTCGGGGAATATCTTTTGTATCTTTGTTGTTGCAAAGAGAGAAGGGAGAACACAGCCACGTTGTGAAGAACTCTGAAAAACCAGAATCTGGAAATTTCGTCCAGCGTTGATAAACAGTTCCGATCGATGAGCGTTTGTAATCCGATTGGGCTGAAAATTGACAGGGATGCTCACGACATGTGAACCTTCATTGTGAACGGTGGAGATCGGATTCTGAGCATTCTGCATCTATTTTTTGAGCCCGTGACAGTAGCTTTGAAGATGAAGGTCGGTGGCGAACAGAACACTGGGAGCTCTGTTTTCTGTTTTCTGTCTTCTGTTCCACGATCGGATTGGGGAAACAGTCCGATGACCAGATCAGGGAAGACCCTGACGTTCGGGTTGGAGGAGCATTCGGGGAGACGGCTTGGAGGGCAAAGCTAACCCTTCTCCGAACCTGCTTTGAACAAGAACTGCTCGGTGACACGGTTCGAATGAGCTCCCACAACAGGTGCCTCTCTTACTAGCATTGAGGTGTTTTTTCTTCTTTTTTATTCTTTAAATACCCCACTGCAAATTGATCACGACAACACACTCATCTTTTATAACCCTTGCTTTAATCAAGACATATTGTAATATCTTGACTATTCAACGCCCAAACTTTGTGCTACGTGTGTCAAAGCTTGATAAAGCCAAAGCTACAAGAAGTGGTCAGCAAAGTAAATGGTGGTCGAAGCTCTTTAAGACAATAAATTAAATAGATAATAGTTACTTTGACAAGCAAACAAGAGTAAAGTATTTTCCCTTTGCTGAGAGGAAACGTCTTCTCTTCCTTGAAATAAGGAGGTTGTAAGGCAATGACCTTCCTTCTGTCAAGCAAGTGGGAGAAAATATCTTCTCCTTTTTTCTAGTGCTTTCCAGCTCACTTCATATCACCGAACATAAATATTTTAAGAGAACATGTTGCAGGGTGGCAGTGTCCTTTTCTTCTTTTTAGCTGTCTCCTACACATGCTAAGTTCAGGTGAAGAGACTAACATGCCCCTAACTTTATGAAGTGAGCCAACACAAAGATGCGCCCACCAGCAAGGGCTATTTTGTCAAACACTTTTAATGAGCTGATAAAATATAATAAAAGAGATAGGGATGCGAGAAGTGTACAGTAACTTTGACATGGGGAGGTCTTTTTCTAACACTAGCATTTATTCCACAGATTTTTTTTATCTCTTTGTACTTCCTTCTTCTTCTTCTTCATGTACACCCGAACCTTGTCTTCCATATCCTCTTGGTCGAACAGCTGCTGAAGCCATTTTTTGTTGTTTTTGTTGACGAAGAAATGATTTTGAGGGATGAGAAACTGTCGTTCCCACAGACGGCGCCAAACTGTTGGTGCTATTTTTAGGTCGTCTTCTTCAATGAACCGACGACCCCAACAGTCACTGTATGGTTGAGTTGGGAGTGGGCCTCCCTGACCTGATAATGTTATATGTCTGCAAAATAGAGAGGCATCAGAATGTCCCCGGCCGGAGCCGAAGACCCTCCGATGCTTAAGTTAGCATGCTTATATAAACTGAGGAAAATAAAGGGGGTTTAGAGAGAGAGAGAGAGATAGTCTAGACGGAGCTCTCATGGAGGGCTCCTGTCTAAGAGAGGGAGAGAGAGAAGAAGAAGTCCCAAAGTCCAGAAGTCGAGAGGTCTGAAAAGTCCCCTTGAAATGGTGTCTCTCATTCTATATAAACAATTCTGACTTTTGTCAGAATTGCATCTTGGCCCTACACGTGTAAAGCATGTGGGCCCATAGTAAAGAGGGATATTTCATCCCAACACTTGGCATCAACTTAATTTGTGAACTCAACTTCACGATCAGGAGGTAATCCCGAAATCTTGGCAAAGAGATCCGAAAAATCACGTACAACTGGAATGTATCGCCTCAGTTTTAGATCAATAAAACCATAAGCAGAAACCCCCGGTTTCCACGTGACATTACTACCTTAGAGATCAGTCTCGTAGTGGATATATATATTTTTTTTCTTTTAAAAACACTAGGGAACAAGTAAATTACACAATAGAGCTGATTGAATTACCTCGTGAATTAAAATACGTTAGATGTTTTAATATTACAAACATATGCATACCAGATACACCAAATAAAAGATAGTTGCAGCATATGCCACAGACGACATACAATGCAACATCACACTATTTATATATATTACAAACCATAATTAATAAAAACTAAAACATACAAAATACGAAGAGACATATTCACAACAAAATAACGTCTCCTCCGGGATATAGTACATCCCTATATAGAAGTGTCTAATAATCATCAAAATTGACAAAGGGGTGTAATACCCCAGGATTTAATTAGGTTGACTAAGAACACTTTAGGGAAGATTGTGATATTAAGATGGGTCAAATATATATTTGGAAGAATATATTTGATGTTTTATTACATGTTCTTAGTTTAAATTGGGTAGTGATTAAATTATAATAAGCTTAAAAAGAAATAAATTGTTGGAGTCTTGAAATGAATTTATGGGTACAAAATAATTGTATTGATGAATACATATATATACCTTGCCTTATGAAGCTGTTTGGTCCAGCATATATATATATATATATAGGTAAGAGCTGCTGTCCAAGACAGCATGTGGAAACAAAAAGGAAAACAAATAAAAAAAAAAGAAGAAGAGATGGAGCTGGACGTTCACCACGTCCACATATAGAACAATAAAATAAATGGATTACTTTTATAAGTCTTCAAGCTAGGCTACGTGGGACCAAAGTTCTACACTGTGATGGATTCCTTTAGTGCGCAGTGAGTCATTGCATGCAAAACCTTGCTGCCGTGAGGTGTCAACATGCATGTGTAAAAATTAGAGTAGTGGAATTATGTGCTGTGCATGATAGTGGAGGAGCTGGGTATCGTGTAAATGCATGGGTTACATGCTGTAGCTACGTGTGATGCCAAGAATTACCGTGCAGTAAAAATAAATTGGAAAGCATGAAATCTGTCCAGCCTTTTATGTCATGCTATGAACCGTCCATGAGGGGCTGTTTGCTCACGAAAGAAACCAAAGAACCAAAAAAAATTATCACTCCCAGCTTGCCGTATGCAGTGCTGATTCTTGCTCACAAAAAAGATTATCACTCCCAGCCATACGTGCAGTCTTAGTGATAGTTAGAAAGAGGAAGAAATAGCTCAAAGTTCTCAAGCTTTGGTGCTTATATTTGGAGTGCTAGGTATAATCCCTTATCCCTAGCTTATGTCAATTTTAATTGCTAGAATTTAATTTATGTAGTGATATTGCCATGTGAGATTAGAATATTTTAGATATGCCGTTATAATGCCCGAGTAGCATTATAATATTTTAGGTATATATCGTTATGCTAAACTTTTAGACAGAGTTAAGGAAAATAAATAAGTGGTCTAGATATTGGTTTTAAAGATAATTCTAGACTAATACATTGTCGCGCATGGATGTGATTAATTGCAGTGAATTTTATAAACGACAAGAGGAAATTTTAAGTGGACTACGTGAGGTAAGTACATTACTTACTGAGCAAAAGATACTATGTTTTTGAGAATTGTTATATCACGTGAGCCTGAATATTTTATGAATAACATAATTATATGTTTTGAGTATTTTACATGTGTTGAATAAATTGTGAATTGAAAGATGATGATTATGATAACAAAAGCATGATTTTTGAGATGACATGTTATTGCATACTGTTGAATAATGAGAATGAGATATGATGAGATTTGGAAAAATAAAAGGTGTTCTTATGTTAACTGTGGAAGCTAAGAGAGTTCCCAGTTAAATAAGAAACTGGAAATTATGTGAATAAAATGTTGTCGAGGAGCCAGTGTGCGTCCTGACGAGGAGCCAGTGGGTGTTCTGTCGAGGAGCCAAAGGGCGTCCTGACGAGGAACCACTGTGCGTCCTGTCGAGGAGCCAGTGTACGTCCTAAAAGAGGTAAACGAAGGGTTCAAGTCCCTTAGAAAGCCGGAGGAGTGAAGACTCCTAGAGGAAATGAGTGGAGATTGCATTGCATATAGTGAATGATGTGTTTTATATGTTTTGCAATTATTGATTTATTTCATCTCTTTATAATTATATACATATGCTGGTTATGAGATGCAAGTAACTTGTGTATAGATATAAGTATAAAGCTATACATATATGATTTTGTCAAGATGTGATAAGTGGATTTTATTGTGTATTATCAAACGAATTCTACAGTGCTTATCTTATCAGCTACGATTTTTATGGAATGATCATTTTGGAAAGACTCAAGGTAGCTGTTAATATAATCACGATGTAGATGATTTTTAGAAAAAGATGGCTCATTTTATAAATTTCAGTAATTTCTATACTTGCTGAGTTCGTGGACTCACCAATCCACCTCTGTAATTGTGGGAACACAATTACTCAGATGTCAATGCAGATGAAGAAGATAGTGAAGAGGACCCTTATGCTTGTCTTGGATATTATGGATGAGGCAACCTGTTGCCTCAGTCATGTTGTGAAATACTTTGTGAATAACAGCTTTTTGGAAATGTGTCTATAGCTAGTGTGCATGAAGGACTCTTGATGTATAGTTGTTGATGGTGTGCCATCTGTGGTACTTTTGATATTTTGTCATGTAAGATATAATGCAAGGATATGTTTAATGTAGAAATGTATATTTCAGCTCTTATGTGTTTTATATGGACTATGTTTAGAAAAAAAAAAACTATTCCGCTGCCAGATTTATGATCTCTGATGATGTTGAGGTTTGTTAGTAGTGCTTAGTGGTAATTGGAGATTTCCACTTTCGCCTTTTCATTATATAAAGGCGGGGCGTTACAGGGGTCTTCACCTTCGTTTCCTGCATCATAGTCTATGTAAACATGACATCATCACATTTACATAGGCAAACAAGTGAGTCTACTGCATCCCAATATAAACAGGTAATTAAATTATTGAACAAGCATATGACAGATATAATAAATGAAATGAATGGGTTTTTATGCATTGTTGTGAAGGCTTTGTTTAGTCTCAATACAGCATAAAATTACACTCAGCTCATAATAGGCCAACCCCATATTAACGAACGTTACCTCCCCCACTTGCAGATTGTTGGTTTGCACCTGGAACCGATGTTCCAACGTTAGTTCTTATTACCTGGTTTAGGAACCGGAGGTCCATTGGATCAGTCCTCACACCCCAGCTACTGACCAGCTAAATGTCACATCATTACCAATTCACAGAATATGTAGTTGTAATGTATGAGCAGTTTATAGTACGTGCATATGAATAAAATAATACTGAATATAAAAGAAAATAGCGTCAGCCCCAATAAGTACTTCCATACTTACCCTTTTTTCCGCAGAATAATACTATCCACCATTGCCTAGCAATATGGATAGACAAATAACATGTATTAGTATCAATCAATAATAATTGGTCAGTCTTTAGAATCCTTGCTTTGAGCTTTTATTATTATCTATCACTTCATTTTTATTACTTGATTTTATCTATACGTATACTCATATATATATATACAAGTCATATTTGTGAGTATTTTCACATATTGTCCATAAATTTATTCAAAGCATTTAACTTTTGAAATCCCACATAAGTGAAGACATGCCATAAGGATCCTCTTGATAATAATGTAAATCATCCAATATTGCATTCGAATACCCCACCGAAGTAAGAGCATAATTTGAGATGAGTATTTAAACAAACAAGAGCTAATACTGCACAAACGTCCCAACTATTAGTAAGGGCTTATTATGAGTAATATGTACAGTATTGAAAGAATCTCTTATTGCCAATTTTCACTCAACTTCATGCTTATACCGCTGAAGGGCAGGGCCACTATAACGTTTACACATGAGTTTGAGTGTTATCCACTATAAGATTAAAAATAACAACCAACAAACAATATATAGGTTGATTATACAAATCTTTTAAACCTTTTTTATTTTCCTTTGAAAACAAGCTTTGCTTGCTCCCATTTTTAATTTTTTTGAGCACTTTAGGATCCTTGAACTAAAACAATAACAAACATACTTCAAACATATATTAGATACATCAAATATATGTTAGATATATCNTACACATGAGTTTGAGTGTTATCCACTATAAGATTAAAAATAACAACCAACAAACAATATATAGGTTGATTATACAAATCTTTTAAACCTTTTTTATTTTCCTTTGAAAACAAGCTTTGCTTGCTCCCATTTTTAATTTTTTTGAGCACTTTAGGATCCTTGAACTAAAACAATAACAAACATACTTCAAACATATATTAGATACATCAAATATATGTTAGATATATCAAAAATCAGTAAGAAAGATTAACAAAACAGGTTAGCATAAAAAACCCACAAAATATCCTATAAAGGCCGAATGGGTGTAGGATGAGTTCTTGGTGTTTTCTCATGATTCCAAAGTCCAAAGATCAATGGAAACATGATACAAAATAGTTTTAGAACCCTCCTAAGTGATCATACACAGCCTGTGCAAGCAAGTTGTGAAAAACCACAAAAATTCCCCAACACCTCTCTATTAAGCCAGTTTTGATCAAATAGACTCCGAAACTGCTTCTAAGGGTTGGGTTAGCTGCTGGACACTTCAAACAAGGTTGGATATAAGTTCTGGACAGTTTGAAGAAGAACTCCTCAAAAACCCCCTAGGTCCCTTGAGAGTGTGTGAGTGAGGGGAAGGAGAGATTTTTCTGTTTTGGGTGCAAGAACTGAGTGATTTCGGTGCTGGCCTCTCTTCTCCTATTTATAGGTGAAGTCAAGGCTTCAAGTGACCTGTTCCTCACGCACAAGCAGCCTAGTCTTGTATGAAAAGCAAACTTTCCATGCAAGTCACCAAAATGTCCTCAAAAGTCAAGTTACTTTATGACTTTTTGCCTCTTTTGTTCTTTCTTCCAGCAACTAAATCTTCTGCCAAGTGTCAATACCCTAGGCTTCCAAATCAGTGAAGAGCCGGCCCTACTTAGTGAATTTAGCAGTTTTAAGTTAAATTCGTCAATTGGAGGTTTTAAGGCTCGGTTTTTAGGCCATAAAGTCAACTGCCTCGGAATTGAATTCCGATTTCACCAAATCAAAGTAAAAAACATATATATACTAAAGGGAGTCCAATTATGCTATAAAATCATATTGGTGAGGCTCCTTTTTAGAAATAAGGTCCAAGTCAAAAGTGCCATGTAAGCGATGAATAGTCATCTTTATGCTAAAAAGGTCAACGGGCTTCAATTTGAGTAAAACTGAGTTCGTTTGACCTAGTTTTGATACTTACAAGATTGGTCGTTTAGAAAATGATCCTTTTCTAAAGAGATTCCAAAGAGTTTTGACTATAAATTTCTCAATATTTACCTAAGTACCAAGTTTTGTACAATACCATAATCTATTCAAAAATACAATACATATATACTATTCAACATACAATATATGTACGTATATTTCTACATACCATATACATACGTATTAAACACAGCATATACATACTATTCACAAATACAGTATATATACATATATTTATAATTACTGCATATACATATAATATATACACATAATTACTGCACAGTAATATAAATACTGTTTTAGAACAACTGCGGGTATTTGTCCTTCATTTCTCGTTCTAGCTCTCACGATGCTTCTTCTATGTCGTGATTACGCCATAGGACTTTAACAAGCGGTATCGTCTTCGTTCGGAGTTGTTGCTCTTTTCGGTCAAGAATTTGTACCGGCATTTCCTCGTATTTCAGATTCGTTTGAATCTGAAGAGGTTCGAAGTCAACCACGTGAAGCGGATCATGCATATATATTTTCTAAGCGTAGACACATGGAAAACATCATGAATACTCGACAAGCTTGGCGGTAGGTTGACCTTGTATGCTACGGGTCCCACGAGCTCGGTTATCTCGAATGGTCCGACATATCTTGGGCTTAACTTTCCTTTCTTCTAGAAATACATTACGCCTTTCATCGGTGATACTCTTAAAAACACCTGGTCACCGACTTCGAACTTTAACTCGCGACGTCTTTTATCCACATAGCTCTTCTGTCAACTCTGCGCAGTTAGCATTATTTTTTTGATAACTATAACCTTGTCCTTCAGGTCTTGAATTAATTTTGGTCCCACCAATTGTCTTTCACCAACTTCATCCCAGTAAAGCGGTGATCTGTATTTCCAACTATAGAGAGCCTCGTACGGTGCCATACCAATAGTTGCCTGAAAACTATTGTTATAAGCAAACTCAATTAAAGGTAGATATTGAATCCATTTACCTTTAAAGTCAAGTACGCACAATCTCAACATATCCTCCAAAGTTTGGATAGTTCGTTCAGACTGCCCATCAGTTTGAGGATGATATGCCATACTAAGGTTCAACTTTGTTCCCAACGTCTCTTGTAAACATTGCCAAAAGCGAGAAGTAAACCAAGGATCTCGGTCCGACACGATAGAAACAGGTATGCCATGCAACTTGACTATCTCTCTCATATATAGTGCTACCATCTTTGGAACAGAATCTATGACTTTGTAGGGAATAAAGTGTGCGCTCTTGGTAAGTCAATCAATCACAACCCAAATAGCGTCATGTCCTTGGGACGTTTTTGGTAACCCAAATACGAAGTCCATCGCAATCTAGTCCCATTTCCATTCAGGAACATCAAGTGGTTGTAGTGGTCTGGCTGGCCTTTGATGCTCATGTAATAATCCTGATTCTCCTTTAGGGGTAGAATAGTAAATTGGCCGTAAGTCCAAATTTTTAGTCAAGGGTGGACTTGAGTTAGCAATGAGGATGGATAAAATTTTTAAAAAGTTTTAAAAATATATTTATGACTATGGGTAATAAAAATATTAGTAATAATAAATACTAATAATAAGGATATTTTTAGTTAATGGATTTTTATATTTATTATTTTTATTATTTTCAAAAAAAAAAAAAAAAAAAAACGTGGTGTTAGAGCTTCATACGGACAGCACATTCTTTTCTCCTCCTTTTCTTTTCCTTGCCTTTCCTTTGACACTTATATAAGGAGAATAGGACAAAAACCCTATTTTCACAGCCGTCACTCAGAGAATATTGGAACAGCAGCCTCTCAACGCCGCACCAGCCTTGTTCTTCTCATTTTTCTCTAATTCTCTCACCTCATTCCACCAAGAACGTGCAGTCCCCTGTTCATTCACCTGCAGGTAATCCCTTATTCTATTCCTTTGATTTTTTCTAAGAGTGCAGCACTTGTGGTGGGCTGTTCTCCTGCTTAACGTGGTCATGATAATGTGGGCTGTTTTCTTTTTCTGTTTCTCTTTGTTCACGTTTGTTTCTTTTTCTTTTTTTTTTTTCTCTTCCTCTTTCCTGACGTTCACGTTCTCTCTGTTCCAGTGTTGTTTTTTTTTCTTTTCTGCTTATCCATGCCGTGTTATCCATACACATATATATACTACTTTATTTTTTTTTCTCTTCTCTGATTGTTCACGTTGCTGCCATGGCCATGATATATTTTGCCTCTTTTTGAATTCCTCACTGCAGTGCCGTAGGTACCCCTGCGCCAGCCCCTTTTGTTTCTAATACTTTCTGTTTTATTTGTGCCTTCATATTTTTTAGCCCACACAGTCTGCCTACGTGAAATAGATAAAGCTTTCTTTTTGGTTTTGTCTCACAAAGACATCATAACCACATTCAGCCGTATGTGTATAATCTGCACCAGCCCTTTATTAATTTTATTCTGTCATGAGACTCTTTTTGCCCAGAGACGTTACTTGAGCAGTGGTGTATTGATGTTTCGTTTTCAGGATTTCCAACTCACATATTTGATACCACGGGGATTTGGTTTATTTTATTTATTCAAAAACAATTATTTATTTTCCTACAAACTATTTTGTAGTCCTTATTTTCTTATATTTTTAACAATAGGCTTTCCTTGCCATTAACTTGAAGGACCAAGATGTAAAATGTTCTTTATTTTAGCAAATAGAATTTTCGTCATTATTTTCTAAACCTAATAAGAAAAATTCTACATTCTGATTTTTTCTTTTTAATCTATGAATATGAGAAGAATGATTTAAAACATTTTAAAGATCCATTCTCAAAAGACTAGCAAGTCCAACCCTTAATAGTAAGAGTTCACTTTAGTAAGGTATACGACGATAGTAACACGTCTGAATTGGTATTCAGGTGACTAGCTAGCGGTCGAGGAAATTCTTGTTAATTCAGGCAGGAGGTAAGTAGATTTCCTACCCCTTCCAAAGTCATAGATTTCATATCGTGATATTTTTAATCGCTCCATATTATCTTATGCGTTTAAAGTATGAACTTGTGAGCTTATTTGTTTATATAAATGTTTCATAGTCTTTCCTCTATAAATGAAGCATAGCATGCGATATAGATCATTTTTGTTGTTTTAAAATTTCTTGCTATTAATGCTTTCTAAATAAAGCAAGTGATTATTTCTAGAAAGTCCCAAATTGGGGAAATCAGTTATTTTTTTTGAAATTCATAAATCAGAAGGATTAGAAAGATAAAAACCCTCCTACACGTGGCCCTGAGATACTCAGAGTAATACAAGAGACGAGAAAACTTTTATAAGATGAGGGTACGTGTACGGAGGAGATACTTTTGGCCCAAGAAGATTCAGAGAAGAAAACGCTTGGTACCGAAGCCAGGATGGAAGCGCAACCACTGAAAGAGGCTCTGCCAGAAGGTGGTATTCCATCAATCAGATCGCCAAGCTGAGTGCACCCATAAGTTAATCGGCTGGCCAGCAGGCACGTCTGCGGCCACAGACGTTGCCATGGTTGTAAAGACCGCGCAACCCTAGTACACGGGGCGTAACAGTGTACACGGGCCCTAATATGAGACTTATTTTCCAAACACAGTATGAGTGTGCTTTATGACTCCTTTACTAAAGATTATTTATTCTTTTTCACTAAGGGGTTACCCTTATTCATAATGTATTATGTATTAGCTATCCTGTACCGATTTCAAAATGATAATATTTTCCGTATAACTATTTGCGAAGAAAAATGAATTTAAACCAACTATTTATGGTTGGGGATATACTTACTGAGTCTTTCTCGCTAATAAATTTTTATGTTTTGTTTTCAGGTGGCGAATACGCCGGTATAGGAGGCCGGAATGGGGATCTGGGATAGGTGTCCAGTCATCATGTTTACATCAAAATATTTTTATAATAAGTGCAAGTGCACAAGTTATATGATATTTATTTATTTAATTATTAGTATGCTCTAAACTTCAGACTTGGTGTTTGTAAACCAAGATAAGATGATTTTGTTGACACTGTGTATTTAATTTATTTAATGCATTTACTTCTGCATTTAGTTAAATGCTCTGATAGACCTTATGACTATTTGCGCTTCTGAGTAAGTAAGTTGACAATCCTAGCCCTATCGGGCTAGGGTCGTTACAGCTCAGCCTTGACTTGCTGGCATGTAGGGCATTGAGCCACGTGGACGGCAATGTCATGCTTCATTCCTTTCCACCAGAACTTCTTCTTTAAATCTTGATACATATTCGTGCTACCTGGATGTATGATAGCGAGAAGAATGAGCCTTTTTAAGGATGTCCCTCCTTAATTCAGCATCATTTGGCACAATAGTTCTAGAATCGCCAGTCCCTAATACATCATCAGTGGTGAAATCAAAACCAGGTGTCGTACCTCGGTTTGCTTTCTCCATTAGGTCCTGTAATTCAAGATTGTCCTCTTGAGCTTTCTTGATTCTCTCTAGAGTCAATGGTCGAATTACAAGAGCTTCAACAGCGGCTACCTTCTCTTCTAGAGCTAAGTCAAGCTGGATCATACCAAATTGCTTAGTGAGTTGATCAGGAGTAGGCACAGAAATTGTAGAAGCATTATGTGGTTTCCTACTAAGAGCGTCTGCAACTGCATTTGCTTTCCCCGGATGATAGAGGATATAGCAATTGTAGTCCTTCAACAACTCTAGCCATCTGCGCTGCCTCATATTTAATTCTTTTTGAGAGAAAATATATTTGAGGCTCCGATGATCGATGTAGATCTCAACTTTCTCTTGTAATACCTTTAACACCGTCTTTAAATGCTCACCATGATCTTGGTAATTTGTGGAATAAACCAAGATATCATTAATGAACACTACCACGAACCAATCAAGGTACATGTGGAAGACACGGTTCATAAGATCCATGAATACCGATGGTGCATTAGTAACTCCGAAAGGCATAACTAAAAAATTGAAATGCCCATACCTCGTTTGAATAGTCGTTTTCAGTATGTCTTCTTCTTTCACCTTGAGTTGATGATAACCCGATCGAAGGTCGATCTTTGAGAGCACCTTCGCTTCTTTCAATTGGTCGAATAGGTCATCAATTCTGGGCAATGGATACTTATTCTTGATCGTTACCCGATTCAGCTCCCGATAATCTATGCACAAATGTATAGAGCCGTCCTTCTTCTTCACGAACAGTACAGGCGCTCCCCACGGTGGTACGCTTGAGCATATGAGACCTCGATCTAACAAATCTTGGAGTTGTTCCTTAAGCTCTTTTAACTCAACTGGAGCCATGCGATATGGTGCTCTATGAATCGGCTTCGTTCCCAGCATTAAGTTGATTGTAAACTCGATTTCATGATCAGTGGGAGTCCGGATTGAACTTCGGCAATACATCAAGATCATTGCACACAACCGGAATATTTTCCAACTTCTTTTCAACTTCAGGCTTGGCTGATACATAAGCTAAGTATGCGAGCGTGCCTTGTCGAATGCTTCTCTTGGCTTGTATGGAGGAGAGTATTGGTGGAGTAGCTCGTACTTGAGATCCGTAAAATTTGAATTCTTCTACTCCTGGTATATTAAAAATAACCTCTCTTCTACAATCAATACTCGCATAATATTTAGATAGCCAATCCATGNATTAAGTTGATTGTAAACTCGATTTCATGATCAGTGGGAGTCCGGATTGAACTTCGGCAATACATCAAGATCATTGCACACAACCGGAATATTTTCCAACTTCTTTTCAACTTCAGGCTTGGCTGATACATAAGCTAAGTATGCGAGCGTGCCTTGTCGAATGCTTCTCTTGGCTTGTATGGAGGAGAGTATTGGTGGAGTAGCTCGTACTTGAGATCCGTAAAATTTGAATTCTTCTACTCCTGGTATATTAAAAATAACCTCTCTTCTACAATCAATACTCGCATAATATTTAGATAGCCAATCCATGCCTAGGATTATATCATAACCTAAACCCTTAAATTCTGCAAAATTTGCTAGTAAAATCATACCACCAATCTTAATCGAGCAATTAATTACAGCTCTACTACACTTAACCTTTTCACCTCCGGGGTTTTTACAGCTAAGCTTAAGCCGATAGATTGTGTTTTTACATGACACAATTTAACATATGATGCAAAGATGAAAGAATGTGTAGCTCCAGAATCAAAAAGAGTACACACAAAGGTACAAAACAAAAAAAGGGTACCTGACACCACATTATTGTTTTCTTCTTCTTTATTCTCTTCATCAACGAGTGTAAGTGTATACACCTTGGCTTGAGCAGGTCGCTTTTGCTGTACGCTGCTTCCTGGCTGCTTTGCTCCATCAGCTATTTCAAGAGGACAATTCCTTCTGAAATGACCGCTAACGCCACAACGAAAGCAAACATCTCTAGTTGCTTTGCACTCTCCTGAGTGCGTCCTTCCACACTTTGCACAAATAGCACTACGGTTTCCTGTTGTCGGAGGTCTCTTCCTTTCCATGCTCTGAAGCTAACTCCCCTCGCTGGTCACTTAGATGGATACGATGCTTGGGGCATCGATCGTTTCTACTGCTCGTAAGCCGCGGATGTCTCACGCATGCCTCTCTCTGCAATTGATGCTATGTCAACCAGCCTGACATAGTCCTTGATTTCAAGGCACATCACTCTCTCTTTGATGCGCGGGTTGAGGCCGTTCTCGAAGCGTTCAACTTTAGATTCCTCATCAGGGATTAGGTTCATAGCAAACCTTGCTAGCTCTGTGAACTTAGCGGAGTATTGCTCCATAGTCATAGTGATGTGAACCCCGTCAAGAATAACGAGACCTAACAACGAAAGGGAACCCAAGATCGTTCTATGGACAGATTCGAATGGAAGACCTCGACCCGTTGTTTATGATAAACAAGAACCTCGGTATAATGAAGACGCCACAAACGGTGATGGAAACTCCGTTTGATAAGTCGAGATGAACGCCACGGGAAATCCCGATAAGTTCGATTAGTTCTTCAAAGAACCAAAGAGAATAAACTTCACAAGTTTTATGAATAATCAATGTCTGCGTTTTTCATTGCTTATGCACCTATTTAAAGGGCTGAACATTACAAGGAAAAAACCCTAACATAGAAAACCTAATTAAAGCCGAAAATGGTTAAGGAAAGAAATCCTTACCTTGCTAAACACACAATCCTTGCCTTGCTAAACACACAAGACATATAAGGCAATAAAGGCTGGACGCCTAGAGTTATATAGAAAGGAAATAAAAGACAACATAAACGGAAAGAAAGTGGCGCCTAAAATAGCTATGCAATCAAATCCTTATAGAATAGACCCAAAATATTTCTTGCCAATTCTTAGCCTTGATCGGATCCTTCTAGAACTTGAATCAGGGTGACGATTCTTTGTTGCCCACGTGGATCATGCTTAATGGGCCTCCACGAATTTGCTTGAGCCCATAACTCTTGAATGAGTCCATTGAGTACATCCTTGAACTTCTTTGCTCGTGCTCTCGTAACCGGCCCAATTGATACTTGAACGAGATCCTTCGAAGCGGTGCCTTGATCTTCATCATTCCCCTCCTCTTGAAAAGGATTTGCCCTCAAATCATCACCTACATCAAAAGGACTTAAATCAGTAACATTAAAAGTGGGACTTACATTGTACTCACCAGGTAAATCTAGCTTGTAAGCGTTGTCATTGATACGCTCAAGGACTTGGAAATGACCATCTCCTCTTGGGAGCAATTTGGAACGTCTTTTTGCCGGGAATCTTTCTTTTCTCATATGCAACCAAACCCAATCTCTGGGTTCAAAAACCAGCTTGCGACATCCTTTGTTGGCTTGTGTAGCATATTGCTCCGTTCTTCGCTCAATGTTGAGTCTTGCTTTCTTATGAATCTGCTTCACAAAGTCAGCTTTCTTTTTTATTAATTGAAATTCCTTCTCTTGTTCTTCTCCCCATCGAAATCCAACGCTTTTCTTGATCACTTCGGTAAGCGATGCGGCTAAGCTACTGAAGTCCTTCACGAACCACCGGTAGAAACTAGCAAGTCCATGAAAACTACGAACATTACCTACACTTGTGGGGCTCAGCCATTCTTGGATTGCACGTACCTTCTCTTCATCAACCTGTATACCTTGTGCACTAACAACAAATCCCAAAAATACAAGCTTATCGGTGTAAAAAGTGCACTTCTTTAAATTAGCAAACAACCTTTCTTTCCTTAGCACATCTAAAACGGATTTCAAATGTACTACATGATCGTCTATGTTTTTGCTATAAATGAGTATATCATCAAAATAGACAACAACAAATCTGCCTATAAATGCACGCAAAACATGGTTCATAAGTCTCATAAAGGAGTTCGGAGCATTAGTCAAACCAAAAGGCATAACTAACCATTCATACAAACCATATTTTGTTTTAAAGGCGGTTTTCCATTCATCTCCTTCTTTAATCCTAATTTGATGATAACCACTTTTTAAATCAATCTTAGAAAATATGCAAGAACCATGCAGCTCATCTAACATATCATCTAAGCATGGGATAGGATGACAATACTTTACCGTTATGTTGTTGATGGCTTGGCAATCAACGCACATTCTCCACGTCCCATCCTTCTTAGGTACAAGTAAGACCGGAAACGCACATGGACTCATGCTCTCCCTCACGTGCCCTTTCTCCAACAATTCACTTACCTGCCGTTGAAGCTCCTTTGTCTCCTCGGGATTGCTCCTATAAGCTGGTCGGTTTGGAATGGTTGCACCGGGAACAAAATCAATTTGATGTTCAATCCCTCGGATTGGAGGTAACCCATGTGGTGTTTCCTCGGGGAAGACATCCTCATACTCCTGCAAAAGAGAAACAATAGAACTAGGCAAAGCAAGGTCAAGTTCGTTAGTGTTTAAAAGTGCCTCTTTGTACGAAAGTACAATCATCGGCTGATTTGAAAACATTGCTTGCTTGATCTCACTCACTTTTGCATAAAAATTCTTTTGTTTTCTCTCTGATTTTCTCTCAAGGGCCGAACTTTGATTTTCTTTTTCTCTATCATTTTTCTCGGCCTCTCTCTGATTTTCACTCTTTTTCTTTTGCTCACTCTCTTTCTTTTGATCAATCTCCTTTTGTAATCTCACTTGATCCTCGTATACTTGCTGCGGTGTCAATGGTACAAGAGTGATTGATCGTTGATTAAGTACAAAAGAGTACTTGTTCGTAAAGCCATCATGCTTCACTTGCCTATCGAACTGCCATGGACGCCCTAGCAATAAGTGTCCCGCTTGCATCGGTACTACATCACACAACACTTCATCTTCGTATTTACCGATTTGAAATGCAACTAACACTTGCTTGTTCATCCTTATCTCACCACTATTATTTAGCCATTGCAACTTGTACGGTCTAGGGTGCTTTACCATGGGCACTCCCAATTTCTCTACCATAACTGTGCTTGCAACATTTGTACAACTACCACCATCAATAATCACACTACATACCTTGTCTTTAACATAGCACCTAGTGTGAAAGATATTCTCCCACTGTACTTCATCAACTCCCTTTGCTTGCAAGCTCAATGCTCTCCTTGCCACCAATGTCAATGCGTCAGGGGCTAAATACTCCTCCTCGGAAACATCCTCCAATGGCGGCATTTCGTCGGTGTCGGAATCTTCATCATCGGTCACAATTTCACCATTGGTTTGCAACACCATAACTTGCTTGTTTGGACATTGACTTGCTATGTGGCCCCTGCCTTGACATCTAAAGCACTTAATATCACGATTCCTAGAGGTAGAGGCTTCAGTTTTACCTTGAGGAACGTGGTTGGTGGTCGCAAACTTGGGCTCGGGTTTGGGCGTTTGTGACTTGTCCAATGGCTTGGCATGACTCGATTTCCAAGAGGTAGAACTAGAGTTATGGCCTGCACGTGTCCCACTCCTTCTCTTGAGTTGTTGTTCCACTTTGATAGCCATATGCACAATATCTTCCAATTCCACATAATGCTGCATCTCTACCTTATCATGGATCTCCCGGTTTAAGCCAAGTAAAAATCTTGCCATTGTAGCCTCCCGATCCTCCTCTACATTAGCGCGGATCATAGCAATCTCCATCTCCTTGTAGTAGTCCTCTACGCTTCGATCCCTTGTCTAAGACCTTGTAGCTTTTTGTACAACTCTCAGTAGTAGTAACTTGGAACGAACCGCTT
>FXXK01000989.1:112765-192765 GCA_900184695.1 Betula pendula
AAGAAGAGATAAATGATGTGGACGGCTAAAGAAGAAACAAAGTAATGAAAGATGTTAAAGGATAAGCAAACCTGAACTAGAAACCGTGCTTTGATACCAAATGATGTGAACCCCGTCAAGAATAACGAGACCCAACAACGAAAGGGAACCCAAGATCGTTCTATGGACAAATTCGAATGAAAGACCTCGACCTGTTTTTTATGATAAACAAGAACCTCAGTATAATGAAGACGCCACAAACGGTGATGGAAACTCCGTCTGATAAGTCGAGATGAAGACGCCACATTATTGTTTTCTTCTTCTTTATTCTCTTCATCAACGAGTGTAAGTGTATACACCCTGGCTTGAGCAGGTCGCTTTTGCTGTACGCTGCTTCCTGGCTGCTTTGCTCCATCAGCTATTTCAAGAGGACAATTCCTTCTGAAATGACCGCTAACGCCACAACGAAAGCAAACATCTCTAGTTGCTTTGCACTCTCCTGAGTGCGTCCTTCCACACTTTGCACAAAAAGCACTACGGTTTCCTGTTGTCGGAGGTCTCTTCCTTTCCATGCTCTGAAGCTAACTCCCCTCGCTGGTCGCTTAGATGGATACGATGCTTGGGGCATCGATCGTTTCTACAGCTCGTAAGCCGCGGATGTCTCACGCATGCCTCTCTCTGCAATTGATGCTATGTCAACCAGCCTGACATAGTCCTTGATTTCAAGGCACATCACTCTCTCTTTGATGCGCGGGTTGAGGCCGTTCTCGAAGCGTTCAACTTTAGATTCCTCATCAGGGATTAGGTTCATAGCAAACCTTGCTAGCTCTGTGAACTTAGTGGAGTATTGCTCCATAGTCATAGTGATGTGAACCCCGTCAAGAATAACGAGACCCAACAACGAAAGGGACCCAAGATCGTTTTATGGACAAGATTCGAATGAAAGACCTCGACCTGTTGTTTATGATAAACAAGAACCTCGTATAAATGAAGACGCCACAAACGTGATGGAAACTCCGTCTGATAAGTCGAGATGAAGACGCACATTATTGTTTTCTTCTTCTTTATTTCTTCATCAACGAGTGTAAGTGTATACACCCTGGCTTGAGCAGGTCGCTTTTGCTGTACGCTGCTTCCTGGCTGCTTTGCTCCATCAGCTATTTCAAGAGGACAATTCCTTCTGAAATGACCGCTAACGCCACAACGAAAGCAAACATCTCTAGTTGCTTTGCACTCTCCTGAGTGCGTCCTTCCACACTTTGCACAAAAAGCACTAACGGTTTCCTGTTGTCGGAGGTCTCTTCCTTTCCATGCTCTGAAGCTAACTCCCTCGCTGGTCGCTTAGATGGATACGATGCTTGGGGCATCGATCGTTTCTACAGCTCGTAAGCCGCGGATGTCTCACGCATGCCTCTCTCTGCAATTGATGCTATGTCAACCAGCCTGACATAGTCCTTGATTTCAAGGCACATCACTCTCTCTTTGATGCGCGGGTTGAGGCCGTTCTCGAAGCGTTCAACTTTAGATTCCTCATCAGGGATTAGGTTCATTGCAAACCTTGCTAGCTCTGTGAACTTAGTGGAGTATTGCTCCATAGTCATAGTGATGTGAACCCCGTCAAGAATAACGAGACCCAACAACGAAAGGGAACCAAGATCGTTTTATGGACAGATTCGAATGAAAGACCTCGACCCGTTGTTTATGATAAACAAGAACCTCGGTATAATGAAGACGCCACAAACGGTGATGGAAACTCCGTTTGATAAGTCGAGATGAACGCCACGGGAAATCCCGATAAGTTCGATTAGTTCTTCAAAGAACCAAAGAGAATAAACCTCACAAGTTTTATGAATAATCAATGTCTGCGTTTTTCATTGCTTATGCACCTATTTAAAGGGCTGAACATTACAAGGAAAAAACCCTAACATAGAAAACCTAATTAAAGCCGAAAATGGTTAAGGAAAGAAATCCTTACCTTGCTAAACACACAATCCTTGCCTTGCTAAACACACAAGACATATAAGGCAATAAAGGCTGGACGCCTAGAGTTATATAGAAAGGAAATAAAAGACAACATAAAAGGAAAGAAAGTGGCGCCTAAAATAGCTATGCAATCAAATCCTTCTAGAATAGACCCAAAATATTTCTTGCCAATTCTTAGCCTTGACCGGATCCTTCTAGAACTTGAATCAGGGTGACGATTCTATGTTGCCCACGTGGATCATGCTTAATGGGCCTCCACGAATTTGCTTGAGCCCATAACTCTTGAATGAGTCCATTGAGTACATCCTTGAACTTCTTTGCTCGTGCTCTCGTAACCGGCCCAATTGATACTTGAACGAGATCCTTCGAAGCGGTGCCTTGATCTTCATCACATAGCTCCTTGCTCCAGATTCTGAAATTCGTTGGCTCGGAGTTGACGTTGAGCACGTGGAAAGAAACGCCGATTCAATTCTTCTACGAATTGTGCCCAAGAAATGTAATCCCTGGGTGCCATGCCTATTTCCATAAATTCTTTACGGGACTTCCACCATCGACCCGCCTCGGCAGTGAGTTTTAACGCCACGTATATAACTTTTTGTTCGTCAATGCAACCAAGAGTCTCAAACAACAGTTGGATGTCTGTTATCCAAGCCTCGGCCACTAAGGGTCCTTGTGCTCCATCAAAGAGACAAAACTGTTGACCTGAGAAATCATGCAATGTACACCCAACTTGATTCCTTCTATCATAAACCGGGATACGGTCAACAACTTCGGCAAAGTGCCTATTTGTGTCAATCATGAATTGGGCCAAAGTGGGATGAATTCCCTCATTATAGGGTGGAGGAGGTGGAGGGGGTCCGTCATTGTTTTCGTAGCGAGGTACGTCATTTTCCTCATTAACATTAGGTCGGCGTCTAGGCGGCATGTTTCTGTTTCAAACAACATACTCATCAAACAAGGATTAATACATATTCTCGCATAGAAATATCATAGAGTTGTTCTGACAAGCCCTAGAAGTCTTAAATAATTACACATCATACGAATATACAAACATTTAAATAAGGGCCCCAACAGACTCCTACTATGAAGTCGCCATTTTTCTAACACAACAACATGTTATAATCTCATCTATCTGGCCCCTTTCCCCTTATGTGGTGCTATACTAGTTGAGTCATCGCTAATTGAATTTTCAGAAACTGAATATGAATGTTCAGAAACTGAATATAAATGTTTAGAAACTGAATATGAATTTTCAGGAACTGAATATTCATTATTGGTGCCCAAAGAGATGAAGATCAGATTCGGATCTGGAGTTCTAGCATCTGAATTCCGTTGTGGATCATATTGAACCTCAACCGAATTGGACTCTACCTCAGATTCGATATCATTGTTCCAAACAGCCCATTCTGCAGACGTCTCGTGAGATGTTGCTTTAGTTGGAACTGGCCTCGGAAGTCGTTGTATCTGATCTATCGCTTTAGTGAGTTCATCCCTCTGTTTCCTTAACTGAAGCAGCTTCCTGAAAGGTCATCCCCTTTGTTTTGGTCGCTTAGACTTATTTTTAGCTGCCGTTTCAGCCCCTTTTTGGTTCCTAGACGTAGCACTCATCGAATGACTATCACTGCTTCCCGACATTCTGCCATAAATATAAGTTAGTAATCGTCTAGCATTTGTTATATTGCAAACAAAGTTTTCCTTAAAATATATAGATTTTACCCTCTAATAGCTCTTTGTGTAAGGTCCTAACATAGGTATGGTCTACATCAAATTGCAACTCATCCAAGTCGCAATTTAATATTAAGTTGTATCCCAATTCTAAGATGGTTCCCTAAGTATGATACCAAAGAGCAAAATAGCAAACTGTAACTTACTTCAGTTACAATTTGACACTAAAATCTGACTGGTGCCTAGAGCAAACTGCTCTGATACCAAACTGTAACGCCCTAGTTTAGATCAATAAGCAGAAACCTCCGGTTTCCACATGACATTACTACCTCAGAAATCAATCTCGCAGCAGATATATATATTTTTTCTTTTAAAAACACTAGGGAACAACTAAATTACACAATAGAGCTGACTGAAATACCTCGCAGATTAAAATATGCTAGATGTTTTAATATTACAAACATGCACATACCAAATGCACCAAATAAAATATAGTTACAGCATATGCCATAGACGGCATACAATTGCAACATCAAGCTGTTTAGATGTATTACAAACCATAATTAATAAAAATCAAAACATACAAAATATGAAGAGACATATTCACAACAAAATAACATCTCCTCCAGGATATAGTACATCCCTATATAGAAGTGTCTAATAATCATCAAAACTGACAAAGGGGTCTCCGTCTTCGTTTCCTGCATCACAGTCTATGTAAACATGACATCATCACATTTACATAGGCAAACAAGTGAGTCTATTGCATCCCAATATAAACATGTAATTGAATTATTGAACAAGCATATGACAGATATAATGAATGAAATGAATGGGTTTTCATGCATCGTTGTGAAGGCTTTTTTCAGTCTTAATGTAGCATGAAATTACACTCCGTTCATAATGGGCCAACCTCGGATTAACGCACTATTACACCTCCCCCACTTAGCAGATTGTTGGTTTGCACTGGAACCGACATTCCAGTCTCTGTTCTTATTACTTGGTTTAGGGACAAGGCTCTTGCCCACTGGATTAGCCATCTCTCCCACCACATCACCAGCTGGGACAAGACCTTTTTTGTCCACTGGATTAGCCATCTCCCCCGCCACATGACCAGCTTAGTGTCACATCATTACCATTTCACAAAATATGCGTATGTATTGTATGAGCAGTTTATGACACATGCAAATGAATAAACAATAACTGAATATAAAAGAAAACAGCGTCAGCCCCAGTAAGTACATCCATACTTACACTTTTTCCCGCAAAATAATACTATCCACAACTACCTAGCAATATGGATAGACAAATAACATGTATTAGTATCAATCAATAATAATTGGTCAATCTTCAGGATCCTTGCACTTAGCATTTATTATTATCCATCACTTCATTTTGTGTACTTGATTTTATCCATACGTATTCTCATATATATATACAAGTCATATTTGTGAGTATTCTCACATATTGTCCATAAATTTATTCAAAGCATTTAACTTATGAAATCCCACATAAGTGAGGACATGCCATAAGGATCTCGTTGACAATAATGTAAATCATCCAATATTGCACTCAAATACCCCACCGAAGTAAGAGCATAATTCGAGATGAGTATTTAAACAAACAAGAGGTAATACTCCATAAACGTCCTCACTATCATAAAGAGCTTATTATGAGTTATATGTATAGTATTGAAAGAATCTCTTATAGCCAATTTTCACTCAACTTTACGCTTATACCGCCGAAGGGCAGGGCCACCATAACGTTTAGACATGAAATTGAGTGTTATCCACTACAAGATTAAAAATAACAATAGGTTGATTTTACGAGTTCCTTAAACAAGCTCCGTTTGCTTCCATATTTTAGTCTTTTGAGCACTTTTGGATCCTTGAACTAAACCAATAACAAACATACTTCAAACATATATTAGATACATCAAATATATGTTAGATATATCAAAAATCAGCAAGATAGATTAACAAAACAGGTTAGCATAAAAAACCCACAAATACCCTATAGAGGCCGAATGGGTGTAGGATGAGTTCTTGGTGTTTTCTCATGATTCCAAAGCCCAAAGATCAATGAAAACATGATAAAAAAAATAGTTTTAGAACCCTCCTAAGTGATCATGCACAGCCCGTGCAAATAGGTTGTGAAAAAACACAAAAATTCCCCAACACCTCTTTATTGAGCCGGTTTTGAAGTTAGTTGAGGAGGATGAAGCTGTCATACCTCAAATTGACTCCAAAATTGCTTCTAAAGGTTGGGTTAGCTGCTGGACACCTCAAGCAAGGTTGGGTATGAGTTCTGGACAATTTGGAGAAGATTTGCACAAAAATTCCTCTAGAGCCGTGAGAGTGGGCGTGTGAGGTGAATGAAGGGACTTTTCTGTTTTGGGTGCAAGAACTGAGTGATTCGGTGCTGGGCTCTCCTCTCCTATTTATAGGTGAAGCCAAGGCTTCAAGTGACCTGCTTCTCACGCACAAGCAGCCTAGTCTTGTATGGAAAGCAAACTTTCCATGCAAGTCACCAAAATGTCCTCAAAAGTCAAGTTACTTTATGACTTTTTGCCTCTTTTGTTCTATCTTCCAGCAACTGAATCTTCTGCCAAGTGTCAATACCCTAGGCCCCCAAATTAGTGAAGAGCCGGCCTTACTTAGTGAATTTAGCAGTTTTAAGTTAAATTCGACAGTTGAAGGTTTTAAGGCTTGATTTTTAGGCCATAAAGTCAACTACCTCGGAATTGAATTCAATTTCACCAAATCAAAGTAAAAACCATATATATACTAAAGGGAGTCCAATTATGCTATAAAATCATATTGGTGAGGCTCCTTTTTACAAATAAGGTCCGAGTCAAAAGTGCCATGTAGGCAATGAATAGTCATCTTTATGCATGAAAAAGTCAACAGATTGACTTTTTTTGAAATCTACTATGTCGTAAAGGGTTTCAATACAAGCATAACGGGCTTTAGTTTGAGTAAAATTGAGTTTGTTTGACCCAGTTTTTTATACTTACAAGATTGGTCGTTAGAAAATTATCCTTTTCTAAAGAGAGTTTTAAGGATTTTAACCAAAAATCTCTTAAACTTCATGAACGCCTCTAAACCCATTACCATAGCTAAATAATAATGTTTCCATAACATATACCATTTAATTTAATAATATGTTTAAGAGATTATAATTCCTCAGGCGTTACAGGGAAGAAGTTGGTGAAAGACAACTAGTGGGACCAGAATTAATTCAAGACCTGAAGGACAAGGTTATGGTAATCTGAAAAAAGAATGCTAACCGAGCAGAGTCGACAGTAGAGCTATGCGGATAAAAGACGTCGCAAGTTAAAGTCTGAAGTCAGTGACCAAGTGTTTTTAAGAGTATCACCGATGAAAGGCGTGATGCGTTTCGGGAAGAAAGGAAAGTTAAGCCCGGGATATGTCAGACCATTCAAGATAACCAAGCTCATAGGAGCCGTGGCATACAAAGTCGATCTACTGCCAAGCTTGTTAGATATTCATGACGTTTTCCACATGTCTACACTTAGAAAATATGTGCATGATCCGCATCACGTGGGAGACTTCGAACCTCTTCAGATTCAAATCAATCTAAAATACAAGGAAATGCCGGTACAAATTCTTGACCAAAAAGAGCAACAACTCCGAACTAAGACGATACCTCTTGTTAAAGTCCTATGGCGTAATCACGACATAGAAGAAGCATCGTGGGAGCTAGAACGAGAAATGAAGGAGAAATACCCGCATTTGTTCTAAAACGATATGTATATTACTGCGTAGTAATTATGTGTGTATATATATATGCAGTAATTATAAATATATATGTATATGCTATATTTGTGAATAGTATGTATATGCTATATTTAATACGTATGCATACAGTATGTAGAAATATATGTACACATACTGTATGTTGAATAATATATATGTACTGTATTTTTGAATAGTAAAAAGGTGAATAGTGAAAGGGTGAATAGTAAAAGTATGGAATAGTAATCATGTCATTTTTTCTATATAATGCCATTAGTGCTAACCTCATTTGCATAGTAAAAGAGACATGGACAAAGGTAAGGGTCCCATGTATCTTGAGTCACCTAAAGAAGCATCCACAAGTGAAGACAAAGTCATAGAAGATCTAGTCACTAAGGAGTTAGTCACTAATGACATGATTCCAGAACCTACCACTCCTCCAAAAATGGAAATTGCAAATATTCCAATGGAATATATAGATCAAGGCCCTGATGGGGTGATGACTGCTAACAACTGGGGTGGCTGGATAGAAGGTGATTGGCTTGGTGAAGCCATGAACCCTCTTGCTCCTATCATCTCAGGAGCATATTGGAATCCTCAGTACCTGCCTGATGAGATCCCAAAGTCTCCTATAGAGCCTGAGTTTGATGTAGGGGATGATGATAAAGAATAAGGTATGTGATTCTAACAAAATACTACCTTTTTTCTTTCTTAAGTTCATGCAGTTGCATAACTTAAATTTCACGGGCGAAATTCCTATAAGGTGGGTGGGATGTGACACCCCAGGAATTCTAATCTCTTAAACATATTATTAAACTAAATGATATATGTTGTGGAAACATTATCATTTAGTTATGACAATGGTTTTAGAGGTGTTCATAAAGCTTAAGAGATTTTTGGTTAAAACTCTTAAAAATCTCTATAAAAAATGATCGTTTTCTCACAACCAATCTTGTAAGTATCAAAAACTGGGTCAAACGAACTCAGTTTTACTCAAACTGAAACCCGTTATACTTGTATCGAAACCCTCTATGACATAGTAGATTTTTGAAAAAAAAATCAATCTGTTGACCTTTTTAGGCATAAAGATGACTATTCATCGCTTACGTGGCACTTTTGACCCGAGCCTTATTTCTAAAATGGAGCTTCACCATTTTGATTTTAAATCATAAATGGACTCTATTTAGTATATAAATGGTTTTTACTTTGGTTTGGTGAAATCAGAATTCAATTTCGAGACATTTGACTTTTGGCTTAAAACCCGAGCCTTAACGTCCAACTGATGAAATTAGCTTAAAACTGCTAAAATTTACTAGGTAAGGCCAGCTCTTCACTGATTTGGATGACTTGGGTATTGACACTTGGCAGTGGGTGCAGCTGCTGCAAGAGGGAACAAAAAAGCCAAAAAGTCATAAAGTGATCATGACTTTTAGGATTTTTTAATGGCTTGCATGGAAAGTTTAGGATGGACTGATTTGTGCGTGAGGAGCAGGTTTCTAGAAGCATTGGCTTCTCCTATAAGTATGAGAGGAGTGCCCTGCAATCAAAACACCCATCCTTTGCTGTCCATGCAGAAAAGTTCCACCTTCACACCATTCACGCCCACTCACGGCCTTTGGGGAATTTTTGTGCAAATCTTCTCCAAACTGTCCAGAACTTATACCCAACCTTCCTTGAGGTGTCCAGCATCCAACTCATCCTTTAGAACCAGTTTTGGAGTTCATTTGAGGTATGAAAACATCAACCTCCTTAATTAGCTTCAAAACTGGCTCAATAGAGGGGTGTTGGAGATTTTTGTGGTTTTTCACAACCTGCTTGCATGGGCTGTGTATGATCACTTAGGAGGGTTCTAAAACTATTTTGTATCATGTTTCCATTGATCTTTGGGCTTTGGAATAATGAGAAACCACCAAGAACCCATCCTACACCCATTTGGCCTCTATGAAGTATTTTTGTTGTTTTTAGATGCTAATCTGTTTTGCTAGTGTTCTTTGCTGTTATTTGATTTATCTAACATATATTTGGTGTATATAATGTACGTTTGAAGTGTGTTTGTTATTGGTTTAGTTCAAGGATCCTGAAGTGCTCAAAAGACTTAAAAATGGGAGCAAGCAAAGCTTATTTTCAAAGGAAAATGGAAAAGGTTTAAAGGACTTGTAAAATCAACCTATATATAGTTTGTTGGTTGTTATTTTTAATCTTATAGTGGATAACACTCAAACTCATGTGTAAATGTTTTGGTGGCCCTGCTCTTCGGCGGTATAAGCATGAAGTTGAGTGAAAATTGGCTATAAGAGATTCTTACAATACTATACATATAACTCATAATAAGCCCTTACTAATAGTGGGGACGTTTATACAGTATTACTTCTTGTTTGTTTAAATATTCATCTCGAATTATGCTCTTACTTTGGTGGGGTATTCGAGTGTAATATTGGATGATTTTCATTATTGTCAACGGGATCTTTATGGCATGTCCTCACTTATGTGGGATTTCATAAGTTAAATGCTTTAAATAAATTTATGACCAATATGTGAGAATACTCACAAATATGACTTATATATATATATATATGAGTATACGTATGGATAAAATCAAGTAGTGAAAATGAAGTGATAGATAATAATAAAGACTAAGAGCAAGGATCCTGAAGACTAACCAATTATTATTGATTGATACTAATACACGTTATTTGTCTATCCATATTACTAGGCCGTGGTGGATAATATTATTCTGCGGGAAAAAGTGTAAGTGTGGAAGTACTTACTGGGGCTGACGCTGTTTTCTTTTATGTTCAGTATTGTTTTATTAATATGCATGTATTATAAACTGCTCATACATTATAACTACATATTCTGTGAATTGGTAATAATGTGACATTTAGCTGGTCAGTAAAAGGGGTGTGAGGGCTGATCCGGTGGACCTTGGGTCCCTAAACCAGGTAATAAGACCTAACGCTAGAATGTCGGTTCCAGGTGCAAACCAGTAATCTATTTAAGTGGGAGTCAGTGAAATAGAATGTGTTTTTCAATAATTCAATTACCTGTTTATATTAGAATGCCGTAGACTCACTTGATTGCCTATGTAAATGTGATGATGTCATGTTTACATAGATTGTGATGCAGGAAGCAAAGTTGAAGACCCTTTCGTTAGCTTTGATGATTATTAGGCACTAAGTTTTATGTGCTATGAATATTATTATTATTGATTATGGTTTGTAATATATTTAAACGGCTTGATGTTGAAATTGTATGCCATCTATGGCATATGCTTTATCTATATTTATTTGGTGCACCTAATGTGCACATGTTTGTAATGCTTAAACATCTAGAGTATTTAATCCATTGAAGTATTTCAATTAGCTCTATTGTGTAATTTAGTTGTTTCCTAGTGTTTTTAAAAGAAAAAAATATATCCGCTACGAGACTGATCTCTGAGGTAGTAATGTCACGTGAAAACTGGAGGTTTCTGCTTACGGTTTTATTGATCTAAAACTAGGGCGTTACAACCATATGGGCCATTGTTATTCTATTATTAACTGTCATTGATAATGATGTGCATAGTAGACACTTGATTGCATTTTACTCTAAATCTTGAGAAGTGTGTGAACCAGATGTCAAGTGCTAATATAATTGTTTTGATATATCCCAGTGAGATCAAATCGATGGTCATACATTCTTTGTGCATTGGGCAATCATTATGTAGCATTGTGGCAGATCACTCTTCAAGAAGAAATCCAACCCCTTTATAAGAGCTCAAAGTGACAAGGATATTCCCCTTATTTTAGGATCAATAAGAAAGGGCATCCTGAAACTTAGGCATGAGTGGTTTCAGTGGTATTTAACTAAAACGATGTACAAGGATGAGTAGAATCTCATAAGGTACATTGGGATGATTTATAAAGTTTGGATTCAGCTATTCAAGGAAAAGAGATAGCGGACAAAGTGACAGTTATACTCATCTTTGTTTTCATTATGGAATTATCCATGGAGGGGTAATTTAGTAAATTCGAGATTGTCGCCAAAGGATTAATTGTTTTACAAAATATGAATTAGAGTGCAATCACAATTATTTAGTGGAATTAATTGTGATTATTAGTCAAGGAGATTAGTTATTTAATTACTAGTTTTGCGGGATTAATGAAGCTAATTCTATTTTCCTTTCGGGTCCCTTTTTGAGCTGTTGTAAATTAATAAGTATTTTTTATGAGTCATTATTTATTTATTTGATTGCATATATGTTTTTATTTAAATAAGACATGGGCCAATAATTAATATTAGAATTAATTTGGTCTTGTTTTTTATTTTAAATAAAATAGGCTTAAGAATTAATTCTTAAGAGTTGCTTGGTTTGGACAGTTTTTTGGGCTAAGAAATTTAATTCCTAGAGCTCAGCCCAAAGAAAAAAGAGTACTGGGCTACAGGGGTCAATCCAAAGCCATACAGGAAAAAGGACAATGTGGGCTAGGGTTAAAACCCTAGCCCCTTGGCCAACTACATGGGGAGCATTATGCTCCCCTATGGTCGACGGCTACAAAGGGAGTAATTCCCCTTGAAGCCGACTTCCCCAGGGTTTTCCCTGGGGTCCTGGAACCTTCTTTTTTGCCTCTTTTCCAAGCAGACCTGCAATTATAAATAGAGACTCAGTGAAATAGTTTTACTCACTCTTCAAACACTCTGAATTCACAAACTCTTGTGACTACACAATAGAACTCTATATTTTTAGTTCATTATATTAGTGAGTAAATTAATAGAAGAGAAATTCTTTTCTATTGCTTCAAAGGGAGAGACCACACTCTCTGTCTTATTCAGCCATCAAGAAGAAGATCCAAAATTCTCAAAGAACATGTGTTCTTCGAAGTTCATCTTATTCTTCATCCATTCTTGAAGTTCTACAACAAGTTCTTTGAAAAACTAGAAGTCCTTTAAAGATCTTGGAGTTTCTCAAGCTCGGTGTTCTTCGCGTTCATGGCAAAGTTTCTTCACCTTCAAAGATCAACTATGAAAAAGATGAAGAAATCACAAGAAGATGATAAACCAAAATCTCCTAGCCTCCTTGAAGAGGCTGAAGAACTATGTGAGTAAAAACATCCTCTACTTTAGTTTGTTTTTATATTGATCAAAGCATGCTTATACTTGAAGTTCATGATCCTAGATCATAAAAAAAAAATTTATATTCCACTATGCCATGTTTTCTTATGAATTCATACATGATCCCCAAGAATTCAACCATCAAGAAGAAGATCTAAAGTTTGAAGAACATTGTTCTTCATGTTCTTTGCATTCTTTGTGTTCTTCGAAGGTTCTTCAAGTCCTTTAGTGTTTTAGATCTTTAAGATCTAAAAGTTCTTGGCGTTCTTGGCATTGTTCTTCAACTTTTGAAGAACATCAACAACAAGCATGAAGAAGGATTCAAAGCTTCGTGTAAATATTTCTAAATGCCTAAAGGAGGCTCACACAATTTGGAAGTACCAACAAACTTGTTGTTTTTCCTGTTGTCTAGAATAATCAAATGCTATGTTTTCTCTTGAAGTATGCTACGATCACATGCTTTTTATTTTTCCGCTACGCATGTTGATGTTTAAAGTTTTTATATATTCTTATCACATGATCCCCAACAGTTGGTATCAGAGCCATCTTCAAAGAAACATAGTTTTGATTTTCTAGAATGTTATTTTTCGACCATACATGTTGTTTGTTTATTTTTTTGATCAAAACAGCTCCGATGAAATTGATTGATTATTCATCAACCTTAAACATGTTTATTAACATGGAAGGAACTGATCTGGAACTTTTCAAATCAATAGGAGAACGTTTGATATTTTATTTATGTTTTTCCATGCAAAATAGTGTTGCTGTATTTTATTACAGCAGGGGCTGGTACTATTACGAATTTTTGGGATGCTTTAAGCAACTTTTAAATTTACTTGAAGAGTGTTTTCCGCATGAAAAATTTGTGTTTGACGCAATGCAAACATCGGATTCAAGTTTCGAATTTTATTCTAAGGGTTTCTGGACCGTTTTTCATTCGTTGACAGTTTCTGGATTTTTAGATTTCAAGCAGTGACTGTTTTTGTTTTAATTTTTTCGCATGACTTGTATGTGTTTAAAAATTAATGTGACACTTGATTTCACATGATAAAAGGTTGGTTGGTACGTTGGAAAAATAGAAACGGTGTTTTGAATCTTTTCTAAACACAGTTTCAAGTTTTTCCAAATGAACACCAATTCTGGAATTGTAAAATTCCTGGAATGTTTTAAACTTGTAATATTTTCTTTTGATGGATAATAGAAGAAAGAAATTTCTTTGGTTATGGAATATGTTATAGGGCATATATAACATAGTATTGATCAAAATAAAATAGGTTTTCAAGTTTGTTATAATGTTTTAAAAGAAAACTTTTGAATCTTTGATTCAAGAAGTTTAAAGTTAAAACATAGGGGTTGAAATCAATGTTGTCTTGTTAATCTTTGAATATATGAGTGACATGTTATCTATGTTTGATTATTATTACATTGAAACATGTTTGCATTCTTTATTTCTTGTTTGATTGAGGTTTGGATGTTTATTGCATGAGTCATGAGTTTTTATAACCATGGGATGGGTAACAACCATTTATTTAATCTATGGTTATGGAGGCATCACTTTATAGTAAAGCCAAGCCGCCACCTTAAAAGTATAATACCTAGTATGTTCCCTAGGGGCGGCAATGTCTTTTAAAGGATTAAGGTTTTACTTAAACCCTAAACCTAGAACCCTAATAATTTGTCCAGAAGATTCTTTGACCTATTTTTTGTACATAATTTTCTAAAGGAGTTGGTTGTGATTTGATTCACAAAACTTAAACATCCAACCTAGTTGGAATAATGTTTAAGAACTATATTGGGAAACTTATGAATAAAGAATATTTTGGATAAGGTTTGTATTTCCAATTATGGAAACTTGTTTCCAAAATTGAGAAAAGGATAAAGGTTGAATTTTTTTAGTGGGAGTAGGAGTTGAATACTCCTAGGACCTTATAAATGATTGGCTCCTATTTGGGAGATGGTGTACTAATTTTTCATTAGTCAACCATTTCATGAAAAAGGTAATCCCTTAATAGATTGGATTCAAATTTCCATGAAATTGGAATAGCTAATAAGGGAAGAAGTTTTAACTTTGTTAAAATTACTTATGAGATTAAAAGGATAATCCAATCGAAAAGGCAAGAGAATAAATCCCATTACTATTAAAATATCAAGTAGGAGAAAAGGATTCCTTGAATCCTAGACAGTCTCCATCATAAATCTACGGTGAGAATAAAGTAAGAACATCTTGTCTTGGCCTTGAGCCTTGCATTCCAAGCGGAGGGTGTTTTTATTTTAGAGATCATATAGATTTCGAAAGGATAGATGAGTAGTGTTTTATGCATCAGGGATGACCACCCCGCAGTGGAGTTACTTGACATTCACTACAAAATTTACTTGATGGTATTCACTTGATTAATTCAAGGTATTAATCTCCTCGCAGAGCTATGTTATCTTGAAATTAGAGACTATGGTAAAATCGGCAATTCATTAATGACATATTGATGTTGATGGTATTTATAATGACTAACTAGTATTAAGGATGAGATTAAGGTCTCGCCTTATTAGGGTGATTAAGAGCATCTTGTCTTTGCCTTGAGCCTTCCTTTCCAAGCGGAGTATGTTTTTAGTTCATAGGATAAGATTGTCGTTGCTTTTTGTAATATGTGTTTTCTTTTGGGTTTTGCATAATATTATGATTGCTAAAACAATGCCCTAATATGTTTTTTAAAATCTTTCAGTTTTCACTACATATGATATGTCTTGTTTGCTTATTGGTCCTATTATAATCTTGTCACAACATAATTATCAAGAATGGAAATCACAATATGACAAATCTTTGATGCTAAAAGGACACCAAATGGTGTGGAGCCATCCAACTTATCCCAAACTAAAATCGGAACAAGGAATAATAGATATATATACTCAATGGGACTATGTAAATAGTACTGTTAGAGATTATATCTTGACATCTGTTGTTCCAGAGCTTTATACAAAGCTGGAAACTTTTAAGTATGCTTTTGACATGCTCAATTTTTTGGAGGAACGCTTTGGGAATCACCCTCCTAAAGCGGGATCAAGTACAAAGTTGGGAAAAATTATATCAATCGTCAATGAAATTGTCAGGTTGAACAAAATTGGTTTACTGGATGAATCAGTAAACAATCAATCTAGTATTGATGACATTCTCAAAGTTGTCATACGCTCTTATGAGGGGATCATGATGAAGAACAAAGGAAAAGAAATTTTCTCTTCATCAGATACCTTGAGTGAGATAGTGTAAAGCGTGGTAAAACCAAAAGGTACAGAGATTGGCAGCACTTCCTACTCAAAACCGAAAGGTGGAGAAGGAAAGGCTAAGGGTGATGGCAAGATTTCTCCCATCAGGATAGATAAAGCTGAAAGCAAATCCAAAGGAAAAGCCAAGGGGATTTGCTTGTACTGCAAGGGTAGTGGACATGGGTGGAATAATTGCCCAGAGTATCTACTCAGATATGCAAGTAAAGGCTTTTCTCTTTCTTTGTTATATTCAAGTTTAGTAAATCCCACGAAAACTTTCCTAGTGTGTGGATTTGGAATCTAAACATGTTTTACAATTTATTGCATAGGCTGCAGGAAGCCAGAAGAACAAGAAAAGAAAAGAAGGATCCTGAATCTGAGGAAGAACTGCTTCTGTTTTGAAATCATAGGGTAAACTATGTAACATAAGTTTTTCTTTGTATTAACTTTTTATTGCAATAAAAAGAATTGTTTTACAATTCAAAGTTTTGCTCATAGTTTAAATTATGATCTGAGATCATGTTAGAATCTTTTATTACTATAAATATTTATTCTTTAAAAACAAGGGCCTTGTATATGTTTTGACTTGTTCATCCATCAAAAGATCCAAGGACTAATTTGGGATGGGCCCTTGAGGCTCATTGGATCTTGATAAGATCCTAGTCCAAGTATCTTCTGTTAGAAGAATCAATGAACAAGTAATTTCCTATACTTGAAAAAGATTAAAGGCGAGAGTCTTGTTTGGTATAAATTTTTGATTTATTCTTTCAAGAGATAAGTAATTACAGACATATCCCAAAGAATAAGTTAATCAAAAATATAAATGAACATCTCGGGTACACTTTGGTGAACCAACGATTGGTGTGAGAGTTGAGATAATTAAAAGTCTACTCTTTATAATTAATTCTTAAAAGATAAGAATTTAAGGGTCTTGGAGATTATATCCAAGAAGGGAATAAGGATATAAGGGATCGCTTCGATACTAAGGAATGGAAATTAGAAAATGTTCTAAAACATTTTCGGATATTATTAAATAACATCTAGTATGTCCATATTATAGTGGGAGTATAATTTTCGTGTTTGAGTTATATTCCAATATATTTTGGATGTGGATAAGAGCTATGTTAGTTGGCCATCCAACTAAGTCTGACATTTTATAGAGATGTCTCAGGGCATCAACACTCAGATGTTAACATGTAGTTTACAAATGGCATTATGATAGATGGGAAGGATGAAACCTTCTTTTATTGGTGGTGAAATATTTTCTCAAAAAATGGGGATCAACTATGAGAAAACTTTTACCAAAGCCATATTTGGCTATTCAAAGGATATAATATCATGTATGACATTGGTATTTTTAAAAAATACCAACAGACAGGGTTTAGCTAAAGATCCAAAGGCATAGATATGCATGCATTCATGTTTTAGAATATCATAACAACATGAAATGTATAGATCTTAAGATAAAGCAACAATAGTATCCAGTATTAATAAAGGTCCTTTATCATGGACTAATGATATAAGAAGGTTATCAATAGTCAAAATCCAATGGATTGTTGACGAAGCTATCATAAGTGTCATTGAAAGTAAGATTGATTATTTTCAAAATAATACAGTGAGTAAGTGGGAGAATTACAACAGATCGTTGTGACAACTGAAGTTGTCGATCCCACTGGAAGATTAAAGGAAGTTTTGCAACTTCTAGTGCATATGTTATCTTAAAGTATGAGACGTCTCTTATAGATAATCCATAAGGAAGATAATGGATATAGGCAAAATTCTAAAGGGACTAAGTTCTATATAAACTTTTTCACTGGATACTTGCCATGGTAAAACTTTGGGTTTTACTAAATGATTAAGTGGGTTATAGATAAGTGTCTAAATTAGAATTGTGGACAAGTGGGAGATTGTTGGAACTGTGTCCAAAACTCCAATTAATTATAGGATTATATTTGTTGTAATGAATATTAATTTATTATTCCCTGATTGGTTATAGAATATTGGGCATATCCATTAAGGTTTTACATAGCATATATGTTTATTCACCCAATATATGTATGTAAAGGTCCTTAGGTTACATTGTATTTGACTATGGTGTGAGTAAAGTAATTTTAGCACTCAGGAAGATCATAGTCAAAGGATCCTTGTAATCTATAAAGTGAAGAATCAATGAACAAGTTATTCCTATACTTGAAAAAGATTAAAGCGAAGTCTTGTTTGGTATAAATTTTGATTTATTCTTTCAAGAGATAAGTAATTACAGACAATCCCAAAGAACTAAGTTAATCAAAAATATAAATAACATCTCGGGTACACTTTGTGCAACCAAAGATGGTGTGCAGATGTGGAATAAAATAAAAGTCATACTCTTTATAATTAAATTCTTAAAAGATAAGAATTTAAGGGTCTTGGAGATTATATCCAAGAAGGGAATAAGGATATAAGGGATCGCTTCGATACTAAGGAATGGAAATTAGAAAATGTTCTAAAACATTTTCGGATATTATTAAATAACATCTAGTATGTCCATATTATAGTGGGAGTATAATTTTCGTGTTTGAGTTATATTCCAATATATTTTGGATGTGGATAAGAGCTATGTTAGTTGGCCATCCAACTAAGTCTGACATTTTATAGAGATGTCTCAGGGCATCAACACTCAGATGTTAAACATGAGTTTACAAAATGGCATTATGATAGATGGGAAGGATGAAACCTTCTTTTATTGGTGGTGAAATATTTTCTCAAAAAAATGGGGATCAACTATGAGAAAATACTTTTACCAAAGCCATATTTGGTCTATTCAAAGGATAAATATCATGTATGACATTGGTATTTTTAAAAAAATACCAACAGACAGGGTTTAGCTAAAGATCCAAAGGCATAGATATGCATGCATTCATGTTATTAGAATATCATAACAACATGAAATGTATAGATCTTAAGATAAAGCAACAATAGTATCCAGTATTAATAAAGGTCCTTTATCATGGACTAATGATATAAGAAGGTTATCAATAGTCAAAATCCAATGGATTGTTGACGAAGCTATCATAAGGTGTCATTGAAAGTAAGATTGATTATTTTCAAAATAATACAGTGAGTAAGTGGGAGAATTACAACAGATCGTTGTGACAACTGAAGTTGTCGATCCCACTGGAAGATTAAAGGAAGTTTTGCAACTTCTAGTGCATATGTTATCTTAAAGTATGAGACGTCTCTTATAGAGAATCCATAAGGAAGATAATGGATATAGGCAAAATTCTAAAGGGACTAAGTTCTATATAAACTTTTTCACTGGATACTTGCCATGGTAAAACTTTGGGTTTTACTAAATGATTAAGTGGGTTATAGATAAGTGTCTAAATTAGAATTGTGGACAAGTGGGAGATTGTTGGAACTGTGTCCAAAACTCCAATTAATTATAGGATTATATTTGTTGTAATGAATTTAATTTATTATTCCCTGATTGGTTATAGAATATTGGGCATATCCATTAAGGTTTTACATAGCATATATGTTTATTCACCCAATATATGTATGTAAAGGTCCTTAGGTTACATTGTATTTGACTATGGTGTGAGTAAAGTATTTTAGCACTCAGGAAGATCATAGTCAAAGGATCCTTGTAATCTATAAAGTGAAGAATCAATGAACAAGTAATTTCCTATACTTGAAAAAGATTAAAGGCGAGAGTCTTGTTTGGTATAAATTTTGATTTATTCTTTCAAGAGATAAGTAATTACAGACATATCCCAAAGAATAAGTTAATCAAAATATAAAATGAACATCTCGGGTACACTTTGTGAACCAAAGATGGTGTGAGATGTGAGAATAAATAAAAGTCTACTCTTTTAATTAAATTCTTAAAAGATAAGAATTTAAGGGTCTTGAGATTATATCCAAGAGGGAATAAGGATATAAGGGATCGCTTCGATACTAAGGAATGGAAATTAGAAAATGTTCTAAAACATTTTCGGATATTATTAAATACATCTAGTATGTCCATTTATATGGGAGTATAATTTTCGTGTTTGAGTTATATTCCAATATATTTTGGATGTGGATAAGAGCTATGTTAGTTGGCCATCCAACTAGTCTGACATTTTATAGAGATGTCTCAGGCATCAACACTCAGATGTTAAACATGAGTTTACAAAATGGCATTATGATAGATGGGAAGGATGAAACTTCTTTTTTGGTGGTGAAATATTTTCTCAAAAAAATGGGGATCAACTATGAGAAAATACTTTTACCAAAGCCATATTTGGTCTATTCAAAGGATAAATATCATGTATGACATTGGTATTTTAAAAAATACCAACAGACAGGGTTTAGCTAAAGATCCAAAGGCATAGATATGCATGCATTCATGTTATTAGAATATCATAACAACATGAAATGTATAGATCTTAAGATAAAGCAACAATAGTATCCAGTATTAATAAAGGTCCTTTATCATGGACTAATGATATAAGAAGGTTTCAATAGTCAAAATCCAATGGATTGTTGACGAAGCTATCATAAGGTGTCATTGAAAGTAAGATTGATTATTTTAAAATAATACAGTGAGTAAGTGGAGAATTACAACAGATCGTTTGTGACAACTGAAGTTGTCGATCCCACTGGAAGATTAAAGGAAGTTTTGCAACTTCTAGTGCATATGTTATCTTAAGTATGAGACGTCTCTTTATAGATAATCCATAAGGAAGATAATGGATATAGGCAAAATTCTAAAGGGGACTAAGTTCTATATAAACTTTTTCACTGGATACTTGCCATGGTAAAACTTTGGGTTTTACTAAATGATTAAGTGGGTTATAGATAAGTGTCTAAATTAGAATTGTGGACAAGTGGGAGATTGTTGGAACTGTGTCCAAAACTCCAATTAATTATAGGATTATATTTGTTGTAATGAATATTAATTTATTATTCCCTGATTGGTTATAGAATATTGGGCATATCCATTAAGGTTTTACATAGCATATATGTGTTTATTCACCCAATATATGTATGTAAAGGTCCTTAGGTTACATTGTATTTGACTATGGTGTGAGTAAAGTATTTTAGCACTCAGGAAGATCATAGTCAAAGGATCCTTGTAATCTATAAAGTGTTTATGGTTCATAATCATAAGGTAGAACTAGGCATTCTACCCTAGACTATATCATGGTCAACTATGGTGATCTGTCTTGATCCAATGAGGCGGGAATAGACTTCAGGTTGACATGATGGTGTAATAGCAAGGTGAGATAAATACAGGGCTATACACTGAATAGGACCACATGACTCATTGTTCTTTCTAATAACTGTCAAAAAGAATAAATATATGTGCACGACAACTTATAACTATTACTCTTAATCGTGAGAAGTTCGTGAATCAGATGTCTCAGTGAATATCACTTTGATGTATTATGAACTGAGGACCAGTTGACTTAGTCAACATCTCCATACATTGAGTGATAGACATGAAGCATTGTGGAAGATCTCTCTTCAAAAAGGAATCCAAATCCTTTGTTGGTTAAACAAAGAGATAAGGAATATTCCCTTTGTTTTAGGATTAATAAGAATGTTTTATTTTGTATCTCAGGCCTGAGTGAGTTTCGGTGGAATTTACTTGAAACAGATTGATATGCACAGGCGCTCGACTTTAAAATTTATAAAACCACTCACGATAGAGCAAACTTTTGCAGGATAGTTCTTAAAGAGGGTATCGGTCCACAGGGATTATGGTGGTTGTTTTGCTACAAAGTTCCTAAAATTCCATCTAACTCAACTGATAAAAAGAGATTTTTTGGATTTTTAATTAAAAACTAAAACAAGCATAAAATGATAACAACTAAGTTAAGCAATTTAAGATAAAGGTAGTAGGAAGAGTATAGGGATTTGATTTCATCCAATCCTCATACTACAAGAAAACTATATCTAGCATGGATCTTTAACATAAGTATAATATGAGAGTGTAAAGGTTGTCAACCCTACAACTAATTCAACATGAAAACACTTTCAAGAGAAAATGATAAAACATCTTAGTTACACACTAATCACCTACCTAACATCTACATGTGAGATAACTTGTGTTCCCTAGTATGCAATATAAAATCTCCTAATAGCTTACACAATTCAATGGAAAAAGCATAAGATATCATAGGTTTCCACTAAACTTTCCACTAAATTAATCTAAGTATGGATTGAATCTTGGTCCCTAGCATAACTCATCAAATTCACATAAAATCATGTCAAACTCACATAAAATTTATTCAAGACAAAAAGACTTTCTCATAGACAAGAAAATGAGTTTATCCCAATGGTATATCATGAAGAACAATTTCTTAGGCTATACAATTGTTGTACAAATATCCACCTAAATAAATAGGCGAATAAATGCACGTTTTACTCGCAAGTGCATAAGATCAAAACGATAGTATAGACGGCAAATACGAGATCATTCCCATGAGGATTAGTAAACTAAGTTTAAAAAGAAATTCCTAAGAAAATATCTTGAATGAGATGAGATAAAAATATTGAATTAAAATAATAAGAATAAAGGGTAAGGCATCGATATCCACCGCTAATCATACTCAATTAAGATTAATAAAATGCACAATGCTACAATTATATCAAGATACTTACTGTTTGTCAGCCTAAGGGCATGGTATCTACTCCAAAAGCCATGATTCTCCTAAGCAACGAATTACACATGGTATCTACTCTAATTTTTTTTTTCTCAATGGACTTAGCATGGTATCCACTAGGTTGTTCTTTGAGAAAGCATAGATCTATGAAAATTGATAAACATACTAAAACTTAGAACATGGTATCTATTCCGATCTTTCATGTTGATTACCCCAAGAACTCACAACAGTTCTTTCGTCACTCTACTAAGCTCAAGAGTCGGTAATCCAAATTGACCTAGATAACAATCTACACATGTTATATGCATAAGATGATCAAACCCATACATAACCCATATGAAGAACGAACAAAAACTCGAGATAAATCAATATAGCATCGAAGCATGAATTGTAGCAAGGCAAATTGAAACCTTAAAGAGACATGCTTAGGGCTTCAATCGATCCCCAACTAAAGTATTAGTTACACATAATTTGGATGAAAATCATCCACATAAGAAAATAACAAAGAAAAAACTAAAAAGAAAAAAAGAACTAAGAAAAACCATTCTTTGAAGCCTTTGATTCTTCTCCTCAAGCTTGTGTGTTTGTTTTGGACGGTTTAGGGGAGTATTTATAGAGTTTAGGAATAACCCTAGTCAATTTCGTGCACCCTAAGAAGTGTAAAAACGAGTTAGAGTAGGTTTAAGATCTTTCCAAATCGAGTTCTGCCAACTTCAGCATTCCAGCACGCAAAGTGGCTCGAGTCTTTTTCTAGAGTGGCTCGAGCTTTTTCTGGCTCAAGCCTTTTTCTGAAGTGGCTCGAGCCTTTTTCTTCAGCTTTTCTCCAACATGTCTTCTGAGCTCGGAACTTAACAGAATTAATTGCTTTTTCTTCCAAAACCTAAAAAATACTAGAAAACACAAAAACAACACAAAACATCATATTATAATGAAACTAAGATATTAACATATGTGAATTAAGGGACTTGAATGTGTAACATTCAGCACTTATCAACAATCATTATACAAAATGTATAAAATCCTAACTAAACACAATCAACCCATAGCACTTGGAAAGAATTACATCAAAATGCTATAAGAGGATTAGTTACTCATGAAGGATTTGAGAATCTCCATTGGATTGGAGAAAATCGTTTCCTCAAGAGCTTTTGAGCTATGGGTTGTGTTCTACCTACTGTCTAAGCAATAGAAAAAATGCAAAATAAACTAGAAAATACACTGAAAATTAACTAAACAAAACTCCCTGCCTTTCTCGGATCATTTTGCATATATAGAGAGAGATGGCTTTTGATCTTTTTACAAGATATGATGAAGGTAAAAATCTTAAGTCCAGCTAGCTAGGAGACCTCTACGGAGAGAATTCGGTGCCCACCATAGCCTACCAAGCCGCAAAAGTTGATAAAAGATATCAACTTTCAGTCATTTGTTGTCAAAGATATTTTCAAAACTAAAAGCTTCAATAGCGCTCGATCCCCAGCTGCGATCGATCCCTGAATTGTGGCGCTCGATCTCCAGACCTTTAACTTCTCTTGATATACTTTAGGCCTAATGTTGATGATTTTGCTTGTATTTCCATTAGGTCCTACAAAATGAGATAAACACTAAAACACAACAAAACATTATATTACAACACAAACTAAGATTTAACATATGCGAGTTAAAGGAATTGAATGTGAAACATTCAACACTAATCACAGATATACAAGGGTGAGATGAATCTCACAGGATACAATGAGATAAACCATGAAGTTTTCGGATCAGGATGACTCAAGAAAAAAGATATAGTGTAACAAAGTGACAATTAATCATCTTTATTTTAACAATGAAGGGGTATTATGTTTAATCAGTATGTCATAAATGATTAATTGTATATTATCAAAATATGAATTAGAGTGCAATCACATTTGTTTAGTGGAATCATCTGTGATTTTAGTCAGATGTGATAAGTCATTGGGTGACAAGATTTCACAAGTGACTAAATAGCTAATTCTATTTTCCTTCAGGTTCCTACTTGAGCTGATGTAAATTAAGGTAAATATGTCCCTCAGATATTTTATGTCCCTATTTTCCTTCAGGTCCCTTATTAAATGTCCATATTTTCCTTCAAGTCCCTTATTCAAGCTTAATTTATTTCATTAAAAACTTGGGCTAAGAGAATTTCTTTCTAAGAGCCTTGTGTGAAAAGGTTTAGGCCAAAGGAATTAATTCCTAAGCTTGGTCCAAAGGGAATGAGCATTGGGCCAAAGAGGTGAAACCAAAGGGGCCCAAAGCTAAGTCTAAAGGGAGACAAGGGCTAGGGAAAAACCCTAGCCCTTAGGTTAGCCATGGGTAGAATTATCTCCCCCCATGGTCAACGGCCATAAGTCGGCCAAGGGGAGAGTTTTCTCCCCCCTTAGCCGACGGCCACTAGAGGTGAAATCTTCTAGTGGCTTGTAATCCTATTTTTCTAGGATTTTGATTTAATTCTATTTTCCAATTTCATACTGTAATTGGATTCTAGAATTTTCTCCACCTTCACTTCAAGTAATCCTAATTCTATAAATAGAGGATCATATGAAGCACAACAACACACCTTGAGAGCTACATTATAGTTGAGGGTGTGGGAAAAATATTCAAGAGATTTCTTGTGCTTCTAGTTGTAAGTCCACACTCACAGTCATATTCATCCATCGAGAAGAAGATCTGAAGTTTGAAGAACATTGTTCTTCGTGTTCTTCGCATTCTTCGTATTCTTCGAAAGTTCTTCAAGTCTTTTGGTGTTTTAAATCTTTAAGATCTAAAAGTTCTTGGCCTTTTTGGCATTGTTCTTCAACTTTTGAATATCATCAACAACAAGCATGAAGAAATAGTCAAAGCCTTACGCAAATATTTCTAAATGCCTAAAGGAGGCCCACACGATTTGTAAGTAACATCAAACTTGTTGTTTTTCCTGTTGTCTAGAATAATCAAATGCTATGTTTCCTCTGGAAGTATTCTACGATCACATGCTTTTTGTTTTTCTGCTAAGCATGTTGATGTTTATTGTTTTTATATATTCTTATCACATGATCCCCAACACTGTTATCTCACGCCTGCGCCGATCGCACATTTGCTTGTATAGTAGGGCTAGACGGCTGTAATACAGAGACCGATAAACTCATATACATACATTATACTAAGGTAAACAATCATAGGCTTTCACTAGCCTGCACCTCAATCAAGAAAACATTGCTAATTTCTATGCCTTTGCTCTGGCCTGTACATAATTGAAGCCTACTGAATCAATTCCTATTCTCATATCAACTATGTGATTGGTGAAGCCAATGCTCTGATACAATTTGTAACGCCCCAGGAATTTAGCTAACTTGTAAGTAAATTAATGGTTCGCCTCCCAACCTTAATTATCAGATTAAGACTCAGGGATATCTCTATTCTCCATGTGAGGGAAGAATATGTAAAACACCGGCTTAAGAATCACCTTATACACAAGATTATCCATTGAAGAAAGGATAACCCGGAGTATAATGTCTATAGGGAATTCAAATCAATTAACTAGTAACTGTCCAAATTCCTTATTTTAACCCTTATCAGAGTATACAGCAGAATAGTTGATCTAAGTGCATAATAAACAATTCTAACATCATTAAACATAGGCATAGAGCTTTACATCTAAAAGATCAAACTTGAATAATATAACTGCTATCCTGATACCAAAATTTTGATGCGAATCTCAACTGATCAAATTCCTAAGGGTTTGCAAAATACCTAAGTATTTTATGAGAATGAAGCAACTAAGTAAGTCAGCTGACTTAGTAAGCAAGTGATTTTGAAAAATGTGAAGTATAAAATTAATAAAAAGATAGTTATGAATTATACATGATATTTTCACAAATGAGAGGTCTAGTCCCTGATATTATGCCCTTTAACAAAAATAGTGTTTAATTTTAAAAGAATGAGCATAACTTTGGTGATTAAACACTTATATTTAAATGCAGAAAAGAATGCTCTATAAGTACAATATAATAGTCGTATGTTAACAATATGATCTATTTGAGATATTACCCCCACTCAATAGGGTTAGCGCGTCCAAAATGACATCTAGTACAATTCTGGTACCTCAGACATTGCACGAACATACAGTCTTACACTACAGTCCGACCGAGTCCGACCTTGGGTAGCCCACACTGATTAGTTAAGTCGTAACTAGTGACCCATTCAAAGAATGGTGCGCTGTCACAAAACTAGCTAATGGATCCAAGGCACACACACAGCAATAAATAACTGGATCATAGGGTTAACTTGTATTAATGGTAAGTCCATGGCCATTATTCTGTTACAAGACGATGCAACCATGTCATATGATGCAAGTATTGTCCATTTATTCAAAAATAGGAAAATATATAAGCAAATAGCATCTTGTCATATAAATGATAAACTTGATCATATGGAATAACGTGCTCAGTCATCTGACATATCGCACTTCAAAAATTGTAGTTTTTTTTCTAAGTTAAAATACTTACCTCGATTGCTCTTCTGATGCTTCAGACATCTTGCAACCCCCCCGTTAACTGTAAAATAACCCAACAATATGCTAAGAACGTAATCCGTTACTAATTGTGAATCATTGTATATTCTTTGTCTTAAAAACTTCTAAATTAGTATTTCTAGTTATCATCGAACGTTTGACACGATTATCAAACGTTTAATCCTTGAAGATCGAATGTTTGATCAAGAACAGTAGAACGTTTGATGCAAGTCCAGAATTCATAAAAGTCTAAAAACTCCTTCCAAACCTAACCATAACTATTTCTACTCTTAGAACATCATTTAACAACATCAAACAACATTAAAGAACATAAAAAAAAAAAAAATACAATATTAAAGATGTAAAACACAAAGTTATCATTTTTATCAAAATCTTTTGTAAAGTTAACATAAAAGCCTATGAATCATTAAAGACAATATTTGAAAACATAAACATGATCTTAGTTAGTTTAAAAACAGTAAAATACAATATAATAAGAGTAAGAATTTGGAGGTTATCCTTAGAGAATATAGTTTCTTTCAAATGAGAACTTTCCCCCAAAGATCCTCTTCCAAGCCTTGAAATTGTGTTTCTGGAGTGTTTAGACGAGAAGTGGGGTGTTTAACAAAAGGGTAAGGTAGTATTTATAGGAGAAATGAGTTAAAACCTGATTCCCTACGTGAAATCCATTTTGGAAAAGGATCGAACGTTTGATATCGTTTCATCTATTTATATCAGAAAATCTAGGGTTCCTCCTCATCAAACGTTTGATGAAAGTATCGAACGTTTGATAAAAGTACATTGAACGTTCCATAAAAGCATCGAACATTTAATGTTTGTACTGACACCTTCTGAGCATTGCGCAGGCTTTGCAGAGAACGTGAATGTACTTTCCAAGATCAAACATTTGATTGTGATCATTGAACGTTTGATGGTCACATTTTCTAAATAAAATGCTATTTAAAATGCTTTATAAAAATGGGAGAATGTTTTTAATCAAATCTTTTGTCAAATACAATGAAAAATAGCTTTTAAATATTTTTGGGTATTACAAGAACGGCCATCGGCTTATTATTATTACAGGTTGATTCTTTGGTCAAGAGTTTTCTTTTGTGAAGAAAGCCTTTAATCCAATGATTAAGTTTTGTGACAGTGCACCATTATTTGAGTGGGTTACCAGTTACGACTTTGCTAGCCAGTGTGGGCCACCCGAAGTCAAACTCAGTCAGACTGTTAGTATAAGACAGTATGTTTGTGTAATGTCTGAGGCACCGGAGTGGTACTAGGGAGATTTGTGATTTTGTTTAAGTTTCAGATTTGTAATCTTTATGTTATTTTGATGACTAGTCTTTTGACCATATTTTGGAGATATCAGTAGTTATTGTATTTATGAAATTATCGTTATGTTTCTTTTGTTGTTCTGGTATTCTTTTATTGTGGGTATTAGTTGCTATCTCTGTTCTTCTTAAAGTGAAAAGTCTTCCGCTATTGAGTCTCATCCTATTGAGAGTGTATGATTCTTGAGTTTTAACCTGGTGGATGGGTTAAGGCTGAGAGGGAACCGCTAAGTCATTTACAAGTTAAATGATTTTATCGGGGCGTTACATATGTTCACTTTTTTCTTACTTTTAATACATGTTTGAAGGGAAAAACCCTAGTTTGAACAAAAAGCCACAAAACTAACTTTCCTAATTTTTTTTTTTTTTCGGTATATTTTCACTTTTTTCTTACTTTGAATACCCATTGGAATGGAAAAACCCAGTTCAAATTGAAAAACCCTAGTTCGAACGGAAAAACCTCAATTCAATTGAAAAAACCCTAGTACGAACAGAAAACCACAAAACTAACTTTCCTGAAACTTTTTTGTATATGTTCACTTTTTTCTTATTTTTAATACCCGTTTGAACGGAAAAACTCCAATTCAATCAAGAAAATCTTAGCATATGCAAAAAGCTTCAGGAAAGCCAGTTTTGTCACTTTCCATTCAAACTTGGTGTTTTGCAATCCAACAAGTAAAAGTAATAAAAACTGAACATATGCATAAACATTTCAAAAAAGTCAGTTTTGTGACTTTCCATTCGAACTAGCATTTTCCACACGAATAGATATTAATGTTGGGGATTATGCCCTAAATCCTAATTATTTACATATTAACATTAAGAGTTTGTTATGAATAATTATTATTATTCACTAATTAAATATTTTGTTACATAATAGCATATAATCTTTGTATGATCTCTATTGATTAATCACCATACAAAGGGCCCAGAGAATATATTGAAGATGGACTATGGGTGTGAGCAATGGTCTTTGTCATACAAGGTGTTAGTCTGTGATCCTTGTATTTCTGAAAAGTTTTATAGTTCACAGTCAACATGGAACTGGGCATTCCATTGGCTAAGATTGCTACACATCAACTTAAGTGATTTACCTTAGTCAGGCGAAGAGGATTCTTCAGGTTGATGTAGTAGTGTATAAGGCAGTATATATTGAACGGATCAGGAGTTATCTTTTCATTAAAATATTGTCATTGGGAAAGACACAAAACTCTCAGACTACTTATGAAGAATGATTCTAAATCCTGAAGGGAAGCGAACTCAGATATGTAAGTGTTGGTCACTTTGATGCATTAGAGAGTGAGACCTTAAACGTTAGACAACATCTCTATGCATTGGGTGATCACATGAAATATTGTGTGGGATGCTTTGCTCAATAGAGAATCCAAGTCCTTTTAGGATTATATAAAAAGGATAAGAAATTTTTCCCTTGACTAGAATATTTATCATAATTATATAAGTGTTTATTTTCAAGTCTCTGGCCAGAGCTTTTGGAATGGAGAATTCCAAAAATATTAACTTGTGAAAAGAGTTTTCACAGTTGGGAGAATAAACAGGATATAATATCTGGGAATCAAAGATCAAGAGGTAGAGAATTTAGTGTGACAGTATCACAGTCCTAATTCTACTACGGAATAATTTCATGGAGGAATCAAACTCATATTACATAAGTAAGTCAAAGGGAACGGTTGTTGATTTTTAATCAAGAATAAATTCTGGAGTGCAGTTGTAATTGTTTAGTAGAATCAATTGTAATTAAGTAGCGAAAGGGATGGTCGATGACTACTTGACCCAGATTTATTTTTCCTTTCGGGTCCCTCACCAAACTATTGTAAATTAACCATGGACAAGCTTTTATTTATTTATTAAGCAGGTTGTTTTATTTTTAATAAAACAGGGGCTTTAATAAAATTAGGCAAGTTGTTTTAATTAAATTAAAATATGGGCTTAATAAACAGGTTGTCTTAATTAATTAAAATAGGGGCCAAAGAGAAAACTGTACATGGAGGTTAGTGGGAGGCTTGGGCTTGGGATAAAACTCAAGCCCATGGTGGTGTAAGTGACGCATGGGCTAGGGTTGAAACCCTAGCCCCATGTGTCAATCACTAAAGGAGAGGAGGCTAGGGTTTTCCAACCTAACCGCCACCTCCTTAAGTGATGGAGGCTAGGATTTTATCCTAGCCGTCCATCACTCTACTCCTAGTCCCACATTGCTTATTTTAATAAGCCTCTCATGAGTTTTTAGATATAAATAGAGGTTCTTGTAGTTCTTGGAAAAACACACAAACACAGTTCTTTTAGTATTTACTAAGAACTGAAGTTCTAGCAAGAGCAAGTTTGAGCCCACACTCTTGGTTATTTTTAGTCATTGGTAAGACCTGAAGATAATCTTAGAGGTGTTCTTGATGTTCTTGGAGTAGCTTGGAGTCTTCACTCATAAAGCCAAGGAGTGGCCCTAATCTTCAAGTAAGTAATTTCTTGTTCTTGCAAGTTTTATTATAAATAACATAGTTCTTTTAGTATTAACTAAGAACTGAAATTCTTGTGAGCAAGAGCAAGTTTGAGCCCACACTCTTGGTTATTTTTAGTCATTGGTAAGACCTAAAGATGTTCTTAGAGGTGTTCTTGATGTTCTTGGAGCAGCTTGGAGTCTTCACTCATTAAGCCAAGGAGTGGCCCTAATCTTCAAGTAAGTAATTTCTTGTTCTTGCAAGTTTTATTATAAATAGCAATGTTCTTCGCATGTTCTTCTTAGAGTAGATCTTAGCTAGGGAATAGTTTATTTTCCGCTGCACCATATTTGTTTTGATATAGTAGTATTCCCAACGATTAAAACTAAGAAAACTTAACATATACAGAAAAGGTTATGGAAAGTCACTTTTGTGACTTTCCGTTCGAACTGGGGATTTTTCACTCAAATATGTATTAAAAGTAAGAAAAAAGTGAACAAATATATAAAAGCTTCAGGAAACTTAGTTTTATGACTTTCCATTCGAACTGGGGGTTTTCCGCTCAAACGATATTAAAAGTAAGACAAATTTAACATATCAAGAAAAGCATGTATCTTATGTTCGAACTGGGAATTTTTTGCTCAAATGGGTAACAATAGTAAGAAAAATGGAACATGTACAGAAAAGTTTCAGGAAAGTCAGTTTCATCACTTTTCGTTGAACTAGGGGTTTTGCGCTTGAATAGGTATGAAAAGCAAGAAAAAAGTGAGCATATGCAGAAAAGTTTTAGGAAATTCAGTTTTGTGGCTTTTCATTCGAACAAGAGGTTTTTCGCTTGAATGGGTATTAAAGGTAAGAAAAAAGTGAACATACACAAAAAAGCTTTAGGAAATACAGTTTCGTGGCTTGCCATTCGAACGAGGGCTTTCCGTGCGACCAGGTATTAAAAGTAAGAAGAAAGTGAACATATAGAGAAAAGCTTTAGGAAAGTCAGTTTAGTTGCTTTCCGTTCGAACACTTGGTTTTCCCCACGAATGGGTATTCAAAGTTAGAAAAAGTTAACATATACATAAAAGCTTTAGAAAAGTCAGTTTTCTGGCTTTCCATTCGAACTGAGGGTTTTCCGCTCAAACGGGAGTTAAAAGTAAAAAAAAAAAAAATTAACACATACGAAAAAGCTTCAGAAAAGTCAATTTCAACACTTTCCGTTCAAACTGGGAGTTTTCCGCTTTAACAGGTATCAAAAGTAAAAAAAAAAAAGGGAACATATACAGAAAATCTTCAAGAAAGTTAGTTTTGTAGCTTTCAGTTCGAATTGGAGGTTTTATGCTCAAACGGGTATTAAAAGTAAGAAAAAAGTCAACATATACAGAAAAGCTTCAAGAAAGTCAAGTTCGTCGCTTTCCATTCGAATTGGGGGTTTTCTCCTTGAACGGGTACTAAAAGTAAGAAAAAAGTCAACATATACACAAAAGCTTCAGGGAAGTCAAGTTTGTCGCTTTCCATTCAAACTAGGGTTTTTCTGCTCGAACAAGTATTAAAAGTAAGAAAAATGTAAACATATACAGAAAAGCTTCTGGAAAGTCAGTTTCGTGGCTTTTTGTTCAAACTGGAAGTTTTCCACTCGAACGGGTATTAAGAGCAAGAAAAAAGTGAACATATACAAAAAAAAAAAGCTTTAGGAAAGTCAGTTTCATCACTTTCCGTTCGAATAGGGGGTTTTCCGCTCAAACGGGTACTAAAATTTAGAAAAAAGTTTACATGTACAGAAAAGCTTTAGGAAAGTCAGTTTCGTGGCTTTTTGTTTGAACTGAGGTTTTCCGCTCGAATGGGTATTAAAAGTAAGAAAAAGTTTATATATACAAAAGAGCTTTAGGAAAGTCAGTTTTGTGACTTTCTGTTCAAACTGGGGATTTTCTGTTGGAACAGGTATTATAAGTAAGAACAAAATCTACATATACAGAAAAGCTTCAGGAAAGTCAAGTTCTTTGTTTTCCGTTTGAAATGAGGGTTTTCGCTCGAACGGGTAATAAAAATAAGAGAAAAGTGAACATATACAGAGAAGCTTCAAGAAAGTCAATTACGTGGCTTTTTGTTCAAACTGAGGGTTTTCCACTCAAACGGGTATTAAAAGTAAGAAAAAAGTGAACATATACTAAAAAGCTTCAAGGAAGTTAATTTTGTGGCTTTCCGTTCGAACTGGGGGTTTCCCGCTCGAACAGGTATTAAAAGTAAGAAAAAAGACAACATATACAGAAAAACTTCAGGAAAGTCAGTTTTGTCACTTTCCATTTGAACTGGTGATTTTGTGCTCGAACGAATTTTAAAAGTAAGAAAAAAGTGAACATATGCATAAAAGTTTCGAGAAAGCCAGTTTTTTGGCTTTTCGTTCAAACTGGGGGTTTTTCGATCAACGGTCCTTAAAAGTAAGAAAAAATTAACATATTGACGCAGGAAGGAGAGGATTTTTCAGAAAATATAGTAGAACAACAAAAAATAAAAGATAAATCTCATGTTAATTTAAAGTCTCGCTGGTCATGGCAGAGTCTCACCCCCAAAAGAGAAGAGAAATCACATCTCAAACAAAACATTTTTTTTTCATTAATCATCATTTGTCCTCATAGGAATACAAAAGAAAACTTAAATAGACTTTGATAGAAACTCTAACCCTAAATTGACTGACTTTTGAGCCAAGCCAGTTATTGAATTATAAAATAATATAACTCTTAAAAATAACTCTAATCCTAATTTGACTGACTTTGGGCTAAGCCCATTAAAGAATTACTAATCTTAAAAATACTAATGACCTCAATAAGTAAGAAAACTTAAATAAATCTAAAGATCCAATATTCTTTCTTCATTCTACATCATTCTCTCCTTCTTCGAAAAAACTCGTCCTCGAGTTTAGAAAGATGGAAAAAAATAAAAATGGTCTGGAAGACTTTCTTTTTCTTTTATTTTGTTTCGAATCAAAGCTCAATTCCTCAAGTCTCGAAAAATTTTGAATGTTTGCTACTAACATAGGCTTGAACGTGGACCTGATGAACTGTTACTGGCACGGGCCTTCAAAATTGCAAAACCAAACTTTCTGATAAGCCATTAGCTTTCAATAAACATGCCCCCCCCCCCTTTTTTTTGGTCAAAGACCTTGGAAACATGCTGCGCGCCAGCTTGTTGTGTGTTGTTTTTTTTTTTTTTACTTGTTTGACCAGCTACTTTAATTCACAACTGAGTATCCTTTTTTATTTTTTTTCTCCTTCTGAACCAAACATCCAAAACGAATCTTCGCATCCTCCTTTTGTTGCTTTGAATCTCCATGCGACTTGTAGCAATTCGGCAATGGCTGATGGTCGTTGGAGTTGCAAGGATGGATCGGCGGCTAGAGTGGGCGGGTCTGCGGCTGTGTTGGGCGGTGGGACGATGATCGGACATCACGACTGCGATGGCAGTGGATGCGTGACTGTTTGGCATCGATGGTTGAAGAATCTAGCGATGGGAATTGGTCAAATTAGAACTGCCAATGTCTTATAAAAACAAAATCACTGCTTGAGGTGAACGGTTTGCTGGGTTTGCCAAAAGAACGGGCTTTGTGGGGGCTGAATTTTGTAGGATTTGTGGTAATATGGGCTGTGAGTGGGGTAGAATTGCTGTGCTTTTGTGGGCTTTGGTGGTAGTTTTGGGGAACGGTGGTTAGAGTTCAGGTATTGACAATGTTTGGGTTTTGTTGTCCTTTGGGTTTGATCAGCAGTGGCTACCAATTAGATGGGCATGATTGGGGTCTCTGGTGTTGCTGGTGTCGGTTGTTGCGTTTCTTGGGGTTGGGATGGTACCCTAATTGATGGGAACCAAGGTAGGCCTCTCTTAAAGATCCTTTGCAAATTCCAGATGGGCCAATTACAAGACCAAGAGCCAAGAAGATCAGGGAAGCAATGCAAGGATTAGTGCAATCCACTTGGGATGAAGCTAAGCAACAGCCCAAACTCAAGATGGGCTTGAAAGAAAGAGAACCAGTCTTGATCCACTTGATCCAAGCTGTGGAAGACTTGACTTAAAAATAGGCCTATTGTTATTAAAGGCTTTATTTTATTAGTTTAGAATAAATGGGCTTGAGGATGTTTGGCCCATATATTTCTTATGTTTTATTAATTAGGGTTTCAAAAGAACTTTAATTGTTCACCTTGAGGGTATTTTGGGAAAGGGGCCTTATTTTGGCCTAGGGTTATTTTGTAGGGAGTATTTAAACATCTCATAGCCCACACTAAAGCAGACAGACATTATTTTGAATTTTAATTGTGAGTTGAGTTTTCTCCTCTTGTTCTTGATTGACCTTTGAACTTATCAAAGGTAAATCACAACCTTTGTGGCGTTCTTCCTCGTAATTTGGGTTCTTTGAGACGGGATTTCAACGGGTCTAGATTTTAATATAATCTAGGTTCTTGAAACGAGTTTTCAACGGGTCTAAATTCTCCATTCATAGACTTGAGTTTGGCTTTCTTGGGTGAGTTTTCAAATTGATTGTGGGTTCAACGGATTTCTATTCCTGCGGGTTCATATCATTTGGTATCAGAGCTCAGTTTCCAATCAGGTCTGATTCTATCTTTTTTTTTTTTCTTGCATATTTGATTCTAGTTCTCATTGTTCTAGGGTTAACAAAAAAAAAAAAAAAAAAAAAAAGGGTTCTGAAAATTCTTATTCTTCTAGGGTTTTGGCTACCATATCACTTATTCTTTTAGGTTTTGGCTGCTATATCACTTATTCTTCTAGGGTTTTGGCTGCCGTATCACTTATTCTTCTAGGTTTTTGAGTTCTTTGTTAGGGCTTTGTTAATTGCAATTTTCTTTTGATTGTGATCAAATCAGCTTGGAAAAAAAAAAATCGTCCGAAAAAAAAAAAAATTCTTGAGCCTTAACATCAAAAGGGCTGTGCATCCTTCATTATTATAGTTGGTATTCTGTGTTATAGTTACTCTTTCATTCGTATAATTTTCATGATTCTCGTATCATTTCATTTCTTCCATATTTCTCTTGTTCTTGTTTTTTGAACCTAATTGCTAGTTGGGATTAAACAAGGTTGCTTTATCTTGATTGAGTTCAATTAGTTCTGAAAGAACTTGCGTGGGAAAACTCTTGAGGTAAAAGGCAAGAGAGTGTAAGATTATTATCGAAAAAAAAGTCCTATTTAGAGTGAAACACGAGTGGAGTACCATCATTTGAGTGTAAACACGTAAGGGAGCGTGTGAAATTTTTTCTTTTTCCGCTAACAATATTTTTTGCAGCACATTACAATGTCTCGCCGCAGTTGCTCATCACCAGAAGGGGTGGCCGATAACCCATTCTTTGTGTTACAGGCCATGCAACAACAATTTGAGCAATTGAACTTGGTGATGGGAGAAGTGAGGGATAGGATGGATCAACAAGAAGCAGCATTTAGAAATTTACAAAGTGGGAGAAATAGGAGACGACGAGAGCCTCCGGTTGAAAATGCATATGAGAATGAAGGAGATAATGAGGATGAGGAAGACCTAACATCTGAAATTGGGTCGGGTAGACATAGAGGAGTTAGGCATGAAAGAGGATTTGAGAGGAACCTAGGGGGTCGGGATGGTGTCGATAGAGCTTTGGGGCGCATCAAAATGAAAATACCATCTTTTCAAGGTAGACTGACCCTGAGGTTTACCTAGAGTGGGAGGAAAAAATAGAGTTGGTATTTGATTGTCATAATTACTCTGAGGAGAAGAAAGTGAAGTTGGTGGTAATTGAGTTCACTGATTATGCTCTTATTTGGTGGGATCAATTAGTGACCAATAGGAGGAGGAATTATGAGAGGCCTGTTGAGACATGGGGAGAGTTGAAAGCTTTCATGAGGCGGAGATTTGTACCTAGCCTACTATAGGGACCTTTACCAAAAGCTCCAACATCTTACACAAGGGTATCGGAGTGTGGAGGATTACCATAAGGAGATGGAGGTGGCGATGATTCGAGCTAATGTAGAGGAGGACCGGGAGGCCACCATGGCTAGATTTTTGAGTGGTTTGAATAGAGATATAGCCAATGTAGTTGAATTGCAGCATTATGTGGAGATAGAGGACATGGTGCACATGGCTATGAAGGTGGAGAGGCAGTTAAAGAGAAAAGGGACAGCAAGGTACACTTCGATTACTAGTACTACTTGGAAATCAAAGTGGGCTAGGAATGATCCAGCTGAAGCAAAGAGGAAAACCGAACCACCTAAGAGCAAAGATGAGGGACCTAGCAGCAGACCCAAGGTAGAATTTCAACCTTCAAGAAATAGAGATATTAAATGCTTTAAGTGTTTGGGTTCAGGGCACATCGCTTCTCAATGTCCAAATAGGCGAGCGATGATTTTGCGTGACAATGGGGAGGTGATGACTGAGAGTGAAGGTGATAATGATGGGGTGCCCGAGTTGGTTGATGATAGTGATGATGATAGAGTGGTATACGCCGTGACCGGTGAGTCTCTTGTTGCCAGGCGTGCTCTCAATACACACATTAAGGTGGATGATGCAGCGCAACAAAGAGAGAACATTTTCCATACTAGATGCCACGTCAACAGCAAGGTATGTAGTATGATCATTGACGGGGGGAGTTGTACTAATGTGGCTAGCACTACTTTGGTTGAGAAATTGAATTTACCTACCTTAAAACACTCTCGACCATACAAATTGCAGTGGTTGAATGATTGTGGAGAGGTTAGGGTAGATAGACAAGTGTTAGTTACTTTTTCAATTGGGAAGTATCAGGATGAGGTACTTTGTGATGTTGTGCCTATGCATGCTGGCCATATTTTGTTGGGGAGGCCGTGGCAGTATGATAGGAAGGTGACACATGATGGGTTCAAGAACATGTACAGCTTTGTAAAAGAGGGCAAAACAATCAAGCTTGCTCCTTTAACTCCAAGCCAGGTCTATGAGGATCAACTGAAATTGAAAAGTGAGGTTGCTCAAAAAAGAAATAGTGAAAATGAGAGTGATCATAAAAGAAAGAGTGAAAATGAGAGTGATCAAAAAATCAAGAGTGAAAAAGAGATTGAGCAAAAAAGAAAGAGTGAGAGTGAAAATGAGCAAAAAAGAAAGAGTGAAAAAGAAAGTAGAGAGGTGGTTGAGAGTAAAGAAAAAAGAGTGGAGTCACGAGAGAAAAAGAAAGAGAGTCTGCAGAGAGAAAAGGAAAGACAAAAGTGAGTTTCTATGCAAGAGAGAGTGAGGTCAAGAGGGCTTTCTTCGCAGATCGCCCTATGATTTTTCTTGTCTATAAAGAGTCTTATCTTAATCTTGATGAAACTAACCAGTCTCTTCCTAGTTTGGCTGTTTCTTTGTTGCAGGAGTTTGAGGATGTATTCCCAGAGGAGATGCCTAATGAGTTGCCACCCATTAGAGGCATTGAGCTAAGATTGATTTTGTACCCGGAGCTGCTATTCCAAACCGACCAGCCTATAGGAGTAATCCGGAGGAGACCAAGGAGCTTCAAAGGCAAGTTGAGGATTTGATGAGCAAGGGGTACGTGAGGGAGAGCATGAGCCCCTGTGCGGTACCGGTGCTACTCGTGCCAAAGAAGGATGGGACGTGGAGGATGTGCGTTGATTGTAGGGCGGTCAACAATATCACGGTAAAGTATCGCCATCCCATTCCTAGATTAGATGATATGCTTGATGAATTGCATGGCTCATGTATTTTCAGTAAAATTGATCTTAAAAGTGGGTACCATCAGATTAGAATGAAAGAGGGTGATGAATGGAAAATTGCTTTTAAGACTAAGTATGGGCTTTATGAATGGTTGGTTATGCCATTTGGACTTACAAATGCGCTCAGTACTTTCATGAGATTGATGAACCATGTCCTACGTGCGTTCATTGGTAAGTTTGTGGTTGTGTATTTTGATGATATCCTAGTGTACAGCAAGAACTTAAATGAACATATTGAGCATTTGAGATGTGTGTTTGATGTGTTGAGATGTGAAAAGTTGTATGCTAATTTCAAGAAATGTACCTTTTGCATGGAACGAGTTGTTTTTTTTTTGTTATGTTATTAGTACAAAGGGTATTGAAGTGGATGAAGAGAAAATCAAGGCCATCAAGGAATGGCCAACGCCAAGGAGCATCACTGAGGTAAGAAGCTTTCACGGCTTAGCTAGTTTTTATCGGCGTTTTGTTAAAGACTTTAGCACCATTGCTGCACCACTCACTGAAGTCATTAAAAAGAATGTTGGGTTTCATTGGGGGGATAATCAAGAGAATGCTTTTGCCACCATTAAAGAACGGTTGTGCTCTGCACCTATGCTAGCATTACCTGATTTTAACAAAGCTTTTGAGATTGAATGTGATGCCTTAGGTTTAGGGATTGGAGCAGTTTTGATGCAGGATAGGTGGCCCATAGCCTTCTTCAGTGAGAAGCTAAGTGGGGCTTCATTAAAGTACCCTACTTATGACAAAGAGCTTTATGCTCTTGTTCGTGCATTGGAGACTTGGCAGCACTACCTATGGACTTGGGAATTTGTGATCCACACCGATCATGAATCATTGAAGCATCTCAAGGGCCAAGGTAAGTTGAATAAAAGGCATGCTCGTTGGATGGAATACATTGAGACATTTCCATATGTCTTCCGTTACAAGCAAGGTAAGGAGAACATTGTTGCTGATGCTTTATCCCGGAGGAGTAGCTTGGATGGCCAAAAGAAGGCGGAGTTGGTGAAGTCACTTCATGAGAGGGTACGGCTTCAAATTGCCCACAAGAATCACAAGGTTGCTTCCCAAGCCAATAAAGGGCGAAGGCGTGTCATCTTTGAACCATGAGATTGGGTTTGGGTTCATATGCGCAAAGAAAGATTTCCAGCCCATAGGAAGACTAAGTTGCATCCCCGAGGAGATGGACCTTTCCAAATTCTTGAGAAAATTAATGACAATGCATATAAAGTGGATCTTCCAGGTGAGTATAATGTTTCTACTACCTTCAATGTTTCTGATCTTTCTCCCTTTGATGTAGGTGAAGATTCGAGGTCGAATCCTTTTGAGGAGAGGGGGAATGATGGGAACCAAGGTGGGCCTACTCTTAAAGATCCTGTGCAAATTCCAGATGGGCCAATTACAAGACCAAAAGCCAAGAAGATCAGGGAAGCAATGCAAGGATTAGTGCAATCCACTTGGGATGAAGCTAGCAAAAGCCCAACACTTAAGATGGGCTTGAAAGAAAGAGAACCAGTCTTGATCCACTTGATCCAAGCTGTGGAAGACTTGACTTAAAAATAGGGTCTATTGTTATTAAAGGCTTTATTTTATTAGTTTAGAATAAATAGGCTTGAGGATGTTTGGCCCATATATTTCTTATGTTTTATTAATTAGGGTTTCAAAAGAACTTTAATTGTTCCACTTGAGGGTATTTTGGGAAAGGGGCCTTATTTTGGCCTAGGGTTATTTTGTAGGGAGTATTTAAACATCTCATAGCCACCACTAAAGCAGACAGACATTATTTTGAATTTTAATTGTGAGTTGAGTTTTCTCCTCTTGTTCTTGATTGACCTTTTGAACTTATCAAAGGTAAATCACAACCTTTGTGGCGTTCTTCCTTCGTAATTTGGGTTCTTGAGACGGAATTTCAACGGGTCTAGATTTTAATATAATCTATGTTCTTGAAGCGAGTTTTCAACGGGTCTAAATTCTCCATTCATAGACTTGAGTTTGGCTTTCTTGGGTGAGTTTTCAAATTGATTGTGGGTTCAACGGATTTCTATTCCTGCGGGTTCATATCACTAATAGGGGTGGGTTTTTTTGTTTGTGTTCCTTTTGTGTTTTGAATGGCAGTGGTTGCCGGTCTGGGGTGGGTGTTTGGGTGGCTTTTGTTGCACGGTGGGGGCGATGGTTTTCTGGAATAAATTAAAGGTGATTACATATATCTTCCATGCGAGAACTAGTTCGTAGCATGACGGAGCAAATCTCATTGTTGTTGGGTGTACTGAGAATACCTGTATGATCAGCAACTATAAGATCTCCATACTTCTCTTGCAATTTGAGTTTCATCTCTTCCCAATCGGAGATGGGTGGTAGATGAAGGTGGTGAATATATTCTTCAACACTCTACCACCAAACACATGCTTGCCCCTTGAGTTTCATCTTTACAAAATGCACTTTTCGGTTTGGAGAGAAACCAATCCACTCAAGGTAGCCTTCCAAGGCAGTGAGCCAATCCTGAAACGCATAAGGATTTAGTTTGCCATGGAAATCCGACACATCCATTGATACCCACTTCGGGATGTCATATCGTGTTGCCCTTGCGTAAGGAAGCTGCTCTCATATTGTCTCATGCTTCTTATGTTCACGGTGAATTTTGGGCATTGGTTGGGTATGGGTTTTTGGGTTTCTTGCTTGGTGGTGGGATTTCTTGAAGGTGTGCTTTGGTCTGTTGGGGTGTTTGTGAAGTGGTGCTTGTGAGTTGGAGGTTGGGTTGAACAAAAAGGTCATGCGTTTTTGCTTTGTTGGGTAATTGGAAAGTCTTGGATGAAGGTCACAGAATGTGTTTGACGGTGGTGGTGAGTTTTGCGTTGCTGGGTGGGATGGGTTTTGTGTTGTTGTGCAATAGATCGTCAATTACTTCATAAAACAATCGATCCTTGTGCTCTGATACCAATTTGACGCAGGATAGGGAGGATTTTTCAGAAAATATAGTAGAACAACATAAAATAAAAGATAAATCTCGTGTTAATTTAGAGTCTCACCGAAATAATGAAGAGAATGAGTTGAACCAGAGTCTCACCACCAAAGAGAAGAGAAATCACATCTCAAACAAAACATCTTTTTTTTTCATTAATCATCATCTGTCCCCATAGGAATACAAAAGAAAACTTAAATAAACTCTAATAGAAACCCTAACCCTAAAGTGACTGACTTTTGAGCCAAGCCTGTTATTGAATTATAAAATAATATAAATCTTAAAAATAACTCTAATCCTAATTCGACTGACTTTGGGCTAAGCCCATTAAAGAACTACTAATCTGAAAAATACTAATTAATGACCTCAATTAGTAATAAAACTCAAATAAATCTAAAGATCTAATATTCTTTCTTCATCCTGCATCACATATACAGAACAACTTCATGAAAGTCAGTTTCATCACTTTCCGTTCCAACTAGAGGTTTTGCGCTCGAACAGATGTTAAAAGTAACAAAAAGTTAACATATACAGAAAGCTTTAGAAAAGTTAGTTTTGTGACTTTCCGTTCAAACTGGGGATTTTCCGCTCAAACGGGTATTAAAAGTAAGAAATTAGTGAACACATAGAGAAAAGCTTCACGAAAGTCAAGTTTGTCGCTTTCCATTCGAACTGGAGGTTTTCCGCTCGAACGGGTAATAAAAGTAGGAAAATAGTGAACATATACAGAAAAACTTCAGGAAAGTCAGTTGCGTGGCTTTTGTTCGTACTGGGGGTTTTCCACTCGAACGGATATTAAGAGTAAGAAAAAAGTGAACATATATTACAAAGCTTCAGGAAAGTTAGTTTTGTGGCTTTCCGTTCGAATTAGGGGTTTTCTGCTCAAACATGTATTAAAAGTAAAAAAAAAAAAAAAAAAAAAAAAAGACAACATTTACAAAAAAGCTTCAGGAAAGTTAGTTTTGTCACTTTCCGTTCGAACTAGTCATTTTGCGCTTGAACGGATATTAAAAGTAAGAAAAAATGAACATATGCAGAAAAGTTTTCAGAAAGTCAATTTTGTGTTTTTCTGTTCGAACTTGGGGTTTTCCGCTCAAATGGCTATTAAAAGTAAGAAAAAGTTAGCATATACATAAAAGTTTCAGGAAAGTCAGTTTTGTCACTTTCCATTCGAACTTGGGGTTTTGCGCTCGAACAGGCGTTAAAAGTAAGAAAAAGTTAACATATACAGAAAAGGTTCAAGAAAGTTAATTTTGTTACTTTCTGTTCGAACTGGAGATTTTCCACTCGAATGAGTATTAAAAGTAAGGAAAAAGGAAACATATATAGAAAAAGCTTCAGGAAAGTTAGTTTTGTGGCTTTGAATTCAAACTGGGGTTTTCTGTTCGAATGGGTATTAAAAGTAAGAAAAGAGTGAACATATACAAAAAAGATTCAGGAGAGTTAGTTTCGTGGCTTTTGGGGGTTTTTCCACTCGAACCGATATTAAGAGTAAGAAAAAAATGAATGTGACGCTCGAGGAATTCTAATTTTTTAAACATATTATTAAACTAAATGATATATGTTGTGGAAACATTATCATTCAGCTATGTTAATGGTTTTAGAGGCGTTCATGAAATTTAAGAGATTTTTTGTTAAAACCCTTAAAACTCTATTTAGAAAATGATCGTTTTCTAATGACCAATCTTGTAAGTATCAAAAACTAGGTCAAACGAACTCAGTTTTACTCAAAAACTGAAGCTCGTTATACTTTTATCGAAACTCTCTACGACATAAAATCAATCCGTTGACCTTTTAGGCATAAAAATGACTATTCATCGCTTACATGACACTTTTGACTTAGGCCTTATTTCTAAAATGGAGTTTCACCATTTTGATTTTATATCATAAATGGACTCTATTTAGTATACAAATGGTTTTTACTTCGGTTTAGTGAAATCGGAATTCAATTCTGAGATAATTGACTTTTGGCCTAAAACCCAAGCCTTAAAACCTCCAACTGTTGAAATTAGCTCAAAACTGCTAAAATCCACTAGGTAGGGCCGGCTCTTCACCGATTTGGAAACCTAGGGTATTGACACTTGGCCATCGGTGCAGCTGCTGCAAGAGAGAACAAAAAGGCAAAAAGTCATAAAGTGATCTTGACTTTTGGGATTTTTTAATGGCTTGCATGGAAAGGCTGGACTGTTTTGGGAGTGGGAAAGGCTGAGTAGAAGCCTAGGCTTCTCCTATAAATATGAGAGGAGTGCCCTGCAGTCAGAACACCCATCCTTTGCTGTCCATGCTGAAAAGTTCCACCTTCACACCATTCGCGCCCACTCACGGCCTTTGGGGAATTTTTGTGCAAATCTTCTCCAAACTGTCCAAAACTTATACCCAACCTTCCTTGAGGTGTCCAGTATCTAACCCAACCTTTAGAAGTCACTTTGGAAGCCATTGGAGGTATGAAAATATCATCCTCCTATTCCAGCTTCAAAACCGACTCAATAGAGGGGTGTTGGGGAATTTTTGTGATTTTTCACAACCTGCTTGCACAAGCTGTGTATGATCACTTAGGAGGATTCTAAAACTATTTTTTATCATGTTTTCATTGATCTTTGGGCTTTGGAATCATGAGAAAACACCAAGAACCAATCCTACACCCATTCGGCCTTTATGGAGTATTTTTTGGATTTTTGATGCTAATCTGTTTTGCTAGTGTTCTTTGCTGTTATTTGATTTATCTAACATATATTTGATGTATCTAATGTATGTTTGAAGTGTGTTTGTTATTGGTTTAGTTCAAGGATCCTAAAGTGCTCAAAAGAATTAAAAATGGGAGCAAGCAAAGCTTGTTTTCAAAGGAAAATGGAAAAGGTTTAAAGGACTTGTAAAATCACCCTATATATTGTTCGTTGGTTGTTATTTTTAATCTTATAGTGGATAACACTCAAACTCATGTGAAAATGTTATGGTGACCCTGCCCTTCGACGGTATAAGCATGAAGTTGAATGAAAATTGGCTATAAGAGATTCTTACAATACTATATACATATAACTCATAATAAGTCCTTACTAATAGTGGGGACGTTTATGTAGTATTACCTCTTATTTGTTTAAATACTCATCTCGAATTATGCTCTTACTTTGGTGGGGTATTCGAGTGCAATATTGAATGATTTACATTATTGTCAACGGAATCCTTATGGCATGTCCTCACTTATGTGGGATTTCATAAATTAAATGCTTTGAATAAATTTATGAACAATATGTGAGAATACTCACAAATATGACTTGTATATATATATGAGTATACGTATGGATAAAATCAAGTAATGAAAATAAAGTGATGGATAATAATAAAAGCTAAGAGCAAGGATCTTGAAGACTGATCAATTGTTATTGATTGGTCACTAATGTATGTTATTTGTGTATTCATATTGCTAGGCAGTGGTGGATTACTATTATTTTGTGAAAGTAGGGTAAGTATGGAAGTACTTACTGGGGCTGACACTGTTTTCTTTTATATTCAGTTATTGTTTATTCATTTGCATGTGTTATAAATTGCTCATACAATACATATGCATACTCTGTGAAATGGTAATGATGTGACACTAAGTTAGTCATGTGGCGGGGGATATGGTTGATCCAGTAGACAAAAAAGGCCTTGTCCCAGCTGGTGATATGGCGGGGGAGATGGTTGATCCAGTAGGCAAGAACCTTGTCCCTAAACTAGGTAATACGAGGCTGGAATGTCAGTTCCAGTGCAAACCAATAATCTGCCAAGAGGGGGGAGGTGTAATAGTGCGTTAATCCGGGATTGGCCCATTATGAGCGGAGTGTAATATCATAATGCATTAAGACTGAACAAAGCCTTCACAACGATACATGAAAACCCATTCATTTCATTCATTATATCTGTCATATGCTTGTTCAATAATTCAATTACCTGTTTATATTAAGATGTAGTAGACTCACTTGTTTGCCTATGTAAATGTGATGATATCATGTTTACATAGACTGTGATGCAAGAAACGAAGGCGAAGACCCCTTCGTTAGTTTTGATGATTATTAGACATTTCTATATAGGGATATACTATGTCCCGGAGGAGACATTATTTTGCTGTGAATATGTCTCTTCGTATTTTGTGTATTTTGACTTTTATTAATTATGGTTTATAATATATCTAAACAGCTTAAGGTTGCAATTGTATGCCGTTTGTGGCATATGTTGCAACTATTTTTTATTTAGTGCATATGGTATGCACATGTTTGTAATATTAAAACATCTAACGTATTTTAATTCACGAGGTATTTCAGTCAGCTCAATTGTGTAATTTAGTTGTTCCCTAGTGTTTTTTAAAAGAAACAAATATATCCGCTACGAGACTGATCTCTGAGGTAGTAATATCACATGAAAACTGGAGGTTTCTGCTTACGGTTCTATTACATAGAAACCGGGGCGTTACAATGAACATATATAGAAAAGCTTTTGGACAGTGAGTTTTGTAGCTTTCCGTTCGAAATGGAGGTTTTTCGATTAAACGGGTATTAAAAGTAAGAAAAAAGTGAACATATACAGTAAAGATTGAGGAAAGTCAGTTTTGTGGCTTTCCGTTCAAACTGGAGGATTTTCGCTCGAACGAGTATTAAAAGTAGGAAAAAGTGAACTTAGACAAAAAAAGCTTCAAGAAAGTCAATTTTGTGACTTTTTGTTCAAATTGGGGATTTCCACTCAAACAGATATGAAAAGTATGAAAAAAGTGAATATGTAGAGAAAAGCTTAAGTTAAGTCAGTTTTGTGGCTTTTCATTCAAACTGGGGTTTTTCGCTCGTACGGGTATTAAAAGTAAGAAAAAAGTCAACATATACAGAAAAGCTTCAAGAAAATCAATTTTGTTACTTTCCGTTCAAATTAGGGGTTTTCCGCTCGAACGGATATTAAAAGTAAGAAAAAAGTAAACTTATACAGAAAAGCTTCAGGAAAGTCAGTTTTGTTGCTTTCTGTTTGAATTGACGGTTTTGCACTCGAAAGGGTATTAAAAATAAGAAAAAAGTAGACATATACAGAACTGCTTCAGGGAAGTCTGTTTTGTGGCTTTCAGTTTGAACTGAGGGTTTTCTGCTTAAACAGGTATTAAAAGTTAGAAAAAAGTTAACATATACAAAAAAGCTTCAGGAAAGTTAGTTTTGTAACTTTCCGTTCAAACTGAGGATTTTCCGCTTGAACGAATATTAAAAGTAAGAAAAAAGTGAACATGTATTGAAAAGCTTCAAAAACGTCAATTTCGTTGCTTTCCATTCAAACTTGGGGTTTTTTGCCCGAACAGTCACTAAAAGTATGAAAAACTTAATATATACAGAAAAGCTTAAGGAATAACAAAGAAATTTGATTATCAAATTACACTATTTCATGTTGTTTCTTACATCGAATGATTTGGAAATTACCACTTATTAAAAATGTGGTATGTTACTGATAAGAATTGAGTATATTTTGGTAAGATTCTTACTTTCTATATTGTAAAAAATTTTGATCTAAAAACTGCATTTTGTTTTTTTAAAAAAGAAGCGTTTCTTTAAAAATAAAAAATAAACCTTTGAAGAGAGAAATTTTTTTTTACGGCCTTGGTAACTTGTCTACTTTTTAATAGGTTACATTTTTAATGTCATTCAATGCAAAGAACATCTTAAAATAGCATAATTTGAAAAATTATATTTTCATGAAAATTATAAGGTACCGTTATACTCCTGAGAGTTGAACTCAATTTAAGATAACACTTGAGGGATGCTTATATATTTTTGGGAGAGGCAAGTGAAAAATATAAAAAGCCTTCTTACGGACAAAAGAGAAGTCTCTGAGAGGAGTTGAACTCTATTTATTATTTAAGATAACACTTAAAAGGATGCTTATATATTTTTGGGAGAGGCAAGTGGAAAATATAAAAGCCTTCGTACGGACAAAAGAAAAGTCTCAGTCTCTCAGATCTGTAAAGGTTAGAGGGAGTTCGCAACCCTGCATATTTTTATATGTAAATGAGGAGTGAAACTCAAATTCGAAAAGGGAAAAAATGAGCGGCTACGTTGTGGGATGAGCGTCGTCTTTGGAGGTGTTCTTCTGGATTTTGACTTTTGCAGTAATGGCATCTGAGACGGCGTTGTCTGTGGACGAGCTTGCCGTTGCTTCAGTAGCAGCAGAAGGACCTGATACGAGAGGCAAGCATCGGATTCTCGCCCAACTCAAGCGCGTCGAGCAAGAATCCAGATTCTTAGAGGTTTCTTTCTTCTTCTTCTTCATAAATATTTGTGCTTGTTAGTTTGGTATGAACTGGGTTTAGATGCATTTCCTTTTTAACTTGGAATTTTGGGGACACTCATACAGGTCGTTTTAATGGGCAGTTTTTTGCTTCCCCGGAAGTTGTTATTTTGTTTCTTTTATATATGCGTGGTGTGTATATATTTTGTTAGCAGCTACTAAAGGATGGGGAAATAAGAAAAAGAAAAGGATTTCATATTTTGCTCAAAGAAGGAAAAAAAAAAAAAAACTGTGTCTATATAAAGAAATGGACTATGTTTGGATTTTAGCTGGGGAATAGAATGAAGGAAATGGGAGGTTATATTGCTTGAAAATTGGCTTAATATTTGGTTCCTTCCTTCGGAGTTATGCGAGCATTTTTGTGATCAAGGTAATATTTGAACCTAAGCTCTATTTCAACCCCGCCTCACCTTTTGCCAACTGAGTCAAGGCCCTGGTGAAAACCGTTAATTGGATACTGAAGTTCGGGTTTAGAATATATCCGACCACTTGGAGGTGACTCAAGTGGTAAAGGGTGGGTCGGGTTTCTGGTAGATTTTCAGTTCAAATTTTACCAAGTGAAGGAAAGTGCTCAGAATATCTTATTCTGGTAGGAATTGTAGAATTGGTGCTGCCAATGGGCAGCTGGCTGGCTTGGCCACTAGTACTTTGATGGGTGTGAAGTGATGCAAGGGCATTTTCATCTAAAATAATGCAGATGTAACTAGCATTTCCCTGGATTGTGACAAATGGTATAAGATCCAACCTCTTAACACCATTCGCCTTTGGGACATTGCATGATGTGAGTCTTAATGAAGACAATATAGATTTGAGTGAGAGAGATTGTGACACCCTAGAAAGTTAAGTCCCACATTGGGTGGGTAGATTGTGAAGGTGTTGCATGAGTGTTAAATCTCACATTAGTTTTTTAATGGGTAAGACTAGGCTATATAAATGACTCTTAAGGAACTTAAATTGTAACTTGACTAATCATTTTTTGGTAGTAGTGCCGATGTCGGTAGCACTTTCCTGGTTCATGACAAAGGAAGAACCAACAAGAAAGGTTTTTTCTTTTTCTTTTTTTCTTTTTTTGTATGCAGTTAAGTGACTAAATGACATTAGATGTCTTAATTTCTTACCAAAATCATACTGCCCATCAAATGCTACAAGCCAAAGGAGTGGTTGATATTTTCATCAAAGAATATTTGTTACCTAAAGATCTAGCAATGTTGTTTATTTAATATCCATATGACATAGGAGCATCGAAACAGTGATGTTGTGGCTCCTGAATCTGGCATGCACTGAACCTTTTTTATGTCTCTGACAGTTGTTCTAGTTAAGCTGATTGAATGTATAATAGACATTTGAAGACAGTCAGGTGATTGATCTTCCAAATTTCTCTGCCTTTGTATGAGACATTGGGGAACGCGTGAATGCATGACCTAAATTATGATGCATCTTGGAAGACAGGACTTAAAGTTGGGTTCTGACTTGTTGGCAATGTTGAACTTTGAGATAAGTTTGACCAAGGGAAAGAAAGACAGAAGAAAAACAATAAAGTTTGACTGAGGGAATGCTATTATTTTTCTCTGGTGTAATGTTACAGCATAAACCCTTCCGTTGCCTAATTAAGTTACCACATAAAAAAAAGTAATGTTTAACAGCTCAACTCCGTACAGTGCTTATCTACTTCTCTCTTCTGTAAGTTCCAAGTTATAGAAATGCTCTTGTTTAGCTTCATGTCCTAAATCATTGATGCTATAGGATTTTATAGGCCTTTTAATACTCCCTCCCTATCTGGATTTTTATATAATAGATTTAGAAAGGCTATGTTGCTTTTCTATCTCTGGTAGATCATTCAAAATTCTAAATCTCCTGAATATTTCTAGGCCTTGTTCTAAATATTTTCTGCGCTTCTACAGCAATTCTCTGATAATATCTAGTCTGAACTATTCTCATGTTCTATTGGTTTCAACTCATAGACCGTGCACAATTTAAATAGAGAAATGAACAATCTTGTGGGATTTGACTACCTCCTCTTTGACGGTGACAACAAATACGTGAGATCGTCCACTGATGTTCCGTGTCTAGAAAAGCTATGACTTTCATCATCAGGGCTGCAATGTTCTCTTGACCCTATCTTAAAGTTTTTCTAATGTTAGTGTTTTAACGTGGTAGATTACATAGTTCGAATGAATTAGAAATACTTGCTACCTTATAAAAAATGATGTTTAGACCCAAGCGACACCTAGAGGTGGATGAATAGGTGTGTTACAGAATATATGCTAAATTACAAATTATTCAACCACATTAAATCACAATCACCAAATATATAAAAGCTGTAAAACAATCAACACAACAATTTGGTGACAAAATGGAAACCCTTTGAAGAACTTCTCAAAGGTAAACCATTCCGGAGCAAGTCAAACTTAAGAGATCAATCCATTAAGAAGAATTCAGTTCTACAAGCAAATCATACTTACAAAACCCTCCTTTGTACCAAACAAGCGACTCGCCTCCTACTTCAATAACTCCAGAACCTCTAGGTAATTCTTCTCCTTGTTCGCCTTTATCGGAACACCGGTAGGCTGAAGGTGTGTTTTTGTGATAGATTGTGTGATGCAGGACAAAAAAGCTGCCATATTTTGCATCATTGTGGTCTACAAAAAAAACTCTTAAGAGAGATAATCAATGAAGGCTTAGGGATCTTCTCTCTTAGCACACTGAAATATGGCTTAGCACCCTCTCAAAAAATTGTGCAAGTTAGTCCTTATAGGCCTTGAGAAAACCTAAGATTTAGATTAAAGTCGGTTTACAAAATTGCGCGGCGCATTCGAACGGGTATCAACCGGATGTCTCTGATGCTCCTCCGTTCGAATTGGTATCACCCGCCTTTCACCCGAATGTCTCTATCGCTCAATTTTTTCATCTATTGAGTGTCCCGTTCAAACATGTACCACTCGGGCTTCAACTGGAGCTCTCTATAGCTTGATATTTTCAACTCCTATAAACCACGTTCGAACATTTATCAATCGGGCTTCTCGGTGGGTCTTTTCTTTGAAGAGCAGAATGTCCTGTTCGACCGCCCATTAACCGGAAGCCTATGAACTTGTACTTTTTCAGCATAATTTCTCTCGAAGTCCATAACCAACTTAACCCTAATAATGAACTTACAACCACATCAGTTTTGACATTGAATTTACCAATACAAAAACCTAACACCTTATGTTGTGGAGCTATAGGTCACTGATTAAGGCTTTGAAAGTTTCATTCAACTTAGAAAAAGTGACACAATCAAAAGCCATGATGATTTGCTCTTTTCTTGCATAATAGCTTGCTAGTTGCTCTTGCAGATGACACTGCAGTTTAGAAGTTTATGTCTTTATTAGCATCTGCATTTTGAAACTAGCTGCTGCAAAAAGTCACTGTTGTGTTGTTATGCACTGAATTGCAATTTACAGCTTATTCCTGTTACTTGGTTTTGCATGAATTTTGTCCAGGAAGAGTTAGAAGAGCTTCAAAAAACAGAAAACGTGTCAACATCATGTGAGGAGTAAGTACAAGAATTGGTCTGTTTGTCTGTTTTTTTTTTTTTGGGAAAGAAAAAGATCAAATATAAGTAGTTTGCAAAATAGGCTGGTGGAAGAGGGGATTTCATCTTTCTTTTCAATCCAATGTGCATAGAAACAGTAGTGCGATGGCTTTATACTGGTTTACCCATTTAATTACCAGTAACTGGGAGTACATCTTCACTTATTTGTCAGCTCATTCTGTTGATTAAACCCCTAAAACAAAATGCTGTCACTTGCATGACAGAAAATCTCATTAGTTAATGGCAAAAGATTTGTAGAGTGTATGGTAATCTGTTTTTCTTGTTGGCTCTCAGATTGTTGCGCAACATAGAAATAATACCTGATCCACTACTCCCACTGTAAGTTATACGACCTATATTCTACCTCGTCTTACTTTGTATACATGCTGATCTTTGTAAAAACGCCTAATCATGAGTTTATTTTGTTTACAGCACAAACGGCCCTGTGAACCCATTATGGGATCAATGGTTTGAAGGGCCCCAAGATTCACAAGGTTGCAGCTGCTGGGTTCTTTGATTAAAAGCAATCCAACGATTCGTTGCCATTTGTTGCGAGACTTTTCAAGCTGTGTTAGTTAACTCATGATCATAACTTACACCGGAGTTTTTGACTAAATTTTGCACCACGTGTAAGACTGAAATTTATAGGTTGATGTTTCTGAATGCACAATTTACAAATTTATTCAGATAAAGTTTGTACATGAAAAATACCTAGTCCTTCAATTCTGAGGTTCCAGACAGATAGGCTGGCATATTCTCCTTCAAAGAGCTGAATAAGCTAATTATAAGGCTGTTTTACTTTCAGAGCGGTAAATATCCTCTTGTAACCCTTTTTCCCACTAATCTTAAAAAAAAAAAAAGAAAAAAAAAAGAAAAAGAAAAAACTGTTTTACTTTCTATAACTTTTCCTCAATTTGTTTGTCCAAGCTAGTTGCTAAAATAGCTAGCGAAAAATTAAAACTCTCTACTTTAGCAATTATTTTTTCTATACACTTTCTAATAGATTCTTTATTCACTTTTTTATTTGCTTTTAAATATTATTTTTCATTTTTTTCCTTATTATATTCTTGCATACGCTCAAATCAAAGGAAAAAAGAGACATGGAAACCATTCATAAAAACAAAAACAAACGAGGAAGATTCATCATACAAAAACAAACACATATCATACAAATCATCATAGATTTGGTGGAATCTCCCTCATTTGGCCGAACTGAATCAATCTTCATAGCAAGTTTCTTACAAAATCAGTCACCACACAGAACCAACCCGTAGTCCCAACAACCCAAACGAAAATCATTGCCCAAAAACCTGATCAACTCAACCCCATTCTGCTTCAACCGGAATAGGGAAAATAAAAAACTTTCCCCCTCAACCCATTCTCGGCCAACAGCAACCAACAAAACCAAATCAAACCAAATTACTGACACAAAACTATCCAAAATCTCAAAACAGCAAGACAACAAGCAAATCATTTCATCACCAACTCCTCCCATTGTAATGGTGGGCTGAGTTAAGATTGTAAGAGGAGTGAATAAGAAGATTAGAAGAAAAGATAACAAAAGGCTAAGATGAGCCTCGAAGAAGGAGACAACGTGGGACAATTGTATGGTGGGCAGAGAGTGATGCGACAGCATAATCCAGCAGCAAGCCTTATCCTCTTATACTCAACGGTGTGTTGAAATAAGTAAGAAGGAGTAAAGAATGCTTGAGCTCGAATCAACCATTGTTTTTTCTTGTTCTTTTCAATCAATCGAATACACTTTCTTTCTTTCCAAACACTAATCTTCGTTTCTTACTTTTAAATACTCATATAAATACAAGAGCATTCTAAGTGGTATCAGAGTAGTCCAATCCATGGCAGAAGGAACACACTTTACAGATCTTCAAGGCTCTGTTACAGCCTTTAAGCTGCATTAGGAGAAAACTGTTGGAACTAGTATCTAAAACTCTAATTAATCATAAGATATTTTAGAAGTAATGAAAATTGTTACTTATTCTCTGATTTGATTATTGAACATTAGGCATACTTATTATTGTCTTACACAGCATATATATGGTTTTGTATATTTACTGGTTATATGCATGTAGACAATCCCTAAATTACATTGTATTTGATTATGGTGTGAGCAATGATCTTTGTCACATAAAAGACCTTAGTTAAAAGAATCTTGTAACTTATTAAATATTGTTCGTACTCATAAGTGAAACTGAGAATTCCACCTAGACTATAACATGTTAACCTTGATGATTTGTCTAAATCAAGTGAAGCAGTGTGGCTTCAGGTTGACATAGTTGGTGTTATAACAAGATAGGCTTATACAAGGCTATGCACTAAACAAGATCGCGTAAGCCATCATTCCTATAATAACTATCATAGAGAATGATGAGCGTACACAACGACTTATGACTTTACTCTAAATCTTGAGAAATTTGTAAACCAGATGTCAAGTGGGGATTACTTTGATGTACATAGTGAGATCAAATTAGTAGTTATACATTCTCTGTATGTTGGGTAATTAATAAGTAACATTGTGGAAAATCACTCTTTAAGGAGTCCAAATCCTTTGAAGGAGAACAAAGAGATAATAAAATTCTCCTTGTTTTAAGATCAATAAGAATGATTATCCTGTGTAATAAGCTTGAGCGTTTTCAGTGGTATTTAACTTAAATTTGTTAGGGATTATAAATCCCAAGTTATTCGCATGTTGACATTAAGAGTTTGGAAATGAGCATATGACATATAGTCTTTTGTAAGATCTTTATGATTGTCCTCATACAAAAGAACCAGAGAATACATTGAATATAGTCTAAAGGTGTGAATAAGGTTTTTGTCACATAAGGTCTGAAATCATAACTCTTGCATTCTAGAATTCATTTGTTCGCAGTCATAATGAAACTAGACATTCCATTAGTACGACTATTACACATAAATTGTGTGATTTACCTTATTCGGGCGAAATGTATACTTTGGGTTAATGTGTAGATGTATAGGGTGGTATACACTGAATAGACCTGGAGTTGCCTTTTCAGAAAAATACTATCCCTAGGAAAAGACAATAACTCTCAGATTACTTATACTCGTGATTCTAAATCTTGAGAAGAAGCGAACTCAGATGTCAAGTGTGTTCACTTTGATACATTGTAGATTGAAGCCTTAAACGTGGGTCAATATAATCTTTGTTTTGGGTGAACACATGTAGCATCGTGAGAAAAGTTTTGCTCAATAGGGAATCCAAATCATTTGAAGTGGAAAATGACAAAAAATCTCCCCTTGAATAAGATTTTATCCGAGATTATTCTCAATCTCTAACCAGAGCATTTTGGAAAGAGAATTCCAAAATAGATTACTTAGTGAATGGAGTACTCACAGGAGAGAGAATAATAAGGTAATAATCTGGTGCTCAAAGAATAAGAAGTAGAGAATATAATATGACAGTATCATAGTCCTAATTCATTTACGGAAGATTTCATGAAGGAATCATACTCATCCATAAGTTAGTCAAAGGGAACTTTGTTGATTTAATCAATAATATTTTCTGAAGTGCAGTTACAATTATGTAATGGCATTAATTGTAATAAAATAGTGACTTGGCATAGTCATAGACTATTTAAGCCGGAAATATTATTTCTTTCAGGTCCCTCATCAAGCTATTATAAATTAACCAAAGACAGACTTTTATTTATTTACTAAGCGGGTTATTTTAATTTATTAAAACATAGGCTAATTTATTTATTAAGCGGGTTGTTTTAATTTATTAAAACCATGGGCTTAATTATTTGGTAAGCGATTTTAAATTAATTAAGACATAGGCTTATTTAAATAATAAGCATGTTGTTTTAATTTATTAAAATATGGGCCAAAGAAAAAACTGTGCAGAGATACATAAGATATTGGACTTGGGATAAAACCTAAGCCCAAGGGGAGCAAATTGGCGGCATGGGCTAGGGTTTAGAAACCCTAGCCTTGGCCATGTATTACATTAAGTGGAGGCTAGGGTTTTCTCTAACCCTATTCATCCACTACATGTAGTGGGATGCAGTCACACATTGCAATTTTACAGTCTCTATTCTCTGCAGCCTCAATATAAATTAGAGGCGCATGTAGCTCTAGCAAATCACTCCAAAATAATTCTTTTAACTTTTGCTAAGAATTAAAAGTTCTATTGAGTTAATTCTCAAAGGAACAAAGTTTAAGATTTGAAGAGGTAGAAAGAGTCCACACTCTTAGTTATTTCTAGTCATTGGTAAGAAAATTTGTTGGTGTTCTTGATGTTCTTGGAGCAGCATGGATTCATTGCTCAAAAGTCAAGGAGTGACCCTAGTTTGCAAGTAAGTAATGTTATTTTCTTGCTAATTTCATATTAAATAGCATTGTTCTTCGCATGTTCTTTTTAGAGTTGATCTTGAGTACGGAATAGATTATTTTTTGCTGCGCAATATCTTTAATTTGCATGTTTATTCCCAACAAAACTATGTACAAAGATGAGTTGAATCTCACAGGGTACATTGGGATAAATCATGAGGTTTTGATCCAGGTACTCAAGGAAAGAGATATAGTACATCATGAATATATCTTTGGTTCAACCACAGAATATATTCCATGGAGGGGTAATATGGTAAATTGATAAGTACGTCATGAATGATTAATTGTTTATGGTAAAATATGATTTAGAGTTCAATCACATTTATTTAGTGAAATTATCTGTGATTCTTAGTCAAGGTGATGAGTCATCAGATGACAAAATTTCACAGGACTAAAGTAGCTAAATTTATTTTTCCTCCGGGTCCCTTCTTGAGCTGTTGTAAATTGACTAAGTGATTATGAGCTTCGGTTTTTTATTTTATTTTATTTTTTGTGAATCTTCCATAATCCATTGATAACAAGTCATGACCAAAAAACTCTTACAAATCATGAGCTTTAGCTACCATCAGTAGCATAAAGTGCAGATAACCGCACAATGCTATGAACTTACATAGTTATAGAAAAAGAGAAAACCTATCCATGACATCATCTTTCGCTCACCCATGTAGAACACCAGTTAAAGAATAGACCTGCTTTGAGCAGACTAGATTTAAAATATAGGTAGCCCAAAATCACACCAATTTTATTTATTCGGTCGTAGAAATAGCCTCCCACATCAATCTACTCATCCTCGACCCTAATGGTCAAGAAACAAAATTGTCTTCGACCTAAGGGCCAAGACAACAGTAAAAAAAACAACACAAACGAAGAAAAAAAAAATTAAAAAGCAGCAAAAAAACTCCAAAACATAACAGCATCGACAGTCAGGGAGGCAGCGGATGGTAGCAGGAAGTCACAGCCCCAATATGTGAGAAAGACGAGGGGGAGGAGGAAAGAGGGAAGAGATCCCTCCTCCCCCAGCTAGCACTTTTTTTTGCTTTCTCTCTCTAGAGCGGCTATATCCATGAGCTTCGGTTATTTATTTATTAAACAGATTGTTTTAATTTATTAAAACATGGGTTTATTTATTTATTGGACAAGTTTTTATTTATTTATTTATTAAAGCATTAGACTTATTTATTTAAGCAAGTTGTTTTAATTAAAAACATGGGTACAAGGAAAAACTGTGCATAAATTGCTAGAGAGGAAAGTTGGGCTTTGGGATAAAACCCAAGCTAGTGCACGCAGGAAAACGCATGGGCCAGGGAATATTCCCTGGCCCCATGCGTCACTCTACAGTCCATGGGGAAGGCAAAAAACACATGGCCAAGGAAATAATCCTTGGCCTTATGTGCCACTTTTCAAGGAGACAGTGGCTAGGGTTTTATTAAACCCTAGCCGTCACATGTGCTTGTCCCACATGGTTTATTTTGCAGCTTTCTTAGTTTTTCAAAGATTATAAGTAGAGGCTTAGCCAGAAGCAGAAAATTCACTCCTTGGAAATCTATTTCCATTACAACTACAGTTTCTACAAACTGTAAAAAAATATGCATTAAGGTGTTAATGAGTGATTTTGTTAAAGAGAAATATTATTCTCTTGCTTCTAGTTGTGAGTCCACACTCACTGTCATGTTCAGCCATCAAGAAGAAAACTTGGATTTATGAAGAACAAAGTTCTTCACGTTCTTCATTGTTCTTCATGTTCTTCATTGTTCTTCATGTTCATCATGTTCTTCATTGTTCTTCATGTTCATCATGTTCTAGGAGTTCTTCAAACCTTTGAACATTTTGGAGCTCTTGGTGTTCATGGCATTCTTGGTGTTCTTCATATTCTTCATCAGCTTCGAATATCATCAACAATAAAGATGCAAAGGTGAATTCAAATAGCCCTATATGCCTAAGAAGAGGCTGACAAGATTTGTAAGTAAATCTAACTTATATTTTACTTTAATTTTGTGAAAATCAAAAGCATGTTCCTCTTGAAGTTTATTGCAATCCTAGATCAGTTAGATCAGTTTAAATTTTTTATCTTCCGTTGCGCAATGTTTTTGCATGATCCCCAACAAAAACGACCTCCAATCTGGTTAAGGCTACTGAATCCTTGAAGAAGCAGCAAGAGCAAATCCAAGATTAGACCAACCTACATGACAAAAAGTTGGATGGATTGTCAGAAAAAAAAATGGATAAACTAAGGGAAGCTCTGGGCAATTTTCAGATTCAAAAACACCAAACAGAAGGCAGAAATTCTGAAGAAAGGGAAGATCATTCATCTGTATTTAAGAAAAATCCACAGTTTAGTAGAAATGTTTGGGAAGAAAGGGAACCTTCATTTGGATTTTCAAGAGGAGGCCATAATTCAACTATCCCAGATATACAAGTCAAGACCATTAATATGGAGTTTCCAAGGTTTGATGGTGAGAACGTTTCTAGCTGGTTATTCAAAGCAAACCAATTCTTCAATTTCAATCAAACGCCTAAGGAGCACAAGGTGTTAATGTCAGCATTTAATACGGAAGGAGAGGCACTGGTATGGTTTCAAGATGCTTCAAATTCTGGAGTTTTCACTTCTTGGGAAGCTTTGGAACATGCTGCTCAGGTACAATTTGGCCCTAATTCATATGATGATCCTATGGAAGCTATTACTTGTTTAAAGCAAACTTATAGCATTTCCAATTATAAAACTCAGTTTGAGAATTTATCAAATAGATTGAAAGGATTATCTGATAAATACAAGTTGAGTTGTTTTTTAAGTGGGTTAAGAGATGATATTAGATTGCCCTTAAGAATGCTTAAGCCACAAGATCTAAATAAAGCATTAGGGTTGGCTAAGATTCAAGGGGAATATGTCCTCAGTACCCGTAGGTCTTACAGACCAACTGGGTATAATTCTTCTTACAATTTCCAGCCAAAGGAGAATTTCTTTCTTAGTGAACAGCAACAAAAACTTAATCCTACAACAGGGTTTAAGACAGAAGTACCAACAAAAGGGGATATGGGGTTACAAAAAGGGGGTTTCAAGCCAAATATCCCTATTCAAAAAATTTCTCCAGCCTAAATGGAGGAAATGAGGAAGAGGTCTTTGTTATTATCGTGATGAAAAATATAACCCAAGCCATAGATGCCTTAAAGGGAAAAAAATTTTGATGGAGGGTTGTGAGTTTTCTAAAGAAGAACAGCCTGAATTGCAAGAAGTTGATTGGGAAGAACAAGGTCAAAAGGTTCTAAGGAGAGATGAGGATTGGGAAATTGCATTGCCTGAGATTTCTCTTCATGCAACAACAAGATCTCCAAATCCAAGGACAATGAGGTTAATAGGAACAGTTACAGGGGGTGACAATTTTGATTGATTCTAGAAGATCCCATAATTTCCTAGACCCCTCTATTTCCTCAAGAATACAGTTAAAGCTATAGCAAAAAGAGAGACTAGCTGTCAAAATTGCTAATGGTCAAGTTGTGCACACTGAAGTCCACTCTATAGCATTACCTGTGAGGGTCAAGGTACTAACTTTCTTGTTGATTTCTACATTTTGCCTTTAGGAGGGTGTGATATGGTCTTAAGGATTCACTGACTAAGGTCTCTTGGTCCTATAATCTGGGATTTTTATAATTGACTATGAAATTCTCCTTAGTCTCTAAAAAAGTGATTTGGAATGGATTAAACCCTATTGAATCTTCATTGAAAGATAGCACCACCTTCTCTAGGTTGCCTAATACTAGAAAGAAGAGTTTGGTCCTACATTTGATCTCCCCTGTACAACAGTCAATCCCTATCCAGCAGTCAATCCCTGTCCACTCCAATGGAGTTTTTGCCCCATTATTGAAGGAATTTGCTTATGTTTTTGAAGAACCTATTTGTTTACCTCTTGTGAGGTCTCATGACCACAGAATATTCCTAAAGGAAGGAAGTCAGCCAGTTTGTGTAAGACTCTATATACCCCCATTATCAAAAAGGAGAAAGTGAGAAAATTATTAAGGATTTAATGGACTCATGGGCCATTCGGCCAAGTCAATCCCCTTTTTCATCCCCAGTACGCTTGGTATGCAAAGCTAATGGGAGCTAGCGCATGTACATGGCGTGCCCTCAATAAAGTTTCAATCAAGGACAAATTTCCCATTCCAATAGTGGATGAACTGCTGGATGAATTGCATGGGGTACAAATATTTTCTAAACTGGATCTCATATTGGGTTACCATGAAATTAGGGTTAGTCCAAAAGATATCCCTAAGATATCATTCCAAACCCATGATGGACACTATGAGTTTTTAGTTATGTTCTTTGGGTTAACTAATGCTCCCTCCACATTGTAGGGACTCATGAACCACATTTCCAAGCCTTTTTTTAGAAAGTTTGTATTGGTATTTTTTTTATGATATTTTGGTTTACAGCAAAGATGTAGTAGCTCATTTAACCCATTTAAGGCTTGTTTTGGAAACACTTGAAGAACAGCAATTATTTGCTAAGGAGGTGAAATGTAAGTTTGGTTGCCCCGAGATTGAATATCTTGGCCATGTTATTTTTGCCCATGGAGTTAAGGTGAATCCAGCCAAGATTGAGGGTATGTTAAAGTGGCCTCTACCCACATCCATAAAGGCCTTAAGGGGTTTCTTAGGCCTTACCGGGTACTACAGGAAGTTTATCAAGTCTTATGACCAGATTGTAGCACCCCTTACATCATTGTTGAAAAATGATTGCTTTGTTTGGAGTGAGGAATCTACTATTGCCTTTCTTAGACTTAAAGAGGCTGTAACGACACCACTAGTACTTATTTTACTTGACTTTTCAAAGGTTTTCACTATTGAATGTGATGCTTCAAGTGTAGGAATAGGGGTTGTCCTACTGCAAGATTCTCAGCTAATGGCTTTTTACAGCAAGGCTTTGAAAGGAAAAGCTCTTAATTACTCTACTTACGAGAAAGAATTGCTGGCCTTGGTGTCAACAATCAAGAGATGGAGACCCTACTTACTATGGCAAACTTTTAAGGTCAAAACTGACCATCAAAGTTTGAAATTTCTGCTTGAACAAAAGATTCCTACTCCTCTTCAGCAGAAATGGATCTCTAAACTTTTGGGCTACGATTTCACTATCGAATACAAACAAGGCCGAGATAACCTTGTAACTGATGCTTTATCTAGAAAAACGGAAGAGGGAGAAGCCCCTATACAAGAAGGTCAACGATTACTCATTACTTTTCCTAATCCTACTTGGATTGAGGATATTAAAGCAAGTTACATTCTAGACTCAACACTATAACAGCTTATTGGGGAATTGGAAGCTGGTCAGTGTTCTGACCCAAAGTATAGCCTGCGGAGTGGTTTATTCCTTTACAAAGGAAGGATCAATGTTGGTCCTTAAGAGACCCTTAAGCCTTGGATCTTACACTTGATTCACGACAACCCTGCTGTAGGTCATTCGGGTTATCAAAAAACCCTACACAGAGCCAAACATGATTTTTATTGGCCAGGAATGAGGGTTGACATTAAGCTCTATATCAAACATTGTGAACTCTGCCAAAGAACAAAGCATGAAACTCTCCTACCAGCTGGGTTATTACAACCCTACCTATACCCACACAAGTGTGGGCAGACATATCCATGGACTTTATTGAAGGGTTGCCCTTATCTAATGGCCATAGTGTTGTTCTGATGGTGGTTGACCGTTTAAGCAAGTATGCTCACTTCATGACATTGGCTCATCCTTATACAGCATCTAAGGTAGCAACTCTATTCATGCAAAATGTATTCAGGCTCCTTGGTATGCTAGCATCTATTGTCAATGACTGGGATCCGATCTTCACTAGCACTGCTTAGCAGGAATTGTTCAAGTTACAAGGTACTAATCTTAATATGAGCACAGCCTACCATCCCCAAATAGATGGACAGACCGTAGTGGTTAATAAATGTTTGGAGCATTACCTACGATTTTATGCAGAGGAGAAGCCTAAAGCATGGTCTACATGGCTAACTATGGCAGAATATTGGTACAATATGAATTATCATACATCTACTAAACTATCATGCATCTCAATTTAAGGTATTATATGGTTTACCCTCATTGAGACTTGTTGACAATGTTCCCGGAACCACCTTGAATCAGGTTGTCGATGAGCATTTGCGCAGTCGAGACCAGATTATCATCCTTCTCAAGCATAATTTGACTATTGCACAGGAAAGACAGAAGCACCATTATGACAAAAGGCACACGAAGTGATCTTTTAAGGAAGGTGATTGGGTTTACCTGCGTCTTCAATCATATAAGCAAAAGGCCCTCGCCTTACGCCGGTGTTTAAAGTTATCCCCCCGATTCTATGGGACTTTTCAAGTCTTGCGGAAGATGGGTGAGGTCGAGTATAAGCTGGATTTGCCAACTGGGACTCAAATTCATCCGGTGTTTCAAATGCCCTGTCTGAAACAACAACTTGGGCTCCAAGCGGTTCCTTTACCGGCCTTACCACCAATTGATGCCCATGGAGAGATAAGCCTGAACCAGATGCGATCCTACAGCTTCAAGTCTGGAAGGTCAATAATTAGCCCTTGACTGTGGTTTTGATTCAATGGAAAGGTACTGCGTTGGAAGATGTAACTTAGGAGGATTTTTGGGCTTTGCGAGTCAATACCCCCACCTTGTGGACAAGGTGCTCTGGGAAGGGGGGGGGGGGAGAAGGATTGTAATGGTGGGCTGAGTTAAGCTCATAAGAAGAGTGAATCAGAAGATTAGAAGAAAACATAACAACAGGCTAAGATGAGCCTTGAAGAATGAGACAACGTGGGACAGCTGTATGGTGGGCAAAGAGTGATGCAACAGCGTAATCCAACAGAAGGCCTTATCCTCTTATCCTCAACGGTGTGTTTTGGGCAGTAAAAACGGTGCGTTGAAATAAGTAAGCAAGAGTAAATAATGGAATTCGAACCACGTGCGTTAGATAGCTAGTTGGTTCGAATCTAGTTCAGGATTGATCTCTCCATGGGCGTCAACTGGTGGTAAGGAGATATCAGAGTTATAAAACTGATATGAACCCGCAGGAAGAGAAATCCGTTGAACCCACAATCAATTCGAAAACTCACCCAAGGAAAGCCAAACTCAAGTCTATGAATGGAGAATTTAGACCCGTTGAAAACTCGTTTCAAGAACCTAGATTATATTAAAATCTAGACCCGTTGAAATCCAGTCTCAAGAACCCAAATTACGAAGGAAGAACGCCACAAAGGTTATGATTTACCTTTGATAAGTTCAAAAGTTCAATCAAGAACAAGAGGAGAAAACTCAACTCACAATTAAAATTCAAAATAATGTCTATCTCTTATGTGGTGGCTATAAGATGTTTAAATACTCCCTACAAAAATAACCTAGGCCAAAATAAGGCCCATTTCCCAAAATACCCTCAAGTGGAATAATTAATGTTCTTTTGAAACCCTAATTAATAAAACATAAGAAATATATGGGCCAAACATCCTCAAGCCCATTTATTCTAAACTACTAAAAAAAAGCCTTAATAACAATAGGCCTATTTTTAAGTCAAGTCTTCCACAGCTTGGATCAAGTGGATCAAGACTGGTTCTCTTTCTTTCAAGCCCATCTTGAGTGTTGGGCTCTTGCTAGCTTCATCCCAAGTGGATTGCACTAATCCTTGCATTGCTTCCCTGATCTTCTTGGCTCTTGGTCTTGTAATTGGCCCATCTGGAATTTGCAAAGGATCTTTAAGAGTAGGCCCACCTTGGTTCCCATCATTCCCCTCTCCTCAAAAGGATTCGACCTCGAATCTTCACCTACATCAAAGGGGAGAAAGATCAGAAACATTGAAGGTATGCAGAAACATTATACTCACCTGGAAGATCCACTTTATATGCATTGTGATTAATTTTCTCAAGAATTTGGAAAGGTCCATCTCCTCGGGGATGCAACTTAGTCTTCCTATGGGCTGGAAATCTTTCTTTGGCGCATATGAACCCAAACCCAATCTCCTGGTTCAAAGATGACACGCCTTCGCCCTTTATTCGCTTGGGAAGCGACCCTGTCATTCTTGTGGGCAATTGAAGCCGTACCCTCTCATGAAGTGACTTCACCAACTCCGCCTTCTTTTGGCCATCCAAGCTACTCCTGCCATCAACAGTAAAGGCATCAAATCTAACGGAGTAAGCGGATTAAATCCATAAACAATTTCAAAAGGAGAATATGAAGTAGTAGTATGCATGGTCCTATTATATGCAAACTCTATAAATGGCAAACAATCCTCCCAAGTTTTAAATTCTTATGAACAACAGTGCGTAAAAGCTGAGTTAAAGTCCTATTAACCACTTCAGTCTGACCATCAGTCTGCGGATGACAAGTAGTGGAAAATAAGAGCTCAGTACCCAATTTCCCCCACAACACCTTCCAAAGTAGCTAAGTAATTTAACGTCCCTATCAGAAACAATATTCCTGGGCACACCATGGAGTCGCACTATCTCCCTGAAAAATAAGTCAGCTATGTTTGTGGCATCATCTGTTTTATGGCATGGAATGAAATGTGCCATCTTACTAAATCTATCCACAACCAAAAAATAGAATCGCTACCCCTTTTGGTCCTAGGCAACCCCAAAACAAAGTCCATAGATATGTTGACCCATGGCTCACTAGGGACGGGTAAGGGTGTATACAACCCATGTGGCAAAACTTTAGATTTGGCCTTTCTACATGTAATGCACCTGCTACAAATGCGATTGACATCTCGCTTCATCTTAGGCCAAAAAAAATGCTCATGCAAAATATCTAAGGTTTTCTTGACACCAAAGTGCCCCATTAATCCCCCACCATGTGCCTCACGCACCAATAACTCACGCATAGAACAACTTAGCACACAAAGTTTGCTTTCTTTAAACAAGTAACCATCATGCTTGTAAAACTTACCAAATGCCGCCTTATCACATGCCATGTACACATTAGAAAAGTCAGCGTCATTGGCATACAAGTCTTTCACATAATCAAACCCAAACATTTTAGCACTCATAGAAGTAAGAAGTACATACCTCCGGGATAAAGCATCAGCAACAATGTTCTCCTTACCTTGCTTGTAACGGATGACATATGGAAATGTCTCAATGTATTCCATCCAACGAGCATGCCTTTTATTCAACTTACCTTGACCCTTGAGATGCTTCAATGATTCATGATCGGTGTGTATCACAAATTCCCTAGTCCATAGGTAGTGCTGCCAAGTCTCCAATGCACGAACAAGAGCATAAAGCTCTTTGTCATAAGTAGGGTACTTTAATGAAGCCCCACTTAGCTTCTCACTGAAGAAGGCTATGGGCCGCCTATCCTACATCAAAACTGCTCCAATCCCTAAACCTGAGGCATCACATTCAATCTCAAAAGCTTTGTTAAAATCAGGTAATGCTAGCACAGGTGCAGAGTACAACCGTTCTTTAATGGTGGCAAAAGCATTCTCTTGATTATCCCCCCAATGAAACCCAACATTCTTTTTAATGACTTCAGTGAGTGGTGCAGCAATGGTGCTAAAGTCTTTAACAAAACGCCGATAAAAACTAGCTAAGTCGTGAAAGCTTCTTACCTCAGTGATGCTCCTTGGCGTTGGCCATTCCTTGATGGCCTTGATTTTCTCTTCATCCACTTCAATACCCTTTGTACTAATAACATAACCAAGAAAAACAACTCGTTCCATGCAAAAGGTACATTTCTTGAAATTAGCATACAACTTTTCACATCTCAAACATTCAAAACATATCTCAAATGCTCATATGTTCATTTAAGTTCTTGCTGTACACTAGGATATCATCAAAATACACAACCACAACATTACCAATGAACGCACTTAGTACATATGTTCATCAATCTCATGAAAGTACTGGGCGCATTTGTAAGCCCAAATGGCATAACCAACCATTCATAAAGCCCATACTTTGTCTTAAAAGCAGTTTTCCATTCATCACCCTCTTTCATTCTAATCTGATGGTACCCACTTTTAAGATCAATTTTACTGAAAATACATGAGCCATGCAATTCATCAAGCATATCATCTAATCTAGGAATGGGATGGCGATACTTTACCGTGATATTGTTGACCGCCCTACAATCAACGCACATCCTCCACGTCCCATCCTTCTTTGGCACGAGTAGCACCGGTACTGCACATGGGCTCATGCTCTCCCTCACGTACCCCTTGCTCATCAAATCCTCAACTTGCCTCTGAAGCTCCTTGGTCTCCTCCGGATTACTCCTATAGGCTGGTCGGTTTGGAATAGCAGCTCCGGGCACAAAATCAATCTGGTGCTCAATGCCTCTAATGGGTGGCAACTCATTAGGCATCTCCTCTGGGAATACATCCTCAAATTCCTGCAACAAAGAAATAGCCAAACTAGGAAGAGACTGGTTAGTTTCATCAAGATTAAGATAAGACTCTTTATAGACAAGAAAAATCATAGGGCGATCTGCGAAGAAAGCCCTCTTGACCTTACTCTTTCTTGCATAGAAACTCACTTTTGTCTTTCCTTTTCTCTCTGCAGACTCTCTTTCTTTTTTCTCTCGTGACTCCACTCTTTTTTCTTTACTCTCAGCCACCTCTCTACTTTCTTTTTCACTCTTTATTTTTTGCTCATTTTCACTCTCACTCTTTATTTTTTGCTCAATCTCTTTTTCACTCTTGCTTTTTTTTATCACTCTCATTTTCACTCTTTCTTTTTTGAGCAACCTCACTTTTTAGTTTCAGTTGATCCTCATAGACCTGGCTTGGAGTTAAAGGAGCAAGCTTGATTGTTTTGCCCTACTTTACAAAGCTGTACATGTTCTTGAACCCATCATGTGTCACCCTCCTATCAGACTACCACGGCCTCCCCAACAAAATATGGCCAGCATGCATAGGCACAACATCACAAAGTACTTCATCCTGATACTTCCCAATTGAAAAAGTAACTAACACTTGTCTATCTACCCTAACCTCTCCACAATCATTCAACCACTGCAATTTGTATGGTCGAGAGTGTTTTAAGGTAGGTAAATTCAATTTCTCAACCAAAGTAGTGCTAGCCACATTAGTACAACTCCCCCCATCAATGATCATACTACATACTTTGCTGTTGACGTGGCATCTAATATGGAGAATGTTCTCTCTTTGTTGCGCTGTATCATCCACCTTAATGTGTGTATTGAGAGCATGCCTGGCAACAAGAGAGTCACCGGTCACAGCGTATACCACTCCATCATCATCACTATCATCAACCAACCCGGGCACCCCATCACTATCACCTTCACTCTCAGTCATTACCTCCCCATTGTCACGCAAAATCATCGCTCGCCTATTTGGACATTGAGAAGTGATGTGCCCTGAACCCAAACACTTAAAGCATTTAATATCTCTATTTCTTGAAGGTTGAGATTCTACCTTGGGTTTGCTGCTAGTTCCCTCATCTTTGCTCTTAGGTGGTTCGATTCTCCTCTTTGCTTCAGCTGGATCATTCCTATCCCACTTTGATTTCCAAGTAGTACTAGAAACCGAAGTGTACCTTGCTGTCCCTTTTCTCTTTAATTGCCGCTCAACCTTCATAGCCATGTGCACCATGTCCTCTATCTCCACATAATGCTGCAATTCAACTACATTGGCTATATCTCTATTCAAACCACTCAAAAATCTAGCCATGGTGGCCTCCCGGTCTCCTCTACATTAGCCCGAATCATCGCTACCTCCATCTCCTTATGGTAATCCTCCACACTCCTAGACCCCTGTGTAAGATGTTGGAGCTTTTGGTAAAGGTCCCTATAGTAGTGGCTAGGTACAAATCTCCGCCTCATGATAGCTTTCAACTCTCCCCATGTCTCAATAGGCCTCTCATAATTCCTCCTCCTATTGGTCACTAATTGATCCCACCAAATAAGAGCATAATCAGTGAACTCAATTACTGCCAACTTCACTTTCTTCTCCTCAGAGTAATTATAACAATCAAATACCAACTCTATTTTCTTCTCCCACTCTAGGTAAACCTCAAGGTCAGTTCTACCTTGAAAAGATGGTATTTTCATTTTAATGCGCCCCAAATCTCTATCGACACCATCCCGACCCCCTAGGTTCCTCTCAAATCCTCTTTCATGCCTAACTCCTCTATGCCTACCCAACCCAATTTCAGATATTAGGTCTTCCTCATCCTCGTTATCTCCTTCATTCTCATATGCATTTTCAACCCGAGGCTCACGTCGTCTCCGATTTCTCCCACCTTGTAAATTTCTAATTATTGCTTCTTGTTGATCCATCCTATCCCTCACTTCTCCCATCACCAAGTTCAATCGCTCAAATTGTTGTTGCATGGTCTGTAACACAAAAAATGGGTTATCGGCCACCCCTTCCGGTGATGAGCAACTGCGGCGAGACATTGTAATGTGCTGCAAAAAATATTATTAGCGGAAAAAAAAAAAGATCTCACACGCTCCCTTACTTGTTTACACTCAAATGATGGCACTCCACTCGTGTTTCACTCTAAATAGGCCTTTTTTTTTTCTTTCGATAATAATCTCACACTCTCTTGCCTTTTACCTCAAGAGCTTTCCCACGCAAGTTCTTTTAGAACTAATTGAACTCAATCAAGATAAAGCAACCTTGTTTAATCCCAACTAGCAATTAGGTTCAAGAAACAAGAACAAGAGAAACACGAAAGAAATGAAACGATACGAGAATCATGAAAATTATACGAATGAAAGAGTAACTATAACACAAGATACCAACTATAATGAAGGATGCACACAGCCCTTCTGATGTTAAGGCTCAAGAGTTTTTTTTTTTTTTTTTTTTTTTCGGACGATTTTTTTTTTTTGTCCTTTTTTTTTCAATTGATTTGATCACAATCAAAAGAAAATTGCAATTAACAAAGCCCTAACAAAGAACTCAAAAACCCTAGAAGAATAAGTGATACGGCAGCCAAAAACCCTAGAAGAATAAGTGATACAGCAGCCAAAAACCCTAAAAGAATAAGTGATATGGTAGCCAAACCCTAGAAGAATATGAATTTTCGATAGCTTTTTTTTTTTTTTTTTTTTGTAATCCTAGAACAATGAGAACTAGGATCAAATATGCAAGAAAAAAAAAAGATAGAATCAGACCTGATTGGAAACTGAGCTCTGATACCAAATGATATGAACCCGCAGGAAGAGAAATCCGTTGAACCCACAATCAATTTGAAAACTCACCCAAGAAAGCCAAACTCAAGTCTATGAATGGAGAATTTAGACCCGTTGAAAACTCGTTTCAAGAACCTAGATTATATTAAAATCTAGACCCGTTGAAATCCAGTCTCAAGAACCCAAATTACGAAGGAAGAACGCCACAAAGGTTGTGATTTACCTTTGATAAGTTCAAAAGTTCAATCAAGAACAAGAGGAGAAATTCAACTCACAATTAAAATTCAAAATAAGTCTATCTCTTTATGTGTGGGCTATAAGATGTTTAAATACTCCCTACAAAAATAACCCTAGGCCAAAATAAGGCCCCTTCCCAAAATACCCTCAAGTGGAAAATTAATGTTCTTTTGAAACCCTAATTAATAAAACATAAGAAAATATATGGCCAAACATCCTCAAGCCCATTTATTCTAAACTACTAAAATAAAGCCTTTAATAACAATAGGCCCTATTTTAAGTCAAGTCTTCCACAGCTTGGATCAAGTGGATCAAGACTGGGTTCTCTTTCTTTCAAGCCCATCTTGAGTGTTGGGCTCTTGCTAGCTTCATCCCAAGTGGATTGCACTAATCCTTGCATTGCTTCCCTGATCTTCTTGGCTCTTGGTCTTGTAATTGGCCCATCTGGAATTTGCAAATGATCTTTAAGAGTAGGCCCACCTTGGTTCCCATAAAAAACCCAATGTTGTGAAGGGCTATTTACGAGAGACTTGAGCAATTGTATTTTTTGTTTCTTTTGGAGCTTTGGTTGAGCTCGAATCAACCATTGTTTTTTCTTCTTCTTTTCTATCAATCGAATACACTTTCTTTCTTTCCAAACATTAATCTTCATTTCTTACTTTTAAATACTCATACAAATACAAAAGCATTCTTCCCATCATTGAATGGAATACCTAGAACAACACCATTCAACCATTGCACAAAAACCCAACAAAACATCACAAATAGAAATCCCCAACCCACAACTCCACAACCAATTGAAACCCACAATTTCATACCCTAAATCAATTAAAAACAAATAATGAAGCTCGACAATGGATTTTCACGCTCGGCGATGCATCATGGTGATTGGGCTAGTGAGTCTATGTATTTGGAACTCCCAATTTGGCAATGAATGGTGAGAAACAATCATGAGCAGATGGCGTCGTCTTGTTAAGAAGGTGATGGAAAAGAAGGGAGAGAGAAGGGAGAGGAAAAAGATTAAAAAACCTCTACATTGTGCTACAGTAAATAGAGTGAAGTTGTTAGAGCAATTTCATTGACTTACGCAAATTTCTATGTGTAATGGTTAACTAAAATCCACTTTATCTAGATTAACTAATGGGTTTTAAAATGCACCATACTTCGGATTATTTATTCTTCTTCTATATCATCTAAAATTCTTTTTCTATTCATTCTTTATCTTTCTTTATTCTTTTTTTATTTCAATTCTGAGGATCGTATTTTTTCAATGATCATTTTTTTCAAATGGTCAATTTTTTTATAAAAAAAATGTCATTTTTAAAAAACGGTCATTTTTTTTTAACAGTAATATTTTTCAACAGTCGTTTTTTTAAAAGTGGTTATTTTTCTAACAAACATATTTTTATAGAATTGTAATAGAATATTTTTATTATATTCTCAAGTATGTTATGTGTAACGCCCTGACAAAATCATTTAACTAATAAATGAATGAGTGGTTCGCCTCTTAGCCTTAACCCCTCCAAGATTAAAACTCAGGGATCATACACTCTTAAAGGTGAGAGTCTACAGTGAAAGACTTGTTACTTATAAGTAATAGAGATAGCAACTAACACCTACAATAAAATAATACCGGAATAACTGAAAACAATCTTAATATCATAGTTAACTATTATCATCAAAAGTATGGTCAAAGACCAGTTATCAAAATAACATAAACGATACAATCCGGATTGACATAACGTCAACAAAATCACAAACTAGCCTTTACAACATAGAGCATGTAGACTATGTCTATCATGTTGCTTCGGGAGTCTCCTCCAGCACGCCACATCCTACTATGCCACACGGGATCTAGCTCCTCAAAGATTACCCGTAGAATGTCCTCCATCCGGAACATACTCATCGAGTATTCCGTCATCGTCTGGGTTATCTACCAAGTTACATAAAATCATAGGTGAAAAAAATACAAAAGTAAGTCCATGACTTAATGAGTAATAATGCACATATTATACAGGTTATCATTTGTGAATTCAGTTTATAAATTACAAGCATTGTTATTCACAGTTCATGGCATAAATATGTCATGCTGATGCAATATATATTTATATAGTACATGATATTCAAGAACATGTGATATGTTAACAATATGGTCTACTCGAAATATTATCCTTTCTCAGCAAGGTTTGCACATCCTAAAGGACTTCTGCTACAACTCCGGTACCCCAGACATTGTACAAACATACCGTCTTATACTAGCAGTCCGACCTTGAGTGGCCCACACTGACTAGCAAAGCTGTAACGATGACCTCACTCGAAGAATGGTGCGCCAATCACAAATTCTTAACCATTGGATCCAAGGCCCTCATCATAAAATAAATATTTGACCATAGAATCAACCCGTAATAATAGTAAGCTCATGGTCGTTCTACCACACGTACCGGTATACCATGTTATACGATGCACATTAATCTTTGTGTTTTTTATATACATGTTTTTCACAACTCATCATTTCATTATCTTTGTTAATCACAACCGTTTTCACAAATGGAGTTCACAATTGGAAAATAATAAGCATTGCATAAGTGTTGTAAACATGCAGGTTTTATACATCAAAATAGTCATGCTATTCGGAAAAAAAACATATATATATATATAACAATAACAAGTATCCATGTGAGTTTTTACTCACTTGCATCGTAGGGATCAATAAAAAAAAATAGTCTTCCACGCAGTCTCCAACTTCCGAATTTAGAAGCGATCTTATTATTAGTCTTATGTCTTGAGCTAAACAAGTCCTAGGCTTCTAACAACCCAAAAGGACATTATGTTCGAGCATCGAATGTTTGACTAAGAAGATCGAACGTTCCAAGCCCGAACATTGAACGTTTGACTAGGAAGGTCGAACATTTGATGAGGTCCATAAACTCATTCCAGACTAAAACCCCAATCCTTTCTGAATTCTAATAGCTCCTAAGGTCTCCTAAAGGTCTAATTAGAGAGAATAATGGGTTTCACACTTTAAACGGGGTTTGAGATGTTAAACTCCTTAAACCAACTTAAACCTCAAATGATCAAGCTTATTGCTAAACAACACAGAAACTAAGACACAACAAAAACTAAACAAGTTAACAACAAGCAAATAACAATAGTGAAACAAACTAGGCTAAGATAGATACCTCAAAAGCCCAAAAGCCTTCTCCTTCTTCAAACATTCTTCCTCACACACTCACAACCATTCTCTGAGCTCCAAGTCAAAGGTGAAAAGTGAAAGAGGGGTAAGAGTCTTATTTATAGAGTTGGAGCATCTGGCTAAAGACTACTGAGTTTTTAGGTTCGTCGAACGTTCTATGTACGACATCGAACGTTTGATGAGTTGGGGATTATGCCCAAAATCCCAATCATTTACATATTGACATTAAGAGTTTGTTATGAATAATTATTATTATTCACTGATTAAATATTTTGTTGCATATAGCATATAATCTTTGTATGATCTCTATTGATTAATCCCCATACAAAGGGCCCGAAGAATATATTGAATATGGACTATGGGTGTGAGCAATGGTCTTTGTCACACAAGGTTTTAGTCCGTAATCCTTGTATTTCTGAAAATTTTTATAGTTCACAGTCGACAATTTAACTGGGCATTCCATTAGCTAAGACTGCTACACATTGACTTAAGTTATTTACCTTAGTCAGGCGAAGAGGATTCTTCGGGTTGATGTAGTAAGTGTATAAAGTAGTATACATTGAACAGACTATGAGTTGTCTTTCTATAAAAATACTGTCATTAGGAAACACACAAAATTCTCAGACTACTTATGAACAATAATTCTAAATCCTGAGGGGAAGTGGACTCAGATGTCAAGTGGAGGTCACTTTGATGCATTAAGGAGTGAGGCCTTAAACGTTGGTCAACATATCTCCATGCATTGGGTGATCACATGTAGCATTGTGGGGGAAGCTTTGCTCAATAAAGAATCCAACTCCTTTTAGGATCATATAAAAGGGTAATAAAATTTCCCATTGACTAGGATATTTATCGGAATTATATAAGGGTTTATTCTCAGTCTCTGGATGGAGCATTTAGAATAGAGAATTCCAAAATATTAACTTGTGAAAGGAGTATTCACAGTTGGGAGAATAAACAGGATAATATATTTGGGAATCAAGGATTAAGAGGTAGAAAATTTAGTGTGACAGTATCAGAGTCTTAATTCTGCTACAAAATAATTTCATGGAGGAATCACACTCATACTGCGTAAGTACGTCAAAGGGAACGGTTGTTGATTTTTTCATTACGAATAAATTCTGGAGTACACTTACAATTGTTTAGTGGAATCAATTGTAATTAAATAACGATAGGGATGGTCAGTGACTACTTGAGCCAGATTTGTTTTTTCCTTCGGGTCCCTTACCAAGCTTCTGTAAATTAACCATAAACAGTCTTTTATTTATTTATTAATCAGGTTATTTTATTTTAATAAAACATAGGCTTCATAATTAGGCAAATTGTTTTAATTAAATTAAGACATGGGCTTAATAAGCAGGTTGTCTTAATTAATTAAAACATAGGCCACAGAAAAATTGCTAGAGAGGTTAGTGGGAGGCTTGGGCTTGGGATAAAACCCAAGCCCATCCTTAAGCAAAATGACGCATGGGCTAGGGTTTCAATCCTAGCCGTCCACTCATCTAGTGTTTGTCCCACATGGCTTATTATATGCAAGCCATTCATAATTTTTAGATATAAATAGAGGTGTCTGTGGCTCTTTCAAAACACACCAACACAGTTCTTTTAGTATTTACCAACTGAAATTCTTGTGAGTTAACACTTGAAGAATAATTTTAAGATTTGAATAGCAAGTTTGAGCCCACACTCTTGATTATTTATAGTCATTGGTGAAAAGATCTGAAGGTGTTCTTGATGTTCTTGGAGCAGTTTGGAGTCTTTGCTCATAAAGCCAATGAGTGGCCCTAATCTTCAAGTAAATAATTCTTTTTCTTGCAAGTTTAATTATAAATAGCAATATTTTTCGCATGTTCTTCTTAGAGTAGATCTTGATTAGGGAATAGTTTATTTTCTGCTGTGCTATATTTGTTTTGATATAGTAGTATTCCCAACAATTGGTATCAAAGCTTCTCTATAGAAACCATGTTGAAGTTTTGGAAAACTGTTTTTCTGTTTTCTAATTTTTAAATTCGGAATTTTTCCGAGGATCTCCAAAAATTAAAGTTTTGGTTTAAGACCTAGATCATGTTCTTGAACATGTTAGGATCTTAACTGGAAAATTTCAAGTTGTTTGGAGATCGTTTGCTATTTTTAATTAAATTTTGCGTTCGGACCAGTGTTGCTATTTTTACAACAGTGCATATGGGAATTACAATTTTAATAAATATTTTTCGACTAGTGTAAAAACTATTTGGGCAAGATAGATTGCAAGGAAAATCGTGGTTGACGCAATGGTCTAAACTGATCTTTGTTTCGATTTTTATCGAAAAAGTTATGATCGTTTTACCATTCGTCGACAGATCTGGAATTCAGAAAAATTCTGCATGTCTGTAAAAATTACGATTTTGGATATATGTTTTTAGACAAGTCCTAAAAATAATTGGGCACTTGTTTCTTATTATAAAAATCGTGGTTGACGTTTTGGTCTGATCAAATCTTCGTTTCGAATTTTATCGAAAAAGTTATGATCGTTTTTTCAAACGTCAACGGATTAAGGAATTCAGGAATCCTGCAAGCAGGTTGTATTTGCAAAATTGTTTTGAAAATTGTTTTTTTGGAAATTTTGCTTATGGGTTTATTGTATGATGATTAAATCATTATAGAAGGGTGGTATATTGGTTGAAAGACCAAAATACCCATTAAGGTTAATTATGTGTTATGCATATAATTAAGAAGACACCGTCTATGAATTTAATTCATGGAGTGTTACCTAAGCAACCATTTTTTATCCATGATAATTTTTCTTGGTGTTATTGGTACAATTAAGTACCGGGCTTTGATGGACAAATTCTAATGATCCAAACTACGTGGATTTGAATTTGTTCTTCTGAACACAAGAAAATGATGGATAGGGGTTAAGGTTCCTAATTCTATTAGGAATGATGTTTCTTTTAGAAACACAAGGCAAGGTCACAATTGTTAAGGAAAGTACAATTGTTCTAACAAACCCATAATGTTAAAATATCAAGTGAGAGAGAGTTCGGGACATGAATCTTGTTGGGACAGTTTTCGAATCCGACAACACGTGGACCTGTAAACAGAGAAAGATCAAACACAAGAGCTTGCCAGGGGAGTCCGGCAACGGATAGCTCCGATGCCTAAGTTAGTTCGGTTCTGAGAGTTGACTTTCAACAAAGAAGACTTAGAATATTTTTGTGATTGAGTGACTTACCTTGCAACTGAGCTTTTCTCCCCTTTTATATGGTGGCGGATTCCCCAAAACCCATTTAATGAGCCTCTATGGTGGGACATTAAGCTTACCCCTTTTCTTCTAGGCTCATGCTGGCCAATAAAGATCCCGCCAGGTGTCAAGCATGTATTGGTCCACGACATGTGAACCTCAGCCTACAGTTCACATAAATCACATCCCTAGAGCTGGTATATCTTGAAAATACGCAGAGGTGGGACTCGAGGTTGGCTACCTTAAATGCAAGTCTTAATGGACCTTGTCCTTTCTTCATCAAGGTCTATTATAACTCTTGGTTAGGGAACCGAACCTGAATCGCTGCAGCTCTTGATAGGCTCAACCGAACCGTGTAACTTCGGCCAACTGTTACACGGGCTTGGGCCCTTCATCTGTCAACCGAGCCTCCGGGTAGGATATTGGGCCTTCATCTTTTTTGGGCCCAATCCCCAACAGTTACCCCCCAAAATTCCTCGTGTCATGCGTTGGAAATGGCGGGAGGATTTTTTTTTTTTTAATGGGCCAATGGTTAATATTTCGTCGATTTGTTCTTCGGGGCATCTTGGGAATCGTGCCTTCCTTCCAAATAGCTCCACGTGATCGTTTCTCGTCCAAGCTTTTATTCTAATATGTGTGAGTACATTTGCAGGAAAGATTCCTTCTTATCTTCTCTGCTGAGAATTCCTTTGTCATTACTACATCTTCTTCGGTTTTCTCTACAGCGACAGATCTTTTGCTTTTCGCTTTCAATTTAGAACTTTCCCTTTCAGATACGATGGGGAAGTCTTCTAGGCTCGGTGCTACTGGGGCCCCTTCCAACTGGCAATCCTCTCTAAAACCAAAGGACGCTAAGAAGTTAAGGAAAACTTATGAAATCCCTAGTGCTGTAAATATTCAGATTCCCGAACCTGATGAAGGGATTCATGGGAATATTTTAAAGAACGAGGAGTGTATATTTGAGAAGTCCCTTCTGGCTAGGCTCCATCTCCATTTTTCTCTTGTGGTTCGTGAGATTCTGCACATTTTAGGGATGGCTCCCCCCCAATTGAAGCCTAATGGGTGGCGGAATGTAATCGCTTGCTGCGTGGCGTGGCCAATGGTTCTGGGGGAAGGTGTTCACCTTTTTTCCGCGTCAGAATTCTTGAACTTATTTATTCCTATTAGATATGGCCATACTTGGACCTTACAAGCCCAGAACAAGAGGTTCCTTTCCACCCCGAGCACATGGAGCAGTAACCCCCCTTTCAAAAGCTCCTTCTTCGTCTTTGGGTTAGAATGGGAACTTCCCCCCATTCTGTGGGACCGACTGCCCGAAATTCAGGTTCCTCGCCACTGGAGGAACTTATCATCAACGAAGTTTCCGAAACCAAAGTTGACAGCAACCCAGCAAGATAGGCTTGATCGCCTAGTCTTCGCAGAGCCTGGAGGAAGAAGGAGAAGAATCGAATTTGGGATTCTTGCTTCGCCCAGTTTTCTTACAGAAGTATCTGGGCTATTCTGAGCATAGATGCGCCGGAATGGCTAGGATTCCTGATGTGCTCTTCGGTCCAAAGAAGAAAGGAAAAGCTGAGGGTTCGACCAGGCGAACGAGGTCTAAAGGTCCGAACCCTGCACTTGTCAAGGAAACCCGAACCATCGCATTTTCATTCTTACCCAATGGGTCGGTTTCCCTTTCTCTTTGTCTGGAGAGGAAAGTTCGGGAGAAGGGAGAACTCCTCCCGTCATAGAAGGTCCAATCATCCTTGATGACAACCCGGATGAAGACGAGGATGAAGTTCCTCTTGCGTTGAGACCTTGTGCTCCCAAGAGAAAGACTCCGAAAGAAACGGAAGACAAGGATCTTTCTCCGTCCCCTAAGAAGATGGAGGTGGAAGGATCTGCATTTGCAGCGTTCCTCGAAGAGAATCCTCTGAGGAGGAAAGCTCGGAGCGTCAATCTCATCATTAGGGGTTTGAGCTCAAAGCCGACAACCGAAGGGGCGCCTCCCAATGGAGATGAAGGAGGGGATCTAGCTTTGCCGCCTCTTCCCTCACCAACACCAGTAATCGAATCTATTACCGACACGGCGAGAATCGAGCCCATCGCTACTTTGGGGGAAGCTGAGCTAGATGCTGCTATGAGCTGGACAGGTCTTATCCCTGAGGTTGAGGGTGTTGTGGCAGCCCCCAATCAAGAAGAAACCGAGGCAAGTCTCATTCCCGAGGTTTAGGGTGTTATGGCCGCCCACAATCAAGAGGAAGTCAAACTCGCTGCAGCGGATACTGCATTGGGTGGAGAGATTGTCACTCCTGAGGTTCGGGACCCTTTAGTGGTTCAAGGCGCGCCCGAGCTTCCGGATTTAGGCCTTGATGCTCTCCACGATTGTCAATCTAGAGGTTCGGTGCCCGAAGAGGCTGGGTTATCAGGGGCTACTTTCACAAGCGGTCCTACATGGTGGGGAATGATTGGATCTCAAGAAGATCCAGTTCTTACTCTTCGCCACCGAATCGAGGTATAAATTGCTATTATAATTTTTCACTTCGGTTCGGCCTTTGAGATTCGGATTATTTATTAATCTTGCTCGTTTCTGTAGGATTCTTTGGTTGCCGTGGATTCACTTGGCAAACACCTGTATTGTAGCCAGGACCTCTTCCTCGAGGAATTGAATGAAAAATTGGAGGTTCGGGAAGACGAACTTTCGGAAGCTAGGTCCACGGTTACGGCTCTGAGGAGGCAGGGAATCTTGGAGGAAAGATCTTCGGAGTATGATCAGCTCCGTACAACAATCAACGCTGGGCAGGCGAAAATTGACGAACTGACCTCCGAAGTTCTTAGGCTCGACGTGGTCAAGTCTGAACTTGAGGGGGCCATGGCCGACCTTCAGGCTAAGCTTACAAGGGCAACACGAGCAGAGTCTGAATTATCTGGTCGTTTGTCATGACTGCAAGGAGTCTTCGATGAGCAAAGAGGGCTTATCGCGAGGTATAAGGCAAAAGTGGCAGATTTGTCTCGAAATCTCTACTCTGTAGAAATTGAACGCAACTCCGTGCGGAAGGAACTGAACGATGCCCAAAACCTTCTCATCTTGTTGAAAAACGACAAGATTGTGGCACTAGAGAAGGAAAATGCTGACCTTCGAGTTCAAGAAAGATCTGCCACTGACATGGCGCAGCGCCAGATATTGAAGTATCGCAAGGTGACCGAGAAGGCGAGAAAGTACAAGCACCAGCTTGGGCTAGTTCACAAAGTTAGAAACTGCACTTGGATCCACAGATTTGAGTGGGGGTTCGAGACTTTCCGAGCGGTCGCGATGAACGAGGGGTTGTGGGATAGAGTGCCCATTGTCACCATCTGAAAGAATAGCCAGACACTCGTGGATTATGGGTTGTTATGTCACCTATAGAGGTACTTCGTCCAGCTACTGCATATTAAGCCAAAGCTGGACCCAGTGGTAGCGGGGGTGTTCCCCCTAGAGATGAAGCTGGAGCCAGGCCCAATGGTAGCGAAGGTGTTCCCCCTTCATAATTGTACACTATGCTTGTTGCATAAAGAATTTTTTTATTTTATAATAGAAATTGACTTACTATTATCTGCACTTCCGCCGTTTTGTGTTAATTTGGGCTTTGAAATGGAAAGGCCCATTAAGAATGGTCGAACCAGATCTTCGTAGTAGGCCCTTCTATTTTTTGTTCTATTTCGTCAGGTTGAGTCTGACTCTCATAATGAGATTCTTTGACTCTATCTCACTGCCCAATTTCATTTTTGTCTTTCATTTTCAAGTCTTAGGCAGTGTGGTTCAGGGCATTATCCAGGCCCTTTTTGTACTTCGTCAGAACGAAACTTTGTTTCCTTTTTCCTTTTTGGGAATTTGAAGGGTCTCGTCTGTGAGTACTAGCGGCGACAAGTTGCGCAGTAAATGATAGTGGGGTTTTCCAAGAGGTGCACCCGTTGGGTTTCCCAAGCCCAACACGCGCGTTTAGGGGAAGGTTTTGCGTTCCTTTTTTACTATCACATTTTCTTCTTCTTCATCCATCACAAGCACTCTTTCTTTCTTTTTGCCTTCTAAGCCTTACACAATGGACGGTGGTGCACGCCGAAGACGGCCTCGAAGGCTTCCCACCCCCCAACCTCTGCCTGGCTCTCGTCACAATAACCAGCTCCGAGACCAGGTCGGGGTCGCTAAGGCCAACCCCCCAGCGCCAATCAGGAGGATTGTGATTTCAAACTCCTCATTTGTTAATCGCTTTTCAGAGTCCTTTGGTCACTCCAACGGTGACAGTGACCCTTTCTTCATCCCAAATGTGGTGCCCAATCCTCCATGAGAGGAGGAAGTAAGGGCTCCTCCGAACCCGGCAGAGGAGGGGGAAAACCCTGCCGTTGATGCCATTAGCGACAGGGTCGCGGAGGATGACAATGGCCCTCCTTCTCCCGACATAGGCGGAGCTTTCCGCTCGATGGAGCAGAGGGGGGCCGCTTACGCCTTCTCGGCGGCGAGGCCCAGCAAGGAGCAAATTAGGGCCTCCGCTGCACTCGATCAAACAAGGAGCCATGACTTCTACCAAGGAAGAAGGCTCGGTTGCTTGGAGAATCGGGTCGCCTGCCTGGAAGCGGAGATTAGCCATCTCCAAGAGAAACTCGCTTCACTACGCGAGAAACTGCGCGCTCGACGCATGGCATTGGGGCCTGAGTTTG
>FXXK01000989.1:197765-209594 GCA_900184695.1 Betula pendula
GCATGTCATCTACGTACACTTCCACATTCCCCCCAATTTGTTTCTTGAACATTGCGTTTACCAGTCGCTGATAGGTTGCACCAGCGTTCTTCAACCCAAAGGGCATCACCTTATAACAATACAAACCACGATCCGTAACGAAAGAGATTGCTTCTTGGTCAGGTCAAACTCATGCATTCATATTTGATTATAGCCTGAAAAAGCGTCCATGAAGCTCAAGAGGTTATGACTTAAAGTGGAGTCTACCAAGAGATCGATTCTTGGGAGTGGGAAGCTGTCCTTGGGACAAGCCTTATTAAGGTCGATAAAATCTACACACATCCTCCACTTACCCATAGATTTCTTGACCATCACCACGTTAGCTAGCTAGTCAGGGTAATGGACTTCCCTGATAAAATTCGCATCCATCAACTTGTCGACTTCTTCGACTATAGCCTTGTTTTCGTTTAGGAGCGAAATTTCTTTTCTTCTATTTGACCAGCTTTGCAACGCGGTCTATGTTCAATCTGTGTGAGATCATGCCAGGGTCAATACCGGGCATATCTTCATGCGTCCAGGTGAACACATCAAGATTCTTCTTCAGGAACTCTGAGAGCGTAGCTTTCGATTCCTCCGGCAGCTGCAATCCGATCTTCACCACACGATCAGGGCCGTCAATGGCTACTTCAACTAGGTCTTTGTTTGACTCTCCCCTCTGCACTGCACCTTCATCCCTCACTTTGAAGTAGATAGGAAGGGTCTCTCTGGCCCGAGGCTCCTTGAGGGTCAAGTTGTAACATTGACGAGCCTCCCTCTGATTCCCTTTCACCATCTCCGTTCCGTGGCCTGTTGGGAATTTCATCTTTAGGTGATAAGTGGACGTCACCACCATTAACTTATTGAGGGTCGGTCTCCCCACTATAGCATTTTAGGCCGACGGTCTGTCGACGACCTAGAAGTCCGCCATAACGATTTTTTCTCTAGGCACCGAACCCGCTTTGAGTGGGAGGGAGATCATCCCTACTGGGAGGACCTTCTCCCCTGTGAAGCCTACCAAAGGCGTGGGAGCTGGGGCCACTCGCCTCCGTTCGATCTTCATCTTCTCAAAAGCAGGAAGGAACAAGATGTCAGTTGAACTTCCGTTATCGACCAACATGCGGAGAATACTATAGTTCCCTATCATCATGGTTACCACCAATGCATCGTCATGGGGATAAAAGACCCCCTCTTCATCTCTCGAGGAAAACATGATGGTGTCTAACCCTTTCGGGCTCTGCTCGCCTGCAGGCGTTACGATCGTCGTGGCGTCTTCGCTATCGACTCGGCAATGTGCTTCACTACTGGCCCGGTAATTATCTGCATGCTCTCGGCGTCTAGGGGGAGTGGCACGACGATGACGGTCGTCGTAAATGCGAGCTTCATCAAGGTAACGCTACTCGGTGTGCGGCTTGTCGTATTTCGTGTGTCGGTTAGTCGCTACAAATCGGGCCAACTTCCTCCCTTGATCATTCTCTTTATTTCTATTCATAGAGAGACGCAGTCTTCGGTCTCATGGCCATGGTCTTGATGGTTGTCACAGTACTTATGCATGCTCTGTTTTTCTGGAGGGGCCTTCATTTTCTTGGGTCGTTTCAAACCTGGGTCATTTCGAATTTGCATGAATACTTCCACTACACTCGTGTTCAACAGGGTGAAGTTGTATTCTCGCTCGGTTATGGGCTTACTCTTCTCAGGCAGTTTTGGACCCTTCTTCGCATTTTTCCCTTGGTCGGAAGCCCCTTCTCCCCTGCGGAATTGTTTCTTCTTAATCTGTTCCTTGGGCTTCGCTTCCCTCTCGGCATACATTCTCATCATTTCTTCTTGACTAATGAATTCTTTAGCTTTCTCCATAAACTCCTGCAAGGTTGTTGGAGTCCTTTTCGCCAATTCGAGGACAAAGGGCCCCTTGTGCCAAAGTCCATTTATGGCGGCTATTAAGACTACACTCTCCGACATTTCTTCCGCCTCCACTCTCTCCTTATTAAACCTCTGAAGATAATCTTTGAAGGACTCGGTTTCTCCTTGCCTTAGTGCAAGCATATACTGCAGTGTGTTCTTGCGTTTATTCGACGCGAGAAACTACGTGAGGAAGGTCTTTGTTAAGTCCTCAAAACTATCTATAGAGTTAGCAGGCAACCCCCCGAACCATTTCTGAGTGCTACCCTCCAAAGTGAGGGGAAACGCACAGTAGGCTATCTCGTCTGTCGTTGCATGTAGGTCTATATGAGCCTTATTCGACTTCAAGTGACTGACAAGATCACCCGTCCCGTCATAAGGCCTAACAGGAGGTACTTTAAATCTTCCAGGAACAGGATGACTCATAATACGTGGGGTGAAGGCAGAACGTGCATTTTGGATAATAGAATCAACCGCAGATGGTTTTCCTCCCATATCTCGAAGCACTGCGTCGTACTTGGCCTCCAAACTCCTAATTAGGGCATGGACATCCCCTTGCGGAGGTGGAGGGTTAGCCTGATAATAACTTGCCCTGGGTTTTGACGGTTCTCCCCTTCAAAGTTCAAACGGCGTCCAGCACCTTCCCCTAGGTAGGGCTCATCCTGGGGGGGGCGGCGGAGCTGTTTAAAGTTTGCACGGTCTCCACCCGAACCTTCAAGCGGGCGTTGATCGCTCGCCTGCACATACTCATGTCCTTCCTGCATGGTTGGCTCTTCTCTGAAGAGGGTTCCTCTTACTGCTTGGAGGTCGCCACCACGATAACCCTCTACTTGTAAGCCTTCATCACCTACGTACTCCTCTTCGTCAGGGCTCGTCTCATCATCGTCATCTTTGGAGAACTCCTTCCTTTCTACATGCACCCGCGCATGAGGGCTGGGGTAAAGCTGGCGAGTAAGGGATGTGTTCCGACGCTTCAGAGCCTCTATTTCTCTGGCCATGCTCTGCATTTGAGCCTTTGGGGTTTGGGAAGTGGCTCCCACCAACGAGGTTTGAAAGCTAGCGGATTTTCCTTTATCTACATGAGGGGTTTCCGAAACAAAAGCCCCGAACTCTGCTTGCTCCCCCTACTTATCGGGAGGGCCTTGCAAAGCGTGTTCCATGTTCATCACTGTCGGATTGGTTTGTAGTAAGAACGAGATTGTTCCCACAGACGGCGCCAAACTGTTAGGACAGTTTCCAAATCCGACGACATGTGGACGTGTAAACAGAGAAAGATCAGACACAAGAGCTTACCGGGGGAGTCCGGCGGGGGATAGCTCCGATGCCTAAGTTAGTTTGATTCTGAGAGTTGGTTTTCAACAAAGAAGACTTAGAATATTTTTGTGATTGAGTGACTTACCTTGCAACCGAGCTTTTTTCCCCTTTTATATGGTGGCGGATTCCCCGAGACCCATTTAATGAGCCTCTATGGTGGGACCTTAAGCTCACCCCTTTTCTTTTAGGCCCATGCTGGCCAATAAAGATCCCGCCAGGTGTCATGCATGTATTGGTCCACGACATGTGAACCTCAGCCTGCAGGTCACATCAATCACATTCCTGGAGCTGGTATATCTTGAAAATACGCAAGGGTGGGACTCGAGGTTAGCTGCCTTAAATGCGAGTCTTAATGGACCTTGTCCTTTCTTCATCAAGGTCCATTATAACTCTTGGTTGGGGAACCGAACCTGAATCGTTGTAGCTTTTGATAGGCTCAACCGAACCATGTAACTTCAACCAACTGTTATGCAGGCTTGGGCCCTTCGTTTGTCGACCGAGCCTCCGGGTGGGATATTGGGCCTTCATCTTTTTTGGGCCCAATCCCCAACAAATCTCATGGTCTCCATCATAAGTCTATAGAGTAAGAATGGAACAATACACCTTGTCTTAGCCTTGAACCTTGCTTCCATGCAGAGGGTGTCTTATTTCATATGATCACAGTAGATTTTCAATAATGGATAGGGAAGTTGTGTTTTATGCATCAAGAACGACCACCCAGCAGTAAAGTTACCTAACATTCACAATGAACCAATTGATGATACACACTTGACTAATCGAGGATATTAATCTCTCTGCGAAGCTATGTTATCCATAATTAGAGGCTGAAGGAAAAACAGCAGTTGATTAATGACGTGGTAGCATTAATGATGGTATTTTCTAATGACTGGCCAGCATTAAAAGTGAGAGTAAGTCTCGCCTAGTCAGGTGATTAAGAGCACCTTGTCTTGGCCTTGAGCCTTACTTCCATGCGGAGGGTGTTTTTAATTTACGGAACTAGATTGTCGTAGCATTTTAAATATGATATGTTTTCTTGGGTTTACATATTGATTTAATGCTATATATATATATATATATATATGCCGATATATGCTCAATGTTATATATTTTATCAGAACTAGGAATGTCTACATTATGCACCTTTCTCAACTTTTATATATATTGGTGATTGTTGATATGTTGTCTGGAAACATAATTTGGATATAGTGCTAGTAGCTTAAAGGAACACTTATGTGTTGCTTAAGCTATGTCTAGATATTCCGGTTTTGGAAGCCTTTCAAAGGGACTAGTAACGATTTGATTTGTTAGTTAAAGTCAAAAGAGAGGTGGCTGTTATTACATGTTGACTTAAACATCAAATTTATTCATGTGGAGCATGCAAGAGGTATCACTTGTTTCATACTTCATTTGTCTAAAAGAGATATTTTGGTGGAACTTCAGGTTGCAATCTAATTACATGGAAATTGAAGTTGATGGATGCTAAGATTGGTAATAAATCTCAGGTGGACATGAACATTGTCCTATTGTCCCTGCTTGGCTCTTTAAATCAGTTCAAAACAAATGTGTCAAGTTTTCAACATGGGTAGAATTGATGAATGAGTTGATCACAGCAAAAGTGTCCTAGAAGCTAGGGGCTAGTAAGCATGTGGCTTGATATTCTACTTCAAAGCTGAAAAGCTAGGTTACAAGAAGAAGTCTTACCAAACATGTTGGCAAGCTTGCTGCAAAGGAAAGTGAGTAAAATTGGAAGAATATCAAAGGCTAAGCCAAGAGTGGAGAGTGCTCCCACTATGGCAAAGTAGTGCGCACTAGAAAAGAAACTACACCAAGTTTCTAAGCATTCAAAATGAAGGTAAAGATTCTTCCTTCATGGTTGAACATGTTTAGTGGTGAAGTCCCACAGATTCCTGGTGTGTGGATTCAAGGACCACTAATCATGTCTATAATATGATGCATGGGTTCTAGGTAACCAAGGAATTAGATGAAGGAAAGATATACCTAAAATTAGAAGATGGGACTAGGGTTCCAGTCCACTCTAGTGGAATTGTTGAACTTTATATTAATTTAAGTATTTTTATATTATCAGACTATCAAAGTTTATGCCCAGTTATGCATGTATTTATTTACTGTAGCGTTTATGGGTAAATATGGTTATACCCCTAGTTGAGGGATAATGGGATAATAAAGAAAATGTAATTACTTATCTTTCCTAAAATTATTATGGATAGTCTGTATATTATAAATCCTTATTAATATTCTGTTAACAATTTTATTTTTGAACCTACTCATAATGCTTTACTATTAAAAAAAAGATTTCTTCAACTAATGAAACATATCTTTGGCACTTATGTCTTGGTGATATTTAAATAAAAAATGATTCTAAGAATGGTTAATGATGGGCTCTTCGGCCCATAGGATTATCCAGTCTACAAATCGGTTTTTTGGAACTAAAATGACCAAGAGACAATTTTCTATAAAAAGGGCATAGAGCCAAAGATTTGTTAGAGTACATACTAATGTATGTGGTCCCATGAATGTTCTAGCATAGGGTGGCAAATGCTCCCTTAAGGACTTCATGGATCATTTGTTAGAGCTAAGGGATTATATCCCAGCTGACTACACCGGAGAGATGGTGTAGTAGGATGAAGGAATAGAATAGTTTTTAAGAATGGTAAGAGCTATGATGAGCAATGTTACTATGTCATTTTTGGATATGGTTTAGAAACAGCATCATACTTTCTTAAGTATAATTGCTTGTTAGATATCCAAAATGGACAAAAAGGTTATTTGTTTTATAGTCCTGAGGATAAGAAAATGTTTGTTTCCACAAACGGTAGTTTCTTAAAGGAGGACCATGTAAAACAAATTTAAACCAGAGAGTAAGGTGGTTCTGGAAGAGATGCTAGAAGGATCATCTTCAAAGGTTGTTGAAGATGAGGTGGTTGTATTTAATACACCACAAGTTATTACAAATAAGAAACCGAGTACCGTCATACCGCTTCGCAGTGGAGGATTGTTACGTAATCTAACATATTCATGTTGTTAGGAGAAGCCTACATGGCTATACCTGATGAACTTGAATGAAATCCTAGGACTGCAGTGTAACTGTTGTATGATGTGGATGCAGACCATAAGGTCAAGAGATAAGGAAATTAAGTTGGAATCTAAGTATTTCAACAAAGTCTAGATTCTTGTAAGGAAGCCTATCGGTTGTAAATAGGTTTACAAGAAAACGAGAAGAGTTGATAGGAAGGTTAAAACCTTCAGGTCATAATGGTGGTAAAAGTTTTTCTTAGAAAGAAATGGATCTACTATGAGTAAACTTTTTGCCGGTAGCCATGCTTGAATCTATCTAGATACTCTTGTCCATTATCACTCATTTCACAATGACTTTAGGCAAATGGACGTCAAGATAGCCTTCTTTAAATGGGCAACTTGATAGGACATCTATATGATGTAGCCAAACAGTTTTATAGCTAAAGGACCAATGGAATAAAGTATGAAAAATGCAAAGGTTCATTTATTCGAGCATCATGGTTGATAAGTCTTGAATGTTACACATTCAAGCCCCTTAACTCGCATGTGTTATACCTTAGTTTGTATTGTTATCTAATACTTTTAGTGTGTTTTAGTGTTTTCCATATTTTCAGGTCTAAAATGAAAATTCAATGACAAATCATGGACATTAGACTTGAAGATATGTTGGAAGAAAATATTGCTGAAGAAGGAGTGACGCTCGAGCGGCCAATCTTGACGCTCGAGGCAGAACAACATCAACACTGGCGCACGCAGGCATGCGCGCAGATATGAGCGCCAAGGCACTTGACGACGCCCCAAAAGTGACGCTGACGCGTCGTGCCCTTCAGAACCTGAAGATCTTTTCAGACAGCAAATGACGGCTAGATTTTTATGGGTCTGATTTTGCGGCTTGTCAGTCAATTGTGGCGCCGAAATCACCCTCCAGAACGCCCCAAGACCACTTGATTGAAGATCTTTGTAGTCTTATCCCATTTTGGAAAGATCTAAGCCCCTTCCCTCTTTATATGTATGTTGGATCCGAGAATGGACCGGTAGCCGGTTTCCATTTATTTCTCTTAGTTTTTCTGCATTTTTAGTGTTAGACAGTAGGTAAGAACTCTCTCATAGTGCTTGGTTTCCTTGGGGAAATGGTTTCTCCAAATCAATGGAGTTTTTCCATAACCCTCATGAGGAACTAAATCCTTTTTAGGGTTTGATTTAGCTTAATCCAAGTACTATGAGTTGAGTAGTTTAGTTTGGAGTTTATATAAATGGTGAGGTGATTGTACATGCTTTTGTTTTGGGCTTAATGCAAACACCATTTGAGATATATACTCTTCTTTGTCTATGAAGGATTGTGTTAATTCTTGGATGATTTATAAGCTTTGCAATGATATTTGTTGACATGATTCTAAGTGAATATGATATTGCATGCTAGGGAGACCACAACTTAATCCTTGTTAGTTTAACTTAGAGTAGTGGGAAAACAGGGGTGGAAACCTAAAGATGTTCTATGCTTATTCCATGAATTGTGTATGCTTGAGAAGGTTTATATTGCAATGCTAGGGAGCTTAGATTATCTCACATTCTAGATTAGGTGGGTGGTTTTGAGTGAGCTAAGATGCTTTATCATTTCCTTTGAAAAGTATATTCTTGAAGAGTTGTTGTGAGGGTTGACACCCTTCACACACTCAAAACCTTACTTTTATGTGAATTCCATGCTATGTCTTGCTTGCTTATGGTATGAGGATTGAGTGAAATCAATCCCTATACCTCTCTCATCAATTTCTAGTTTCATTTGCATAATTAGTTTAAAAGCTTTCTAGTTGTTTAGTTTTTAGTTTTAAAAAACCAACTCTTGTGTTTATGGGTTAAGTTAGGTAACATTTTAGAATTCCATATCACACAACCCTTTTACAATCCTTGTGGTTCGATCCTCCAATATAGACCTATCTACAAAGATTCGTGCATATTGCGAGTGTTTATAAATTTAAATTTGATTTCTAAGCGCGATCATTTTTTGGCGCCGTTGCCGGGATTGTTTTTGTTCAAAAAAGGTTGTTTTGGAGTTTTTGAGATTGTGCCTAGTTTGATTCTGTATATGTGTCATTAGAGTCCAAAAATTGCATAAAATCGAGTCTGTACAAAATCTGTTTTTGGTTCTGTTTCGTTTCTGTTTCTGCATAATTTCAAGTTTCTGCATAATCTGACCTCGAGCGTCAGAATTGGAGTATCGAGCGCCGCGACGCTCGAGCGCCAGTCCCTGGAGATCGAGCGCCCATCGACAGACAGTAGCACTGAAGCTACAGTCTAGGCAGAAACAGAGCGACCGACGTCGAGCGCGCCACTTTGTGGGGATCGAGCGCCGCCCCTCAGACAGTAGCACTGAAGCTACTGCCAAGGCTAGAACAGGTATTTTTTCTAAAACTTGTTTTTATTTTGTTTTCACCTGTTTTGGTGTGCATATTACTAGGGTTTAGTTTATTTGGTCGCGCTCATTATCACTGCTATTTTTCCGTGCGACCTAGATCTAGAGCGTACTCTTAGACAACAAAGAACCGAAAGAACTTAGATCTAAGAGTACCTACTATAGAACACATGGCTGAAGAGAATAGGACTGTTTTATTGAGGGATCACTATGTTCCCTCCACATATACACTCTCTTCATGCCTTCGGTTGCCGGACATCACGGCAACCCAATTGAAATTAAGTCAGCACAATTCAAATGCTACCATCTTTTTATAGGACTTAGCAATGAGGATCCTTATAAGCATCTAGATGAATTCATTGATGATATGTTCAACCTTCCGATGCAAAATTTAACGAAGATGCTTTACGGATGCGCCTCTTTCCGTTTTCCCTTAAGGATAAAGCCAAACAATGGCTTAATTCCTTACCAAACGCTTCAATTACTTCTTGGGCTCAAATGCAACAAGAATTTCTTAAGAAGTACTTTCCAATAGGGAAAACGAATCAAATACGGAAAGCCATTACTGGCTTTTCGCAGATTGATGGTGAATCTTTCCATGAGACGTGGGAAAGAATGAAGGACCTTTTACGAAAGTGTCCGCACCATGCTGTCCCCAAGTGGCAGCAAGTCCAATGCTTCTACGATGGCTTAACTGAGCCTCAGAGGCAAATGGTCGATAACTCGTGTGGAGGCACGTTTATGATGAAAAGCGAAGATGATGCATGGACTCTTTTTGAAAACCTTGGTGAAAACTCTTTACACCATGCATCATCCGGTCGTAGGGCACCTCCTGCCAAACAAAAGCAAGAAAGTCTCTTCGAAGTGAGCCATCCTTCTTCTGAGGTTACCTCAAAGGTGGATGCTCTCTCTCGGAAACTTGACCAGATTATGGCAGCTGGCTTTGTTCCTACGCCTGTAGCTTCCATTGGTACTCCACATGAGGTATGTTCATTCTGCTCAAATCCATCGCATCAGGCGAAGGATTGTCCTAATGTTGGACAATTTTCTGAAGTTCATCCCGAGCAGATGAACGCAGCATTCTCTAGACCGGGTAATGATCCTTATTCCAATTCATATAACCCGGGATGGAGAAATCATCCTAATTTTTCTTGGCGAGCCCCAGCTCCGGGAAATCAAGGACCTGTTGGAGGATTGCAAAATCAGGCACATTCGATGCCTCCTCATCAATCTTTCAATCAGTCCTCCAACTATTGACCCCCTCAGCATCAATATCAGTCAGCCCCTCCTCCTAGGAATTCTGCCTTTGAGGATAAGGTTTTGACAGCACTTGGCAATCTTGAGGCCAATACTCAATTGCTGAATTCCCATTCCCAATCCATTGCCAAGCTGGAAGGTCAAGTCGGCCAACTGGCGAATGCGCTTAATCAGAGGAAGGAAGGAAAGCTGCCCTCCCAGCCAGTTGCCAACCCGAAAGGACAATATATGGTCGATGGAAGCGCTTCTGATAGCATTCCCCACGAGCAAGTCCATGCAGTCACTACGTTGAGGAGCGGCCGGGTGGTCGATAATAAGGTCGGGCTGAAGGCCCCAGAAAAGGATGATTCCCCCGTTAATCCAAATCCGCCCATTGGCAATCCAACCTTTGAGACGTCTTCTGAGCCTAGAGCTCCATTCCCTGAACGTCTAAAAGGGCCTCCTTGTGCTTTGAAGCAAGGAGAGAAATACCAAGAGATGATGGATATTTTCAAACAAGTTCAAATCAATATCCCCATCATCGATGCCATCCGACAAATCCCATCCTACGCCAAGTTTTTGAAGGATTTATGTACTCAGAAGCGTAGGATGAGGACTCGTAGTCCCGAGCGGATTATCTTGACCGAGCAGGTGAGCTCACTCATTCAGCATACTATACCTACCAAGATCAAGGACCCTGGTGCTCCTACCATTTCATGTATCATTGGAGACCACGCTGTTGATAAAGCCCTTCTTGATCTAGGAGCAGGTGTAAATTTGCTACCCTTCTCGGTTTATACTCAATTAGGACTTGGAGAGCTGAAACCCACGACGGTTGTCTTACAACTTGCAGACAGATCCGTTAAGAAACCTCGTGGGATAATTGAAGATGTCATCATCCGAGTGGACAAGTTCTACTTTCCAGTAGACTTCATAGTTCTTGATACAGAGCCTGTCCCTGATCCCGCCAAACTGATTCCCGTCATCCTCGGCCGTCCTTTCTTAGCTACGGCTAATGCATGCATTAATTGCAGGACCGGGGAGATGGAAGTAACTTTTGGGAATATGGAAGGTGAAGTTACAACATCTTTAATGCTTTCCACATCCGTCGGGATGCGGAGGAGTGTTTCTTTGGTGATCAGAGTGGAAGAAATCATAGAAGATTCACTCCCCAATATTTTAAGTGATGACCCATTGGAGGCATGCCATGTCTCATTTTGGATTCAGAGGACTTCGACCACCGGAGCAAATATGTCGAGAGGTTGATTCCCCCTTGACATTGCGGCCGCAACTGACTTTCCATCCTTGGAAGTTGCTAAGGAGCCCTACCACTTACATCAGGCATTCCTCCCGTTCTTCCCTCATCAACCCACCAAAGCTTGAGCTAACAAAACATTACCATCAAACTCAAGTACGCCTTCTTAGGACTTAACTGACACTCCTCCCAGGTTATCTTGCTGCAAGATTTACTTCAAGACCAGGAGAGCAGTTATTGGGAAGTTCTACCAGGAACATAAGGAGGCCATTGTTGGAGTGTGGGGACCCTAAAGGGGTATTGACCCCTCCATTTGTATGCATCGCATTCATATGGAGGATAAAATGCTAAGCCCTCTCCGCGAGGCGCAACAAGTCGATTGAAATACCACTATGAAGAATGGTGGTCATGACCTGAAGTTGTAAAACTGCTGGATGCGGGCAATCATTTACCCCATCCCAGACAGTAAATGCTAAGCCCATTCGGTGGTACCTAAGAAAGTCAGGTATCACCGTGTGGAAAATTCGGTGAGTTGAACTAATTCCTCAGCCGCACGACACTGGATGGCGTGTCCTGTTAGACTTACCCGGAAAGCTGAATTCATCTACTAGGAAGGATCATTTTCCATTGCCATTTATTGATTCAAATCCTAGACCGTCGGCCG
>FXXK01000990.1:0-57972 GCA_900184695.1 Betula pendula
ACTACTACCAAGGGCAGGCATATTGCTATCTACTGGACTAGGACTAGATGAAGCAGCACTAGAACAAATAGTATGAACATCACTATTTGAATTGCCATCCATGACTCTACAATAAGTGAAAAAAAGACATAGTCATTACATATAGAACAGTAATGCCAAAAGTTCAATTTGTCACCAAAGGTAGACTTAACTTACTAGTTAACTAAATTCAACACGTCTAAAACAATTTACAAACTAGGGGCAGAGTCTGTATAAAAAAAAAAAGTCATATAGAGTAAGAAAAATTCAACACGACTTAACTTACTACCTTCTGTATTTTTTTTTTTTTTTAAAGAAAGGAATTAGAAATAAATTTCTATTCCCATGTTTCAGAGTATGTATAAAAAAAAACTTACAGTAACAACAGAGAACAGACCTTATTATAGAGAGAACAGACACTATTCCCATGTTTCAGGCAACATGCCAAGACCTATGCTCAAAGGCAACAGTAGGATTATAAACTGGGTTCGCCTAACTATGCCAGATTCATTACAACAACAGACACAAAATAAGCCATATACAAACTTGGTTGATCAAAATGACCCATCAATAACATAAAATACACTCATCTCTTTCTTTCCTAGCCATAAACAAAGAAAGAAAATAGAAAAACAAAAAGGTAAAGTGTGACAAAAGAATTTACCTGAGACTCGCTGAGACCTCTGCAACTCGGCGATGGAGGCAATGGTCCTGGAGGACTTTTGACGTAGGGTTTTAGCTAAAATCTAATGACAAAAAAATTGAAAAATTCATAAGGAAAATGAAGGAAGAAATTAAGATTGAAGATTTGAAGATCAAAGCAGCTTAAAGAGTTAAATCCTTACCTGAAGTTGTCGCCGATGCAGATCGTGAGAGGAATCAGAGGATGTGCGGCCGAAGAAGAACAGTCTGAACAAGAAGAAGAAGAAGAACAACCGAAGAAGAACAATCTGTGCTCAGACAGATTCAACCGAAGAAGAAGAAGAAGAAACAGTCTGGGACTCTGAATAGAAGAAGAAGAAGAACGGAAGACGGGGAGTGAGGGGACTCAGGGGGTGGAGGGAGCGCGGCGCGCCGCGTGAGTTGTGTTCCAGAAATTACTCAAATTAGGTCTGAGGGACTGAGGGACTGAGGGTTAAAAAAAATGATTTATAGTAGGGTACAAATCGCGGGTCGGGTCGGTACCCGCAGATTTTCAAAAAATCAACCCGCAACCCGACCGACCCGCGCGGATATTGAAAAAAACAACCCGAACCTGCGATTAAACCCTAAAAACCCGAATTTTTCGGGTTGGGTCGGTCGGTTGTGCGGGTTGGGTCGGGTTTTGCTCACTCCTACGAGAGATTTAATCAGTATATCTACATGTGAAACAAGTACGTTTAGGAGCCGCCAGCTCAGGAGAATGGATGGGATGAGATTTTCCAAGAAGTCACCAAGCATGGATCTTGTGGAGACGAACGTAATCTTCTTGTTTCTTCGGGTTTTGAAATTTCAAGAACGAAATTTTTTTAAGGAGGGAATGATGTACTGCCCCAAAGATTAAATAAGTTTTAGGACTTATTTTGGAGCTTTGGACGCTCATAGAACGTTTGAAAGATTCTATGCAACGTTCGATGGTCTCATGGAACGTTCAATGGTGAGGCTCAAACGTTCGATAAGTATCTTGATGCATTGTTCACGTGAGATTTTAGATCAGTGTGCATGTCGGACCGTATCAAACGTTTGATGCTTTTATAGAACATTTGATGTGCTTTTATCAAATGTTCGATGTAACCCTAGAGTCATTAAGTAATAGTACAATCAAACGTTTGATATCATACATAGAACATTCGATGAACCAAAAAATCTAGCAGTTTTTAACCAGATGTTCTAGCTCTATAAATAAGACCTTCACCTCTCATTTCACTATTCACTCGTGCCTTGGAGCCCAAAGAACGTTTGTGAGTGTGTAAGGAAGAGTGTTTAGAGAAGGATGAGGCTTTTGAGCTTTGAAGATACCTATATTTGCTTAGTTTGTTTGTTTGTTGTTACTTTGTTTAGGTGTTGTTGTGTCTTAGTTTTTGTGTTGTTTAGTATTAAGCTTGATCATTTAAAGCTTAGGTTCGTTTTATGTTAGTTTGTGTTGGTTTAAGGAGTTTAACACCTCAATCCCCGTTTTTGAAGTGTGAAATCTCTTATTTTCTTTGATTAAACCTTTAGGAGACCTTAGGAGGTGTTAGAATCTAGGAATGATAAAGATTCTAGCCTGGAATGAGTTTCTAGACCTCATCAAACGTTCGAGCCTCTTGGTCAAACGTTCGATGTGCGGGTTTGGAACGTTTAATCTTCTTGATCAAATGTTCGATACTCGAACAGAATGTTCTTTTAGGTTATTAGAGGCCTGTGACTTGTTTAACTCAAGACATAAAACTAAGGATATGATCATTTCTCAGATTCGGAAGTCGGAGACTACGTGGAAGATTATTTAGCTGATCCATACGATCAAAGTGAGTAAAAAATCACACGGATACTTGTTGTTGTTATACTTTTATGCATAGCATGACTATTTTGATGTACAAAATTTGCATGTTTACAACTCTCATGAAATGCCTATTTATTCTCAACTGTGAACTTTATTTGTGAAAACGGCTGTAATTAACAAAAATAATGAAATGATGAATTGTGAAAAACATGCATATAAAAGACACAAAGATTAATGTGTATCGTATAACATGGTACACCGGTATATGCGATAAAACGGTCATAGGCTTACTATTATTACGGATTAATTCTATAGTTAAATGTTTCTTTTATAATGAGGGTCTTGAATCCAATTGTTAAGTTTAATGACCAGTGCATCATTCTTTGAGTGGGGTCACCGTTATGACTTTACTAGTCAGTATGGGCCATCCGAGGTTAGACTCATGTAAACTAACTATTCAGTTCATTGTGAAAAATCAGTGGGTCTTTATTCACTGAAACTGTTGACTCACACTTTTCTCTTTCTGCCTATGTAATCATAGATGATCTATATGGTTGCATAGATATTGTTGATGCAGGTTTTGAGGAAATTGATGATGATCTCGTGGCCTACTACTTGGGCAACTACAACTGACGTCGTGAGATGCATTATTTTATATAAACTTGATAGTTAGTTTATTCTTTTTGTACCTTGTTGTGATGTACAAACAGTATTGATATATAATGGCTCGTGTCACATGTGACACGTTTTATATAGCTATTCTTTTTGTATATGTCACAATATTAAGCTTTTAATCCTTAGTATTTTATTGTCAGCTCTATAATTGATGTTTACTCATATAGTATATGCTTCCGCTCAGTTTATATTATATATGTTATGTGACTCTAATGCAATAGATGGAATCTCATGATACATTGTGAGACATATGTATAGTAGATGCATTTCTATCATCCTGTAACGATTGGTTCGATTCATGATTACTTTATGTTTTCAAAAAAAAAAAAATATAGTCACTAATTGTAATTTTGAATCGGATTGTCACATTCATCACCAGACCTTGATATCACTCGCTTCTCGGGTTCACTATACATAATTGCCAAGCCCATCTCCAAAAGCTTGCTCCTGATCAATGGCTTTGTTTCCTGAACTCTTCTCCCTGAAAACTTACCAACAACCATTGTACCCTATGTAAACCCTTTTATGTATGTCAACTTCTTGGCTTCTGCAAGCTTCTCCTTTTCATTCTGGATTTTGATTTTCAGATCCTTGCAAACTTTTTCTGCAGCCCTATCTTTAAATTCGGGAATGTCAATTATGGGAATAATCTCAAACGGCAATATCCATTCATCCTTCACACCAAACTTTGCCCTAAGAGATGTTTTGATTTTAAATCATGTAATCATCCGGAGCATCACTGGGAACACTAGTGACAATGCTGGTACCTTTGTCTATTAGGATGGTCAACATGGGAAGAGCATATATGATCTCATTGAACAAAAGAGGTGACCTTAACTAACAAGTCAGCTCAACCAAGCATGTAGGTTTCTTTGGGATTCTAGAGTAGTTCTGATATGCAAGGTTAAGGGCAACTCTTTGTGTGAGAATAAACACTTCTGTGTCATTAATTTCAAATGCCCCGTACTTCCCATCAAGCAATACACATGCATTTGTTTGCCCATACATAGTCTCTGGTCTCAAAGTTGCAGCCACCAAGAAAACTCTTTTTCCCTTCTAGCACTCCTAGTTTAGGAGAAAAGGCAACAACACCTCCATCTCCAAACGACTTAAAATTTTCAGTTAAAATCTTAACATGTTAAATAACATGATTCAGGTCTTAAACCAAAATTTCATTTTCTAAAAATGCTCGGAAAAATTATGAATTTAAGCAATAGAAAAACAGAAAAACAATTTTTTAAAACTTTAAAAACAAATAAGTGGATGTGAATGTACTACATAGGATAAGAATGCTGAGAGATAAATAACAAAAAATGCTGAATAACATTTCTCCTCAAATTTTAAACTCTGGTAGCGATAATACTCAATTGTCCCAAGGAGGTTTAATATCCTCTTCTTGGCTTTTTTTTTTTTTTTTATCATTTATTTAGTGGCTTTGTGTTTTCTTTTTCTCCAGGTGCATTTAATTAATTAATTAATTTTTTTTTAAATGGCTATTTGACCGATCACTGGTTTAATACCCTCTATTTGGTCAACTCCAAAGTCTCTAAATAACAAAAGTTTGAATGACTAGTGACGGCAGAAAAAAAAAAAAAAACATAAATCAATAATTCTTAGTGATTTTCATTTTAGTACCAAACTTATAAAAACAATTTCTTTTTGTATAGAAAATAGAAATAAAATGAATTTGATGTCTTTGTCATGTGGAAAAAATTCCATGACACCAATCCGTAGCATTTTTGAAATTTAATTAAATGAAAATATTCAGAGTTTTTTCAAACGACGATATAAAATCTAAGACCATTTTGGGCAAAATTCTTTCATCTTGAGAAAAAAGAACCTTTGATTGACTAAATTTATTTGTTTCCTTATTTGATTTGGACATTAAAGCGACACTTGTTAGCAATCTAGACTGACAGTTGTCATAATTCTAAGCTATTCTTTTAAAGGCTTCTACTTTTTATATATAGTAGTATACCCAAATACTAAAAGGGCCGAAATTACAAAAAAATAAAAATAAAACCTAAAAGGGCCTAGTGCATTTTTCATCTTAGTGCGAGCGCAAAAAGGCAACAATATAAATTACTTTTTGTTTCTAGGTATAGAGGACTAGTTGCACTGCACTTCAGAAATTTAAGGCCATTCGTTGGAGAAAATAGAAGAAAATGAGAGTAGTCATATCTTTTAGCTCAACTAGGTGTAATACAATTTCAACCAAGAAAAAAAAGCTAGGAGTAATACAACACTCATGCTTTGCTCTAAGCTTTTTATCATAAGTTACAGTTACCACATTCTTGCATATTACATGTTTAAAACTATGGGGATGTTTGGCAAGAAAGGGGACTGTACTGTAATTGGGTTTTGATTTTTTAAAAAAAAAAAAAATTCTACTTTTTATATCACATCAAACACTTTTTATTACCATTCAAATAAAATACTCACTAAAAAACAAAAAATTTCATTTTTCCATACAAAAAATTTACAACATTCTTTCTACTTTTTATCACATCAAAAGTCAACAATCCCTTAATTCCAATCATTTGCCAAACACCCCCTATAATTCTATGATAACCAATACACACTCATGATATGACTACTAGCTGAAAGAAGTATCCAATTTCTTGTTCGATAAATAACGAAGATATGAGAAGTTAACCTCTTTTGTCGTGAATTTGGATCCTCTCCAATTGATCCTTTATAATGGAAGGGCAAAATTTGAAAAGACAATTTTGCCCTTCCATTATAAAGGACCTGGTCCTCTTCAGTTAGTTTCAACATGAGAGGATCGTAGTCCCTTTGTCGTTGCTCTTGTATTGAAAGATATGCGCATGCTAAACCAAAACCCTTAAGTGTATCTAAAGAATTCATCTATACCCTTGGCTGGTTTTATTTCATACTATCTTAATGAATTCATCTATGAACCATAAATCTAGTAAAGATTAGATAATGATGATCCGATATACAGAAGATCGTTGCATATTCGGACTCCGATTGCGCTTTGTTTAACCAGCATGAAATCTTTCAAAAAATTCCCTCAAACCCTAGAAACTCCTTGACATGCCTTTAGTCACATTTCTTCCATCAGCAGTTTATATTAGTTCCCGTTCCCAAATCTACTACCAAATATCTGTGCAAACATCCACTTCACTCCACCCTTGCCTCTCCTAGCTCTAAATGCAAACATCTAAAAGTACTTCTTGCAACCAGGCGACCTCTAAGAGAACCTGGTCACACTAATCAGGATGCAGCTTACCAGCTCAGCTGCTCTTACCTTGAGACTTTCATGTTCAGAACAATGTGACATTCTTTTGAACCTATAAAAATATATGCCACATGATCATGACAGTCATAGATAATGAATGATACAGATTGGAATTAAAGTAATGCTATTTAGCAGATTGCTATACGGCTATTATACAATTGGGATGGCATGACACTGATCTAAAGACTGATTTTCACTACTAAATTATTAAGTTGTATGACAACGGTATAAGTGTATAACAATCTACTAAATAACATTACTTTATGAAATTAATATGTATACATGAAACTTGGGTGTTTTCAGAGCATCTTCAATTCATCTCCACTTCATGCTTAAAAAAAATAAAAAATAAAAAATAAAAAATCATCTCCACTTCAAGTTAATCCAGATGGCTTTTGACGAGACTGCATATACCACAGCATCTTGTAAGGGCATTTGGTCTGCAGTCATTGGAATTTCTCCCTAAGCAATACGTAAAGCAACATCATCAGCTTCCTGGTCAAGTAATTTACTGCCAGTGTTTCCTATGACCTATTAATACATAGGAGAAGTGAGGAAAAGAATTTCTTAACACCATAGACTTAAGACAAAATAAGAACATGAGTGCTATTGCTATCAGAATTGGGCAAAAACAGGACAATGAAAGACGAACAAGTTTGACGAAATCAAGCAAGTTCACTTTTTTTTAAAGGCAAAAATACTCAACACTCCTACAGAATTGAACCCCATGACTACACCCTCCATTCCTTATATCAGGGGGAGGAGATGCAATATGATCATAACACAATGAGTGTGTTATGAGATGCCAAGTACACTGATGATGTCATACAATTTCATAGACATGTGACAGAGAACTTTCATATCAAGAATGAGTAAATTATGAATACCTCCCTAAAAATTACAGTCAGCAACTAGAGATGATTAGAGTATCGTATTGACATCTGACGAATTTCATGAGGTGATTACAAAGAAAGACAACAATGCAGCTGTCCAACATGTGAAAAGCAAAACCACACTCTCGGCCCAGCAGTTATCACCCAAAAACCAATTCTTCTGCCTCTGATCTAGTACCCAGACATATTAAGTATTTTAGTAAAACAGGGAAGCACAAGTTCAAACATCATTCAGATGAGTGTAAAAGGACTCTTGAAAAACTTAGATGGAAAGATAAGATGTCAACAACAAAAGCAATAATAGTGATAGCATAAAGATGGAACCACGAGCTAAAAGCTGGAAACATTTTATTTCACATCAAGATTTATAAACTGAATTGCCAGAACAGATGTTCTTCGTTAAATGTTGTCAACTCGTCAGATTCTTTGATTCCACTATTTCTTAAAATAAAGAAGACAGTAAAACTCTTCTTTCTGATTGCTGAGAATATGGATGGGAAAAAATGAAACATGACTTCCTTTTCAGGGATGCAGCTTACATAACTACTTTTCCTCTATCCTCAACCAGACAAATAAGGCAGAAGAGGATGCTTAAAGAACAAAAGCAAAAACAAAGAGAAAAAGCCAGAAGAAATTCATCTCATCAGAAAACAATGGAATAATTGTGAACCATGTTAATGGATGAAAGTTGTTTTACCTAGTCAAGAAAATGGCAGTTGGATTTCCAGGGGTTGGAGGATTCTGATTTAGCAGTGATTCAAGAGGACCAGCTTTAGCAGGAGCATTGGGGTCGGTTGCAGACAAAACCTCCACGTCTTCAAGACTAAGTTGTCTCTTAATCAAGTCCAAGTTCTCCTGGAGGACCTCAATCTCTCCAAATGGTAGCGTCAAATCCAAAGCCTGGACTCCAAGTGCAACTGCCTCATCCTTCTTGAACCTCAAGAAAGGCATACACAGCTTTTGGGTTTGCTTGAAATCTTTAGCCTGACCAACAGAACTATTCTTCAGTGCCTCGAGTATCTCCTTATCTGGAGCAAAAGTACTAGTCTCCCTGACAAATTTGCTTTGCAATATATTCAAGCACTCCGCTTTCCATCCATCATATTGTTCATTCACATATATCAAGCCTGTTAGCTTGTTGTCTTCAGTCAGTGATGCGACTGGAGCACCAGTCTTATTGGCTTTCCTTGAACCTAATATTTGTTTCTGAAGTAGCTTTCTCATCAAAACAATCGAGTCTTGCAAATACTTGTTGGAACTCTTGAGGGTTAGGTCCGGAGCATCAGCTACAGGCCATCCAGCCTTCAAAACAAACCCGTTCCTCTTCAAAAGCTTCCTCCAAACATACTCTGAATAGTGAGGACAGATTGGAGTGATAAGCCGTGTCTGCACATCCATAAAACGCCAAACCAAATCATAGTTCATGCCCCCAGCACCACATGAGAACCTGTACTCATCTCTGGCAGCTTGAAGATCAAAAAATCCAGTCTTGAGAGCTTCCCGGAACATGTAATTCTGGTAATGCTGCTCAGTCATTTTGACAGCAATGTTTATCTCATTTGCAAACACCCGATCAGCATAAGTAGATGGGGGGCCTGTTCTCAAAGAAGACTCTGCTGCCAGAACTTCTTCCATCCAGGAAATCTCTTTAGTAAGTCGTAAGATAGCAGCATTTGCAGTCTCAAATACAAAATTTGCATCATCAACACCATCACCAGCATCAGCCAAAGAGAATCGTGTGGCATCAGCAGAAAACTCCTCAATTGCCTGGCGCAAGGTCCTGAAATTCCCTGTAGACTTGGACATCTTCTCAGAATTGAGCATGATATGCCCATTGCATCTAAACCCCCGAGGCCAGTGATTCTTGGGCATGATTGCTGTGTGGTTGTAGATGGAGAAGGTCAGATGATTCTGGATGAGATCCTTACCAGACACTCGAACATCAAACGGGTACCAATATTCAAACTCCTGCTTCATCTTATTAAGAATAGATGAAGAAATATCAGATGATTTAGGGTATGGGCCACCACAGAAAAGAAAATCCCAGACCTCATCCCTCATTTGTTCAGGCTTTATGAGAGATGTATCGGACCCATATATGTCCCCGTTCTGTAACAGGTGGGCAATGGTGTAATAAGCCATGTAAATAGTGGAATCAGACAGTGACTCAACAAGGTATTGTTCATCCCAAGGGATGCGTGTCCCAAGCCCAAAAGATCGTGAGCAAGCCCACTGATTCAGCCAGCCCAAAGTGTGCTCAAATCCATGTCGTGTCTCATCAGAAAATAGATTCATGGTGGACAGGCATTCCTCAGCCAACTTCTGCCATTCTGGTTCACCATATGTAATGTACCATTGATCTGTAAGTGCCACAACACATTCATCACCAGACCTTGACATCACCCGCTTCTCGGGTTCACTATACATAATTGCCAGGCCCATCTCTAAAAGCTTGCTCCTGATCAATGGCTTTGCTTCCTGGACTCTTCTCCCTGAAAACTCACCAACAACCATTGTTCCCTCAGTAAACCCTTTTAAGTATGTCAACTTCTTGGCTTCTGCAAGCTTCTCCTTTTCATTCTGGCTTTTGATTTTCAGATCCTTGCAAACTTTCTCTGCAGCCCTATCTCCAAATTCAGGAATGTCAATTATGGGAATAATCTCAAACGGCAATACCCATTCATCCTTCACACCAAACTTTGCCCTAAGAGGTGGTTTTGATTTTAAATCATGCAAGGCCATGTAATCATCAGGAGCATCACTAGGAACACTAGTGACGATGCCGGTACCTTTGTCTGTCAGGATAGTCAACATGGGAAGAGCATATATGATCTCATTGAACGAAAGAGGGGACCTTAACGGGAGGCCAATCAAATCGTAACCAGTCAGCTCAACCAAGCATGTAGGTTTCTCTGGGATTCTAGAGTAGTTCTGATATGCAAGGTTAAGGGCAGCTCTTTGTGTGAGAATAAACACTTCTGTGTCATTAATTTCAAATGCCCCGTACTTCCCATCAGGCAATACCCATGCATTTGTTTGCCCATACATAGTCTCTGGTCTCAAAGTTGCAGCCACCAAGAAAACTTTTCTCCCTTCTAGCACTCCTAGTTTAGGGGGAAAAGGCAACAGCACCTCCATCTTAATGAGAGTGTACTCTTGAGGCTGAACTCCTTCACCAGTTGCCCTATCATGATCTGCACATGGCTGGCCATCAAGAGGAGAATATATGGTGTATCTGACATCTTTCACAATCTTCCCGGTGGATTTTAACTTCCTCATCTGCCACCTCACAAAGGAATCGTAAAACGGGTTCATGTCAGTAGTGATAAAGGAGCGTCTCCAGTCACAACCCAAGCCAAAAGCTTTAAGGTCCTCCCTGGCCAATGGAGGAAAGTAGCTCAACCAATTATATGGATTCTGGAAATTAGATATCTCGCTATCAGAGAGGCCAAAACTACGCATAATCTCCCACTGGAATGCCTGACCACTTGATTTTGAAGCAGCTTTGGATTTCTTGCCCTTGAATTTATCCGGTGGTGCACCTCCATTTGCATCCTCAGAATCTTGTGAGATGTGTACTTCCTCATCCAATTCACGGGGAAAAGTTGGTGGATCCCCAAATTGTTGGATTTCACGTGCAAGTTTATCAGCTGAGGCTTTGATGGGCATGCCGGTGCAGTGGAAAGCAAAAGGCAAGAGCACATTGGCACCTCTTAGTCTATGATAAGCAGCAGCAAATTCTAGCTTTGAAAGTGAGAATGCATGTCCAAGATGCAAATACCCATTCATATAAGGATAGGGGAAGTTGCCAAAGAACTTCTCACCCGGTTCAGGAGGTCTTTCATGAGATTCAGCCCTGAAAATATCTTCTTTTTCCCACCATTCTCGAACATCATGCTCAATCTGCAGGAGACGGTCCCTCCTAGCAAAGCTTTTACCACCCTCAGCCGCCATGTCGCAACGTTGACAGAAACTGAAAAGAACAAAATACCATAAGCAAACATACTACTGCAGGAAGTACTAAAAAAACCGACGCACACAAATCTATTTGGTCCAAGTGCAAAATTTCTGAACCAATTGATGGAAAATAGAACAGAAATTTGAAATTCTCTTCGTTTCTTCACTATCAGAAGAAGAAACCAGTGGGGACACAAGACCAACTACAACAGAATCACCACAATGTTGAATCAAAGTAATATTATTTTCCTTCACATAATTTGTTATTCAGAGATTTCTTGACTTAGTTTTTGCAACTTAAAATTTATGTACGACTTCAAAAGAAAAACCCAAAATAAACAATAACAATAATAATAATGGTGATGATTACAATTTAGAATAATAACTACGCTAAGACATAATAAGGATTTTCGTATCTCATTAACCCTAAATAATACTGAATCATCCAGATTTCAATTTAACCTAAACCAAGGAGTATTAAAAACCCCCCCATTAAATAATCACTAAAAATGGGATACCATCTTCAATCATTTTGGGTTGTCTTGGGTTATGCCTCATCGGGTCATAGAGCTGTTCGAGTGCTGGTGGACCGGGGGTTGCTCCAAAAGTGCGGTTGTGTGGAAGATGGTACCTCATTGCCTCATGTGGTGCCTTTTTGGAGGGAGCAAAATGATAGATTTTTTGAGGATCAAAAAAGGACGTTTAAAGAGCTCAAGTTCTTCTTCCAATTTTTTTTCTCTTGGACTATTGCTTATTTAGCTCCTTCAGAGATTAGTTACTCGGAGTTTCTTGTACTTTTTTCTTCCCCTACTAAGGTGGTCCTTTTGTATACTTCTTGTGTACCAAGGCTGCGCTTTCACGTATTTAATAATATTTCTCTTCTTATCAAAAAAAAATTAAGAAGCATACTTCTCTTCCTTCTTTTTTTCTTTTTTTCTTTTTTTTTATGACCGGAAACCCCCCAAGGCATAACCACTTTGTGTACCCATACTTGATGGATAAACCCCGAACCTATGTAACACACCCCTACCACACGGATCGGTTAAATCTGGCTTTCGCCAAGAGTATGGCCCCAAGGAGTTGTTTGCACTCAAGAGAATTCAAACCTTAGACCTGATAGTTATGCCACAATAAGCATACTTCTCATTAACCCATAATGAAATTGAATCATCTAGATTCAAATCTATCTTATAACATAGAGAATTAAAAACCCCCATTAAAAAATTCACTAAATATAAAGCTCAATTCACTAAAAGTAGTAAATGATAAAGTCTCATAAAACCAAAATGTAATTGAATCATCCACATTCCAATCAACTTAAATCAAAGAATATTAAAAACCCAATTAACAATGCCCTAAATATAGAACTTAATTCGCTAATAATAGCATGTAATCAGACCCAAAACATTTCGAGATTAAGAAGCATATACCTCATTGAGCTAGAATGATATTGAATCATCCAGATTCCAATCTAAATAAAACCCTATTAACAGCTCACTAAAAATAGCGCATAATCAAGCCAAAACATTTAGACATTAAGAAGCATAAGGATTTTCAAATCTCATAAACCCAAAATGATATTGAATCATCTGGATGCCAATCTAACTTGAACCAAAGAATATTTAAAGCCCAATTAACAATTTACTTGCAAAAAAAAAAAAACTCAATTAACAATTCACTAAAAGTATAGAACTCAATTCACTGAAAAAATGACACAATAAAGCCCAAAACTGTTTTTTTTTTTAATATAGGGGAACCTCTACAAGGCAAGGCCCTTTGGACCCACCCCTGCAGAGTAAACCTCGGTCCCGTGCACCGCACCCACAAAAATTTTCCTACACAGAACAAGGTAAGTCACTGGCTTTTCACCAGGGGGTGTGGCCCCAAGGGGAGATGACACTCATGGGTTTCAAACCCAAAATGGAATATAAATGTAAACTTTTTTTTTTTTGACAGTCGCAAAAGAGGAGGGAAAGAGGAGAGGGGGATTCAAACTAGTGACCTCCACTTCATGAGGCGTGGTCTCCAACCAATTGAGCTACTCCTTGGAGACTTTAAAGATTAAGAAGCATAAGGATTTTCATAATCTCATTAACTTAAAATGATGGGGAATAATCCATATTCTAATCCAACTTAAACCAAAGAATACTATATTAATTCACTAAACATAGCACATAGTCAAGCCCAAAATATTAATTTTTAATGTTAAGAAGTATAAGGATTTCATATCTCATAAACCCAAAATGATATTGAATCATCCAGATTCCAATCTAACCTACACCAAATACTGAAAACTTAATAATTCACTAGATAAAGAACTTAATTCACTAAAAATAGCACATATTCAAGCCCAAAACATTAAAACATTAATTAACAAATCATCATTTCCTTCCATTCTATCAACAAAAAAAAAAAAAAAAAACGTACACACAGAATAGTTCTCAGGCCAGCACGGATCAGAGTCTTAAACGTAAAAAACCAATCAAATAACTTCAACAACCAAAAAAAAAGTTTGTACCTCTGGCTCAGAAGCGATACGCACAAGGCATTACGGGGTGACTTGGGTAAGTTTTGACGGAGGAGAGGAAAAGCAAGGCTTTCTTGGAGACCAAACAACTCCGCTCTATATCAGCTCAACAACACGTGCTGCCCAAGTGGGAAGAAGAATAAGAAATTGATAGGAAAGCAAACAGCAACAAGAACAAAAAAAACTAAATTGAATTTGGAAAACCTAACTTGATTCATGTGAAAAACAGAATTTCAGAGAACCATTATATCAACATACCAGCTACTCGAAAATGGAGAACAAGAAGGAAGAAAATCTGGGGAAGGAGAGGCTGAGGTCTGAGGGGCTATCTAAGAGTTCCCTCTTTTTTTTTTTGTTCTTTTTCTTTTTATTGTCCGACACAGCTAGGGCATGAGGGTTTAACAATCGTGATGTAAAAACGTGTATTTTTACATTAATCTGTTCTTTTTACCATTTTGCCTTTGGTGACACAATTTTTTATTTTTTTTACTTAAACCAATCAAGTACCCTAATTTACTTAAACTGAATTATCTGAAGACTTTTATTTCCATTCTACCACCAACGAAATACTCTTATTACGCTATAAACTCTTTAATCCAATGGGACTACAGCAATGAGATTCAATTTTAAGAAAAATTTATTAAATTTCATCTTTTACTGCTCTAATAGAAGTCTAAGTGTTGTGTGGTAATATATATATATATATATATATATATATATATATGTTTATTTTTGAATTTTTGGTAAGGAGTATAAAATAACAAATAAGAGTTGGCCAAGGCCTCAAAGCTGATCCCGCCTAGTTTGTAGCTCAAGCTAGACACCTTTGAAATGGGTCCAATCCAGGGACTTCCTAATTTGAAATGTGCATCAACAAATTAAACCTCTCCGCGTCTAATTTGTTCACATAGGTGTACCCGAGAACAAAGAAAAGCCAAGAAAAGGAAAACTAGTCAGCAGGATACTGAATATGTGCTTGCACGAGAAAAATAAATGAATTATTATCCGTTCCTTTTTTTCTTTGCGTTTTGGAATACATCATATTATTTTTTTCAAAAGTAATGTTATTTTTGCAAAGATATAATTTATTCTTTTAACAGTAATTAAGAAATGAACAAATCATACAATAAAAAATAGAAAAGGTAAGAACATAACGATTTAAAACAAGTAAAAAAGTCTGTCTCATAAAAACCGGGAAAAAGAACAAAAAAGAAAATTCAGAAATTTATTAAAAAAAAAAAATCAGAAAATTTGTGACTTCGTGATCTGACAGGCTTCAAATTCATCCCAAAATCCGGCACAAAAATTTGGAAAAAAATACAGATACTCAAAGCAACGTCAGTACATTCCAGGGATCCAACCAAAACAATATCCAAAATCTAAACCCTAAACCAAACAAAACACAAAATAAAGAAAACCCATTTGAGGAAACAAGTTATATCGATAAATAAAGATGCGTTCTTCCCCAAAATCCATAACAAATATGACTTCAATTTTAAAGAAAGCAATAAAAAAAAAAAAAACTCAAGCTTATTACGCATGACAATGCCTGATCGTACAAAGAAGAAAAGTAAGGAAATCTAATTTAACAAGAAAAAGTAGCAAGAAGACATTAACTTTACAACAAGATTGAGCAAATAAAATGCTAAACAATACAACAAGCCCATTAAATACTACGTACAAATATCTCAAAAATAAAACGCTTCCGAGAGTACCTCTTTAGCTTGCAAGTAACAACGATTGGCTACGACGAGATGGTACAGTGCCTTCACCACAGGACTGCAGAGAGAGAGAGAGAGCGAGCACCAAAAAGGGCTGGCAAATGAATGTGAGATTCGGTTAGATAGAGATGAAGAGGAGTGGGAGAGAGAAAGGAAATCAGTGGAGTAATCGGTAAGATAAATTACCGAAAGAGGAGTGTGAGAGAGAAAGAAAATCAGTGGTCGATGGGTGCTTTCGGTGAGAGAGAGATGAAGAGTGGAAGGAGGAGGAGAGAGAGTGAGACGCACAGGGAAGAGAAAGTAAATTTAGGGCAAACAAGTAATGCTAAAACGACGCCGTTTTAAGAGTTGTTTGGTGCGAAATTTTCACCGAGATTGGTTCCCGCTTTTTTTATTAACAAAACGGCACCGTTTAAAATCCTATCAGCGGCGACAAAAATAGGTCCCCGTTGTCGCCGCTAGTACTTTACCAGATTTCTAAAAAATAATAATAATTTCAACGTATATATTAATATGTTAATATATATATAAACTATATATCCTTACCTAAAGGTATATAAAAAGTGTGAATGCCTCTTAAATTGTGCATTTTATTTGATAGTATGAAGTTACGGTTTTGCCCTTATTTGATAGTGTAGTTTTATGCTTTTGTCCTTACATGCAATTAATTTTCTAGGTAACTATATATTCAATTATCTATTCAAAAACAAAAAATTATACATTCAGTTATTTTCCTAAAAAAAATGTACATACAATTATCTTCCTAAAAAATTACAAACAAAAACAAACATTAATTACATCTCTACTATAAACAAAAGTAAACTGTTAATTACATCTTCATCTTCTTTCCTATTGGAATTCACAATTGTCTTTGCTCAAAAGCTACAAACAAAAAAAAACAATCAATTACATCTTCATTTCTTCCCTGTTAGAATTCTAAACTGCACCAAATAAGTTTTGTGTTTTAGATTTATTTGTCAAATATGTTTTGTGCTATGGTGATAAGTTTCTCTATAATGTATATGCAACTATTAATTACAAACAACACAACAAAACTATCTTCAATGATTAAATTATATATTTGTAAATGTTTGTTTTACGATGTGACTATAAGTGGTTTTTGCATTATGTTCGTCGGCTTGATTATTTGAATACTCATTTTATTAGAATTAGAATAAAAATGCATTGTAATAGTTGTACACATTCTGGAACAAATATACAGGTTTTCGAAAAGCACTTGTGTTTAGCGCAATAGAAGGTTTCAGATTTTCCCTTACAAACTGTTTACATTTTATATGTTTTGTACTTTGCATTTTGTTTATATCTGGTTTGGATTTATGAGGGGTTTGATTTGGGATGGAATGTATAAATTATTCCCCCATGTCTTTTCCATTACTTTGCTTAATTGTTTTGCTTTATTTATTTATTTTGGGTCATGTTTTGCTTTACATTGTACACTAAACGATTGGGTAAATAATATATCATATATAATTCCTTAAAAAATTATATATTTTTGCCATGAAGTCTTAGGACAATTTAATTCATTTAAATTTTTCAATCATTACGAGGACATGAACATAGCCAAAAAAACCTACGAAAATATCTGGTAATTTTCTGTTATTCTCATCAGCATAATGAATGATAATTTATATCTTTTCTTCTTTTAATTTCTTCACATGTGAATCTCAAATTCCATTTCTCTCTCCTTCATATAATTAACACATTTGTGACATTTTAAAAATTATTGTTATGTTTGTAAGAAATGATATGGTTGGATGGTCATATTCCATTCATATGTTTATATCTTTATTTTTATTTGAATGTTTAATTTTATAGCGTGGAGTGCTACACCATGACAGCTCCTTGAATCAAAAATCAATGGCATAATTGGCTCCCGTAATGTAAGCACAAAAAAGATCAAATAGATATACAAAGATTGAAAGATCATCTAGCAATAAAACAAAAAATGTTATCACTCAACAAAAAATATGAAATGTATTTGATATAAAAACATGGATATGATTTAAAAACATGTAATTGTATGTGATTGGAGGGCTACGCATGTAGGATTATATTCCTCCGATTTATATTTTTTTATTTTCCTCTGATTTATGCTCCCATCAATTTGAAACAGAACAATCCTCATTAAGAATGAGATACAAAACTTGTATGCAGAATCATATCATAATTGCACTTCACTACTAGAAATGAAACATCATAAAAACACAATGAACATAAATGTACTATATATTTTTCAATACCCTTTAATTTAAAGTAACGACATTTGTGTTATCTAAATTAATTTTCTTTCATTTTCTTTTAGTATAATCTAGATGTTAAATTTACTCTATAATATAATATAATATAATAAATCTATGTTAATAAAATTATAATATTAACAATTATAGTGATATATAACACAATGCACATGCTATCCCAACTAGTATTATATATGTGTGTATAAACTATATATAAAACAGATATACATATATAAACTTCTAACGCCCCTACGAGTACTAACCAAATCATGATAGACTTGTGGCGCATCTCCAGACTTATTTATTAAGTAAACAAGTCCGAATTGATCTATCTAACATGCATAGCAGATTAATTATAACTCATTGCAAGATATATAACAAAACAAATCCATTATCCAATATCCATAAATATAATAATATCCGGAGTAAAACTAAATCATCTCAAGTAACTTAAACAAAACAAATGCATCTCCAAAAGTAAATAGAGTCTCCCAAAATAAACATAATCTCATGGATGAGTCTTAAGCAAGTAAGTGAGATAGATGATCTCAACCAACTCGACTCGTTCTTCCTTGCCTAAATCCCAATAAAGGTTGTTGACTATCTGTGAAACACCGAAGTTAGGCTTAAAGGACTATGTTAGAGTGTTTTTTACTGAGCTACGGGGTCCTCTATTTATATTCTTGAGAAGTACATCGGAGAAATAAAATAAGCAATATGGGACTGCCACCATAAGGAGGTGGACGGCTACGGTTAGAAAACCATATCCTCCACTGCACCTTCTAGAAACCCTAGAAGTTGCTACACAAGGCCAAAGAAATAATCCCTAGCATGTGTGTCACTTTAGCTGCAAGGTGGGCTTGGGTTTTATCCTAAGCCCAACTTACTTATTTATTTTCTGCATAGTTTTTTTTTTTTTTTTCTCTTGGGCCCATATTTTATTTAATTAAAACAACATGCTTATTAAAATAATAAGCTCATGTTCTAATAAATAAAATAACTTGTCCAATAAATAAATAATAGGCATGTCCATAGTTAATTTACAATAGCTTGATAAGGGACCTAAACAGAAAAATATTTCCGGTTCTAATAATATCCAACTATCCTAAGTCACTATTAATTACAATTAATGGCACTACATAATTGTAACTACACTCGAGAGAATATTATTGACTAAATTAACAAAGTTCTCTTTGACATTTACTACAAGTTCGATTATTCTATAAAGTCCTCTGTAGACGAATTAGGACTGTGATACTGTCACACTGAATTCTCTATCTCTTAATCCTTGTGTACGAGATTTCTATTCTCTTATTATTCTCTCTCCTGTGAGTATCCAACTACTAGGTATATATTTTGGAGTTAACCTTAGCAAAATGTTTTGATCAAAGACTTGAAAATAATACGAAATAAAATCCTATGCAAGGGGAAACTTTTTTTTTTTTTTTCCTGTTAAAAAAATTTGGATTCCTTATTGAGCAAAACTCTACTCACGATGTTACATGTGATCACCCAACACAAAGATAATGTTGACCCACGTTTAAGGCCTCAATCTACAATGTACCAAAGTAAAGACACTTAACATATGATTTCACTTTCTCTCAAGATTTAGAATCACAAGTATAAATAGTCTAAGAGTTATCTTTTCACAAAGATAATATTTTAATGGAAAATAAAACTCCCGGTCCATTCAGTGTATACCACCCTATACACCTACACATCAACCTGAAGTATTTCTCTTCGCCTAATTAAGGTAATTACACAATTGATGCGTAACATTTTTATTAATGGAATATCCAATTCCATCATAACTGCAAACAAACAGTTTTAAAATACAAGGCTTATGGTCTTAGACCTTCTATGACAAAAACCTTACTCACACCTATAGACCATATTCAATGCATTATCTGAACCTTTCATATGGGAACAATCATAAAATATCATACAAAAGAATATATGTTATATGTTCAAATATATATTCAATAAATAATAATCATTTATTTATTACAAACTATAAAGTCAATATGTTACAATCTTGGGATTTAGGGCATGACCCTCAACATGTCTTACTCCCCTTTGGATCGTTGATCACCTAGATCGCCGAGCACTATGGGGTATCCACATCAGGAAGAAGCTATCCGTCGACCGGAGGTTTCTTTTCACAAAAAGCGAAAGCCACGTCAAGAAGACTCCACGGGTCCTAGTGTAGCCGCTAGTTGACCTAGTTGACTCTACCGAAGGTTTGACATCCTCCCAGGCAGCCCCTACTGCCCCCAGCTCATCATCGACGGAGACCCGCATATTTGATGCGATCGGCGCACTACAACGAGATATGGACGCCCGCTTCACTACCTGCATGGAGGCCATAAAGGAACTCAGTAATGAGTTCAAGGGTGAGCAGGAGACCGCCACCACAGAGAGGAAGACCTACAAGGAGATGGCGAAAAAGGTCAAGGAGCTCCACGATAAGGTCATTTCCGGGAGGGCTAGAGGTCCCAGCGACCATGTCCGAGTGGGCTAACTTGTTCTAGGATTGCGGAGATGGACCTAGCCGAGGAACAGACAATGGGGCCGAATTTTGATGTTTTACTTAGTTATTTGCTTTATTTTTCCTGTAGTCGCATTTTACATACATTAGTATTTTTGTGGATATTTGGTCATAAGCATGGGTCTACGACTTATTTTGGGATGATATTATATTTTGATGCTTGCTTTATTTTGATGTTATTTTTATTCTACCATGGATGTATATTTTATTTTTGCATGTTATTATTTTTCTTTAAAAAGTCTATCTTTGGATATTTAACTATTTCATGTTGTTGCCCGGATTTGCAATTTTATTACCAACCTATTTAAAGTTTTGAGAAGCCAAATTTTGATGACAAAATTTTTATAAGGTTGGAAGGATGTAATGCCCCAAAATATTTAAAAAGAGTTTTTCAAAATATTTGACAAAAAGTTTTGATTAAAAACACTCACTCATTTTTATAAAGCATTAAAATAATATTTTAATTCAAAAAAGACAACTATCAAACGTTCGATGGACACCATCAAACGTTCGATACACAGTACAGTTACGTTCTCTACAAGCCTGCTCATGCACAGAACTAGTTCAGCACGAACATCAAACGTTCGATGCTTTTATGGAATATTCGTTATGCTTTTATCAAACATTCGGTATCTTCATCAAACATTTGATGAGAAACCCTAGAGTTTCTGATATAAATAGATCAAATGTTCGATATTGTATATCAAACGCTCGATCATGTCCCAAAATGAATTTTCTTAGGGGACCAGCAACTCATCCCCACACCACTATAAAATATACCCTACCCTTATACCAAGCTCACTTTTGCTCGACCAAAACTCCCAGAAAACCCATTTCAAAGGCTTAGAGGAGGATTGAAGGAGGTTTTCATTTGAGGAAAATTATCTTCTCTAAAGGTAACCTTCAAATTCATATCCTACTTATGTTGTATTTCATTATTTATGTAAGTTATGACTATATTTGTATTTTCAACTATGTCATGAAGATTTAGAAACTTTTGTGTTATCTCTCCAAAAGATTTTGATAAAATGGATGACTTTGTGTTTTACTTCTTAAAATATATGTTTTCTACGTTCCTTGGTTCTGTTTTAAATCTAAGTATACTTGTGGTTAGGTTTGGTAGCAGTTTTTAAGCATTCAATCATTCTGGACGTACATCGAACGTTCCACTGTTCTTGATCAAACGTTCCATCTTCAAGAAACGAACGTTCAATAATCGTGTCAAACATTCTATGGTGACCAAAAATGCCCAAATTAGGGTTTTAAGGCAAAAAGCACACCCACAGTGATTAAACGATAGCATTCTTAGCATGTTGTTGGGTTATTGTACAATTAGCAAGAGGTACGTGATGTCTAAAACTTCGAATGAACGGTTGAGATAAGTAAGAAACTGAGTAATGAAACTGTTACTTTAAGAATGCGATATGTTAATTGACTGAGCACGTTTCTCTTTATGATTAAGTTTACCGCTTTCAATACATGGCGTTATTTGCTTATATACATTCCCTTATTTTTGGAATAAATGAACAATATCTGTTTAGTAAGGTTATGGTACACCGGTATGTGCGGTAGAACGGCCATGGTCTTCTTATTAATACAAGTTGATTCTATGGTCAATGTTTTCTTTTATGATGAGGGCCTTGGATCCAATGGTTAAGTTTAGTGACCAGCGTACCATTCTTTGAGTGGAGTCACCAGTTACGGCTTTACTAATCACTGTGGGCCACCCGAGGTCGGACTCGATCAGACTGCTAGTATAAGACAGTATGTTTGTGCAATGTCTAGGACACTAGAGTTGTACTAGAAGTCCTTTTGGAAGCGCAAATTCTACTGAGAAGGTGTAATATCTCCTGTAGACCATATTATTAATATATGACTATTTATATTGTACTCATGGAGCATATTTCTTGCATTTAAATATAGGCGTTTAATCACCGAGGTTATGCTCATTCTTTTAAAACTAAACGCAATTTTTGTCAAAGGGCACAATATCGGGGATCGGACCAGTCATTTATGAAACTATCATGTATAATTCATAACTACCTTTTTGTATTAATTTTATACCTCACATCTTTTAAAATAACTTGCCTACTAAGTCAGCCGACTTACTTAGTTATTTCCTTCTCATAAAATACTTCGGTATTTTACAAATCCTCAGAGATTTGTCCGTTGGGAGTTTCACCTGGGTTATGGTATCAAGACAGCAGTTGATATACTCAGGTTTGACATTTTAGATGTAAATCTCTGTGTCCTTATTCATTGATGACAGAATTATTCATTACTTATGTACTCAGATCAATTATTTCGCTATTCACTCAAATAAATATTTTAAATGGGGAATCTAGTCAGTTATTAGTTAATTGATTTGGACGTCCTATGGACATTATACTTCGGGTTAACCCCAATTCAATAGTTTAATCATGTGTATAAGGTAATCCTCAGTGTTTTACATATTCTCTCTTTACAAGGAGAATAGAGATATCCCTGAGTCTTAATTAGATAATTAAGGCTGTGAGACGAACCATGAATTTAATTACAAGTTAATTAAATTCTTGGGATGCTACAAAGACGTATGGACTACATCTTGAATTAATGTCTATATTTTGTTGTAAACTGTATCACAATGCTCTCAATTTATAAAGAGACTATGAGTGGTAAACAAATAAACCTAAACTAACTAATTTAGGAAGGAAATAAACCCTACCGTGAAATAGAATAAATGAGAATATAAAATGGTAATCTAGATTTGATTATAATCAAACCTAAATAGGAAATATTCTTATAATAAAATAAACAACAATAATATAAAATATATATTCTAACATTTAGGATGGGAAGTTAAATTTTTTTTTTAGCAATAACTTAAATTGATTCTTCAGAGTATTCTTTTTCGTGAACAAATTGACACTTGTCTCCATGTATCTAGTTTTGGCTTTTATTATTACTACTTGTATTTAGAACTCCAAACTAATCAGATATCTCTATATACAACTCTCTCTGCTGTTCCGTGCTTGTCTTGTGGGCACGAGTTCTGTATACTTGTTTGTAGCTTACATCTTTTCATTTCTTTTTATTTGTTTCTCTTTTTTAAGAAAAGAAGTAACAGGTTATGTTAGATACAAAATGTGCTTTCTAATATTAATTCCAATGTTTTCTAATAAAAGCATTCTAGTTGCTTAAACATTGGGTAAGCTGTAAACATCAATATTTATCTCCCTAACGATTTTTTTTTTTTTTAAGCATCTCCCCATTAAATTTGGATCCTCTCCAGTCAACCAGAGAAGAGCCGATAAGTTATAAAGGAAGTGTAGAATTGTCCTTTCAAATGTGAAAAAACAATTCTACTCTTTCTTTATAACTGACCGGCTCTTCTCCAGTTGGTTTCCAACACCCTACCTTTTTTAACTAAAAATAAAACATTAAATATTCATACTTGTCTACTTTTTTTTTTTTTTTTTTTCTAATTGATTAAGGAATGAGAGTTATAAGGGGGGATCTTTACCACTCTTGATCTGAAAGGAAAAGAGAGTGGGAGATTCAATGAAAAAACAAAACACCAAAAAAGGGGTAGGCACTCCAACAATACACCCAAAACGAAAACTACAGTGCGAAATTACAAACAAACAGTAAGAAATGGGACAGACAAATGTCTCAGCTTTCTCAATTTGGCTGCATATAGCGGTAACAGAAGCAATAAGGGAACAGATTAAGGCGAACCTATTTGAACTCCCACTTGGAAACAACAACCTCAAAGAGGCTAAAGTGGTAATAGCACTGTTAGAGTCCGATTTAGGAACTGTAGCAAAGAAAGGCACTACAAATCCGGTTACAAACATCTCCACTAAGCTAACAAAACACTGCAAAATAAGGGGACAGTAACCCAACACAAACAACAAGAAAACAAGAAAAAATACAGAAAAATAACAAAAAGTTCGACAAACAGCAACAACGGCGAAGATAAGGCAGTCGGCAATTCGCACTGTCCGGCACATGAGGACCACGTGCCTACGAGTGAGATCCACTTACGGGCGCGTGAGATCCACACGCCAACGCGTGGACATCGGAAGAGGAAGCGGCTGGTGGAGGATGGAGTGGAGAGCGCCGGTAAACGCCGTGGATTGATGCGTGGCAAGTAGGAACTGGCAAAGGAAGGTAGATTGAGCTTTGAAAGAGTCGACCTGAGAACCTTAACAATTCCGGCTTGCCCCGCGGTGGACGGCGTGGAGGATAGGGTGGACGACACTGTGAACGACACGATGAACCGTGCTCTCCGCGTGGTGAGGAAAATGAGCTGCTGAAATGGAAAAGACACCAACAAAAAACACAAACACAAATACAAACGGAAACAAGAAGAACATAAAAAAAGAAGGGAGGAGGGAGAGATGAGCAGCCATCCCTCCTCCCTTAGAAACACTAACCAGGCCTAAGGACCTCACCACTCTTAGAGAGGAGTCTCTCTCTCTAAACGAGAGACGTCTTGATAAAATGTGCCCTTATTCTACCTCCATACTTGTCTACTCGAATGATAATATGAATGACTACTTTTCCATTACTTACCATACAATTATATTTGCCCTAAAGAATCCAATTTTATCTTGCCTTTGCATTTGGTTGTCTCACGGTCATTCCTGTGGATGGGACCATCAATCCAAATGAGTTTCTTATACTAATCCCCAGCCTTGCAATCCTATGCAATCTTCCAAGAAATTAATTGAGTTACATCTTTTTCAAAAGATCTTAATCTTGGTTTTAGGTAAAATCAAACATCTGCATACCAAGCGCCTAATGAAAGCGGGACCAGTATAATTTCTCAGCCAAATTAAAAAGAACCAAAAAAAAAAAAAAAGCTATAATATCAAAAGGCCACTGAAAATTTAAGATTTAACATAGACTGATGATAACTTCATTTCCTTGCAGAACAGTTGTAAGCAGCTTTTACGAAAATTGTCATCTGTATCTTCCAACAGTACAACAAAATCCATAACATTTATGTACATGTTGCAGCATATGCACAGGGAACCCTAGGCACAAAACCACTAGTTTTTCCCAAAGTAGGAAAACTGGGTAGGAAAACTGGGAACCCTAGGCACAAAACCACTTTTCCCGAAGTAAGAAAACAGGGAACCCTATGCACAAAACCACTGGGAACCCTAGGCACAAAACCACTAGTTTTTCCCGNAAGAAAACAGGGAACCCTATGCACAAAACCACTAGTTTTTCACAAAGTAGGAAAACAGAGTAGGAAAACTGGGAACCCTAGGCACAAAACCCACTAGTTTTTCCCAAAATAGGAAAACAGGGTGGGTTGTTTATCACTAGCAGCACTCTTTAGGTTCCTCTTCTTCCTTGCTGGAGTTGAGCACAGCTTGATAGTTTCATCAGTTATTGGCTTTGAATCATCTTGAAACTCCCCATAGTCCAACTTCATTTGGCACTTAGCTGTACTGTCTTGAGAACGTATAATAGTAGATTTGGAGTCTTTGTCTCCTTCAGCAAAGGATAAAATCGGTGTGTTGTCCTCAGTATTAGTAGGCTCTTTTTCCAAGCTTTTTGATGGATCAGTCTTGAAAGATTCGGCACAAGAATCTTTCACCTCTAAGTTTGATTCTTCTTCTCTTTTAGTTCTCTTCGTTGAGAAAAACTTAGAGATTGGATTGGTCCCCTCAGCCTTCAGTTGTATCTGTACAAAGATGGTACAACCACAATTAGAGGTTCTCTTCTGTCATAAATCAAGAATTAAAATATGAAATATTTCTAACATGAAAAACATTTCATGGCTTTTTCAGAAAACCAAATCAAATGGCAACAGATGAGGAAAAAAAGAAAAGGGTAAATTACACTTCGACACCTCATTCTCAAATACAGTGCCGAACTTTAAATCTGCTACTTGCCCCCTAAATCGAAGTTTTGATTTCATTTTTGCCCCCTCAATCAAGTTCAACTGTTAATTCGGATGGAAAATGTTCTGTCACAAGAAATGACTAGATGCCCTAAATAATCACTGGAAATATCTAAAATACAGCTGATCATGGTGTTTCATATGAATTCAGGAACTGCGTCAAAAACGTCATGTGCGTAATCCATATCATTTGATTCATGTGTACAATAAAGGACTAAAATTCTATGGTTTGATTCAACAAAAAAAGCAGGCCAATACAACAATTCATAGTTTCATACGTACTAACGACCAACGTGGGCATATTTGTATCTGCCTTCTCCTGTTCTGTCAAGGCATCGCAATTAGGGAGAAAAATCAAGAAGTAAGCTTAAACTCATGACCAAATGAGGGTCTGGAATGGAATGGAAATCAACCAAGCAACGAGTGCTTATGCAAATTTGCTTGGAAGAGAAACCTTGACAGGTGCTCTGGTGGAGAATTCACTGGAGCAGAATTCAGTGAAGGCCTTGAGAGAATGTCATTGAGAATGTGGCTTGGTTTAGTCCACAAACTGCCACACTACTAGTTCACGAGGGTCTCTCAGCCTTTTTCTCTTGGTGATAATCATTCAAGCCTCTTCACCTACAAATTCCTACAAACCAATACCAAAAGCCTCTATTTTTATTCTACGAATCTGTTTCTCATTCAAGTGTGGCACAATCTGATGCAGGAGCATAACCCTTGCTGATGTGGCAGCCATGTGGGTGACATGTGTCCTTTATTTTAAGTGTCCAGATGTGTAGAAAGTTGTCATCAAGATAGTCAAAAGTTATTGGTAGTTGTAGTTTAGTAAGTTGTGTTTGTATTTGAAATTTTCAGCTCATTAAGTCATGTGTTGGTAGTTTTCTACTCCTTAATTTGGTAAGTTGGGAGTTGTCCACTACTTACTGTAAGTTTGAATTGGTCATGCCATGTATTGCCTATAAATATCGATGAGAAATGTCAGGACCAAATAGAGTGATTTTGATTTAGAAAGTTGTTAGCAAGTGTTCTTGCTTTTGGAGTTGAGTTATTACTCCTAACAATTAAGCAGTAGAAAAGAAAGAAAGAAAGAGATAGAGAAAAGAAAAACTCTTATTCTGATTGATTCTTTCTCATAGGGTTACATATGTTTAAATAGGAGAGAATATAAAGCTTAGTATGGAAAGCAAATATTAGGAGATTACCGTCAGAATAAAAGAGTAAATAAAATCAGGGAGAGAATAGTTTCCATCTTTAACCCTCCCTCTCAAGCTAAGGCATAGATGTCTCGTATGCTTAGCTGGCATAAGGCTGAATGAAAAAATACTATTAGACACTCTCTTTGTCAAGATATCTGCAAGTTGTTCTTCTATCTTCACATATGGTGTGTAAATGATACCTTCTGAATGACCCCCTCGACCTCGTGTAGGACGGCCATGAAATGTCCAACAAGTCTCCCAATATCTTGAAACTCGTGTGTGGAGAGTTGGATTGTCACTATAGGAAGTCACCTGACTCTCTATCCCCTTTTTTGTGAGTATATGAGGTCTGACTCGTTTCAAACATCTTGAGTTCAAACATCCAACTAAATAGCTCCAATACAAAAGCACTTAGGGCTCAAGGGAGATTCAAGATTAGTAAAAGAAACACTTGAATTGATCATCAATACAACCAACAATAACGACACATGTAAACACTACTCTAGTACTCCCCCTGAGCAATAAACCCGATGGGTGCTCCATGTAGCCCAATCAAGCGATAAACCACCTAAACCAACACGAACCAGGCTAGAACCGCACTGAACCGGCATGGATCTGGACAAAACACCACTAAACTAGATATGAAACTCATTGAACCGGTTAAGAAAGGCACTGAACCGGCTCTAAAAGATGTCGAACTGGTCTCGGGACACTCTGAGCCAGGAGACAAGATACTGAACCAAACGAAGAGTTGATGAACCAGCCAAAGGGAGTGGAACTAATGGCTGAGCCCAAACAACTTATCCAAGATAGTGAAGAAACCGAGAACGTGGCTATCCTTATCCAGGATAGGGAGTGGCAAGCACCTAGAACCAAACAGGGATCGTCTTCCTCCTGGACACGCTGCCGACCACCGCTTCTGGCGACCACAACAAACATCACTGGTAAACACTACAAAAGCCATAGAAAACCACATAGGTCGCCGGAAAACACAACCAACAAGAAACACCACAAAAGTCATCAGAAACTCGCCAAAGACATGCTAACCTCGCCGGAAACAACCAGAACTCATGAGCGACACCAATTACGACCGCCAAAAAGCCAATCGAAAACCACTGTTACAACGCACGGTAAATGAGATTTTTTATTTTCACTTTTATTTTTAGAGCTCTATCAAGGCACTGCCAGTGCTGCCACCAAAGGGAGAAAAACCATACAAGTGGTTTAGCCAAGGATCTAAACACCCTCTAATACCAAGTAGAAAAGAAAGAAGGAGAGAGAGAAAAAAAACTCTTATTCGATTATTTCTTTCTCATATGGTTACATATGTTTAAATATGAGATAATACAAAGCTTAATATGGAAAGCAAATATTAGGAAATTACCCTCAAAATAAGAGTAAATAAAATCATAATAAAATCAGGGAGAGAATGGTTTCATCTTCAACATTAAGCGTGTGGCTTGGTCACGTTGAGTGGCACCTGCAATTAATAGCGTTGAGTGGTGTCCGCTAACCCTAATCAAGCGGCATCCTAGGACTATCCCTTTCCTTGAGTTGAATCCTTGTGGGTTTAACCATCCTTTGCGAGCCAAGGCCTACATCACAATCCCTAAAGCAATCACATCTGTTGACCTATATAGGTTTGATTCCCTCACTTTTCACCTAAACATTCCATTACCTTTCAATGAAAAAAAAAACTATATGATTTACTAAGTTCCCAATGATCAATGGGGAAGAGGACTTGTGGGGCCACCTTCAAAGTGCCTCACCCAGCCCGTCAAATTCGTTCCTACAACAGAAATCAAACGGAGGCAATGGTGATGGTGATGGCGAAGCCTCACCCACATTGAAGTCGCCATCATAGTATTCATCATGTGAAGAGTCTGATTTCGAACACTAATGCAGCATGAACATTATGATTGGCACGTCAAGAATGTGTAGCATAATCACGATGTTTACTGATTGTGCAGAGAAAGAGTTGTTCAAGTCTATGTGGAGTAATTGTGGTTTGGAGAATATCAGTTTGGGAAGGAGTTAGTTGTTTGATGAAATGCCAGAGAAAGAATATTGTTTCATCCAATGCAATGATTAATTACTGTGTATGAAGTGTGTAGGGGCATTTTAGTCCTTTCATCTGACAAATAAGCACATGCAGTGCCAATGTTGAACTTTCCATTCAAATTAACGGCTAAATTGACAAAGGGGCAAATAAAACTNGAAACTTCAATATAAGGGGAGAGTTGCAGCGATTTAGAGTTTGGTAATGTATTTGAGAATGCAATGGTACTTTGGAGTGATGAAGTGTAATTTACCTAAAAAAAAAAAATTATAAAGCATACTAGTTGATAATTAAATAAAAGAAACAAACAAACAAAACAGAAGCAAAGTAACTAATAAATTGGCACTCAGGTCGAAATTGAGTCTCTTACTAACCCTGGTGATCCAATCACTTTCAACTTTCCCTCTACAAAAGTTTATGCAAGACCAAACTGGGAGAGAGAGAGAGAAGAAAAAATAGCAAAAAACTCTCCATGTGTACCACTAGAATAAAGCATATATAAATCATTGATGCTGAATGAAACAGCTTATCAAATCTTCTCATGATATCTGTATACCCCGGAGATCTGAACTGTATTTGTCCAGATCTCCAGCCACGAACATATTTAGTGAAATAACCCTTTTACATGTCATTTTAGGACCTCAAATCTTGATGGTTTCATCTCCAAATGATAAAAATACATTGCATTAAAGAAAAGGATGACTAGCCTCACCTCTTTAATGCACTGTGGTCCATCAAAAGATGACTTACCCATTGCAGGAGTTACAGGGTACCACACCTGGAGACAGGCAGACAAGAAAATTACATTTGTAATATTTGTACTAGACATGCTTAAAAGTGGCAAATGTGAATATAAAAAACGCTGTTACTTCTTATATTTAGAAAGCTCTTACTAAATCTGGATCGTCATATGGCTTAAGCACACTATCAAACTTGGAAGACGAAGAACCATTTAGCCATGTATCAGTTGATTCCTTATCACCCAAAATAACAGGCATCCTGTCTATAATGACAGATCAATCAAAAATTAGTATACAGCCACTCAACTTTGGCAAAGATTGGCATGGTGGATATATTATTTAGCAGCAGGAAAGAAAAAGTCCCATTTCAAACTCTTACAAGATAGAATGGGGAACAAGCAGATAACCAAGCTTCAGACTAATGATACTGTAATCTATAAACTTGAATAGCACAATTTATCAAAATTATAAAGGAAATCATCAATCACCATCGGCATTGGGCAATCAAATAGTAGTCCTGTAACATGACTCCTGTTCATTATGTTAAAACTCCCAATAGCAGAAAAATTACTGGTTTTTGTCCATATAAATGTGGCATTCCTCTTCTGTATGTGTAATTGTGAAAACATAATAAATTCAAATAGTCATTCCCAACAGTTACCATTACAAAGCACCGGTTGAATTTTTCTTTCACTTATGGCAATGTTTTGCCTTTTCTGAACTTTTTCCTACGCAGTGCTTGTCACACATAGACCAAAAGGTAACATCCATAAGGGGTGAACTACAAGGACATTGACTGTCCATTCCTGTATAAGATACAACTTGCCCAAAAGAAGCAGCCAGCAAATTAGCATATACAAATGCATAGGAATCGAACTCCACACAGTATGCTCCAAATAGCAAGAAAGGAGAGAAGCATGAGAGCAATGCACAGGACTACAACTTCAAACTTAATTGTTCATATAATAATTATAATTTTAAGGGTTTACACAACTTCTAAACACCTTTTGCCAGCATCAGATTAGGAAACACAGAAAGGAACCAACACTTGGTTCTCTTTTCTTCCTTGTCTACTATTTCACACTTACTCTACTACAAAGGTGCATGTTAAAAAACTACTAAAATAACAGATAGGAAAAATTATCCTTTTTTCTTTTTTTGTATAGCATGTTAACAACTGAAGTATCCACACATACTATAGAATTAGAATATTCAAGATATGAGTCAATTGAAACAAACATGACTCACCATGCAGCCATTGTAAAGCTGAAGACGAAGAAGTTGTAAGAATAGTAAAGGAGTAGATTATCTCGCCTGCTGAGAAAAAAATGAAGATTATTATCCAAATGAATGCCAGTAAATGGTAACAAATGGTAGACATGACAATAAGAAGAGTGACAACAACTATGGACAGCATAATAAATATATTTTATTCACTGAAACTTCAATTGGTTTTAACACAGAATATATCCGTTTTAGAGCTAAGCATATATAAGAATCTTAATTTAATATAGACTTCCATTAAATGCATCTCAAAGATGTGAAAGAAAAAAAAAATGGTAAACCTTCTGAATTTTGCCATGAATCATATAGAGCAGCAAACACAAGAGGCCGACCATCCTCAAAATGGATGTAGTACGGCTGCTTTCTTGTCCCGTCTTTTTTCCACTCATAGAATCTGGAGAAAGCATAAAAGTCAAGTTATACTGTGGAACCTCTGAAGCAATATATGGATAAATTTGCAGAAAATAGACGTAAATAAAGATGCAAAAGCTGAGCATTTCTAGCAAGATGACCTAAAATCATATCAGAGGAAACCTTTTCAACGAAATTAAAAAGTTTTTTGAACATCATATATATAACTTATAGCAGAAATATTCAGTCATATGGCAATGAAAGACGCACTTTGTTTGCATTATCACCTTCCAGCATAAATGGATGGTGTCAGTAATTATAGCTGCACAAACTGGTTTTGAAGCAATGATTTAAATAAAAAGTTATGGGACACTGTATTGGTTAAACATTCAATTAGTCAGATTCAAGCTGGAAATTCAACAAGGTCTAACATCTTCATGCCTTCTGTTAAAATGGCACAGCTGGGTGAGTTAGTTCCTAATATATCCAGAAGATTAACTTGGTTACTTTGCTTCTTTGTCTACTGCAATGACTAATATAGGGCCAAGACCCAAAACTACAAAGAACACCAATGGAGAATGGTCACTCCAATAAAATCATTGCTAACAAGGCGTCAGTACAGATTTTGCAAAATAATGTCAAGCAAGACCTTAGAGCACTAGCAACAACTTCTCTTGGATTTAACCTAAATGTAAAGACCAAACTACTTTTTGTTTCCCTATTCAAATAAACTCCACAATAGCTTCCCTTATACTTTCTCTATACCATTAAATATTATTTGAATTAAATGATAGGGGAAAGAGAAAGAAAAAATAACCTATTTAAATATTGTTTCAAACAAATGTTAGAGGAAAGAAAGAGGAAATAGAGATTTTTTATATTAAAACAATATTAAGATAACCATTTTTGTTTCCCTAGATTTAGGGTATAACTCTTGGTTCCCTTGGTCTTGGTGTTCCCTAAACTAGGAAACAACAAGGGAATCTATTTCAAGGGGTTTTTTAGGAGTTTTTCCTACCCTTAGGGAAAGGAATGGATTTTAGGGAAGCTGCTGCTAGTGCTCTTATGTCAAATGTTGCATTGTGCTTAAAATGTGCCAATAAAGCACCCAAAACAATTTCAAATGCTGCATGTTAATACTTATGTGCTGATAAAGCACCAGTGACATTGAAGACTAAAATTCACTTAAAAAGTAGGTATGCTTCCTACATTGTTGGCCAAGGTTCAAATCCCATGATTAACCTAGTACTTAAGGACAGGTCAAGTGCTTGAGGTTTACCATACGTTGGCACAGTATAATCCTTGTATGTTTGGCTATCTATACGGGGTTTCTCCTAGTTATCTAAAAAAATAAAATAAAATTCACTTGATTGGCAGGCCTATCAGTACTTGATGTCAAACAAAATCGAGACTACTTGTGTCAATAGTAGACATCATAGAGAATCTACGGATGAAATAGCAAATAGAGATGGAAAAAGATAACGACAATTTACGGTTTATATCTCCTGACCATGTCAAAAGCCATGGTTTCATTACATTTGCATCTTTAAGTCACTGCTATGGGCATTTTCATGCCACCAACTGGTTAGCATATGCCTATTTGATTGTTGGGAGGTTTAAAGCAACAGGTCATTAGTTTCAGATGGCTACATACTGTTAGATTATATTTGATACCCCCATTTATGGATTTGATGAAGATTTGATTTGATTACATTACATTACCCTAAATAAAGGGATTTGAATAAATTCAAATCATCTGTAAACTTTATAAATAGAACCTTTTGAACACAATTATATCATCAAGTAAATAAGAGCAAAATGTAACACTTCGGACTTTAACATATGGACGTAGGTCATATACCGAACCACGTAAAATCTCGTCTCCATTTTCTATTTATTCCTTTATTTTATTTGTTTGTTATTCCTTTGTGATTTTCTCATGGTATCAGACCTATTGGTTAACAGTATTCGATCCCAAATGGTCATGTGGACTCCCTTTCATTTTCTTCCGCCATGTAGTGTCCCTCACCACACCAGATCAAGATTTGCTTTCTTTGTCTTAATTTGGGTTGCCAAACATTGGTCTGTGTGAGTTGGAGATATGCCTTCCTCCAACCCACACCACACGATTTAAGCTCGGTGATCTTTGTTCTCTCTCTCTCTCTACGTGAATTACTCAAGCCTTGGATTGTTTGCAACGACGACTGCCACGTTGAAGTCAATACTTTAGGATACATATCTATGAGATGAGTTCTTTCTGTCATGAGGGATGGTGTCTAACAACGACCATCGTGAAGCTCTTGGACGGCAAAGCTCTTGGTATTTGAAATTTTGATTTTATGTTGTAGCAAAAAAAAATTGTTTGGGAATTGTTTGTTTGTCATGTTCCCATTTGCGGAAGGATTTGTTGTGCTGGTCATGAGTTATGTGCCCCTTTTTTGATGGAGCACACCATTTTTACCTCACATTTCCACCATTGTATGTCGGCTTGGAGGTGTGCCACCAGTGGTGGAGCGGTGTAAGCAAAGCAGCCATGCAAGGTGCTGTAAATTGGGAGAAGAATTTGGAGAGAACGGTATTTGGTTACGGGTTTGATTTCTTACCCCTATTTGCTATTCAAGTGTGCAGATATTTCTATTCTAGTGTAGGAATATGATATTCTGGTTTAGGTGTTAGAGTTGGATCTGTTTGGTTACAGGATTAAGGTCATCCTTATCCTAGTTTACTGTAATCTGTGAATAGGATATTCTTTGCAAGAGAAAACATTAAAAAAAATTAAAAAAGGCCAAGTTGCCTATATTTGGCCCTTTGTTGGCCTATCTTTTGGCCTTTTGTTGGCCCACTCATTTGGCCTTTGTAGTCTTGTTTGATGACCCAGGCCTATAGTTGGTGATAAGCCTTGAATGTTATGCATTCAAGCCCCTTAACTCGCATTTGTTAAACCTTAGTTATTTTGTAATATAATATTTTGTCGTGTTTTTGTGTTTGTTAGTGTTTTCAGGTCTTACGGTGAATGTGCACTTTACATCATGGATTTCTGGCTTGGAGAGTTCAAAGTATGCTGATGAAGTCAGACTGGCTCGAGCATGTTCCAACTTGGCTCGAGCGTAGAAGCATTTAAATGGCTCGAGTGACTTCATCACTTGGCTCGAGCGTATTATTTGGCTCAAGCGAATACACTTAGCTCGAGCGAACTCGATCACACCAGAATCCGATTTACGATCTGCACCTGATTTGGGGAGAGAAATGTTCTTAAAAGATTGGGTCAAGTGCGGATTCACCTCTGAGATCCCTCAAAGAGTGGTTTTGACTCCAATATCCTTGCAATGAGGGATTGGGGGAGATTCAATCCCTTAAAGTAAGGATTGGATTGTGATTTTTAGGGAATTGAATAAGGGATTCAAATAAGGACTTGATCTCTCATTCAAGGGGGTCGATTTTCTGAGAGGAAGCACGAATTAAGGTTTGAAGTTCATAGAGAGAATGGCCAGCAGCTCCAAGGAACTCTAGGAGATGGGTTTCTCTAATGCAATAGAGAATTCCATACCCCTTCATGAGTAACTAAGCTTTTTCATAGGGATTGATGTAACATTTTCCAAGTCCATGATTTGATTATAATCATTTTCGATTTTTAGTATATGTTTGATGATTGCTTAACTTAGAGGTTTGCAAAACAATTAATTGATTCAATGTTTATACTCATTTTTTATAAAAACTCCATCTTGTCTATAAGAGGTTTCTTAGTCTTGAATGAAATCGACATTCCTATTTTCTGTGATTATAGGAATGATAGCTATGCAATGATACTCTTTGACATAAAATCAAGAAATTAGATAGGCCATGCTTAGAGAAGATGATCCGTACTACATCTTAGATTAGTGTAATGTAGGTAGACGAGCCAACCGAAGATGGGTTATACTCATTTCTTGATAATGTGTATGCTCATTAGAAGGTTTTATAGGCCATACCTAGGAAAGACGGTTCGTACCACAACTAGTGTTAACCGAAGATGGGTTATCATCAACTTCTAACTAAAGTATTTTCTTGTCGATGTCGTCATATGGTTGACACCCATTATGCGCATCATATCACGCATATAGTAAGAATCTCATGTGAATATAATCTGTCATTGGTACGAGGTTTGTGGTGAAATCATTTCCCTATGTTTCTTCCCTTTTATTTCATTAATTGTTTATGCTTAATTTAGTTTTCAAATCAAAACCAACAATTATCTTTTTCTGAATTAGATTAGAGTATATTCTGGAAACTTAATAGACATCCGACCAAAAACAATCCTNTTGGCCTTTTGTTGGCCTAATTCTTTTGGCCTTGTGGTCTTGTTTGATGACCTAGACAGCTAAACCCATTTAAGGCCCATAGTTGGCCTCAATTTAGCCCTTTGTTGGCTCTCATTTTAGCTCATAGTTTGCCCCATTTTGACCTATTGTTATTAAATGCCCATCTCTAATCACCGCCACCGGCCGCCACCAACTCTAGCGAGTTTCTGACCTCTAGTTGCCCCTCATCCCATGACGAAGTGCGGAGATCATTTCTTTGTCGAACGAAATTGATTCGATTGGTTGCTCAACGGCTTTTCCTTTCTCCTTATCCTTGGGGTCCGCTGGAGCTTCCTTCGCCTTCGTCTTCAGTTCTGTATTGCAAAGAAAAGCTGCTGCCTACCATCTTCAGGGAAAAAAAAAAACTTTATTTCAAACTCAAGCTTCCAGAATCTTCTACCTTGAGTTTGAGGAGGATGTTAAGAGTATATTTGATTACCCTACAGTTAGGGATTTGATGAAGATTTGATTAAATTATATTACCCTAAATAAATGGATTTGATCGGATTACATTACCCAAAATAAAGTGATTTGATTAGATTTGAATAAATTCAAACCATATGTAAGCTCTACAAATAAAGCCTTTTGAACTTAATCATATTATCAAGTCAATAAGAGCAAAATGTAACCCTCAAGGCTTTAATCAGTGAACGTAAGTCATAAACCAAACCATGTAAAATCTCATATCTATTTTTTGTTTATTCTGTTATTTTATTTATTTGTGATTTTCTTCACATACTACTTGCAACATGGCTGTACAAAGTACTATTAAAAATTGGCATGATCTAAACACACCCAAACTGTTTAGAGTCAACTTAATGCCTGCTCAATAAATAAATCCTAATAACTATGACTAGATTTTGAAGGATGAAGCATCATTAAGAAATCGTTAATTAATGCATAATTTTATTTACTTATATAACCAATTCCATGACAAGTTAAATTTCAAGCATATGAGAATTAAAGAATATAAGAAAATAAATATTAATGGGAAACAAATCTCTGTGAGAACTATTACAAAAACTGGCCCAAGAGCAACTATAAAGTAACAAAACCCATTAAAAATTGTTTATAAATGGAAAGAATCAAATAGATACATAGGGATGTGGAAAAAATTCTGTCTTCTCTCAATTTGTATAGCCAAATAAGAACCACATTGTGCATCAACCATTTAAGCAGAGACAAGTTAACTGAATGATATATGGATGACAACGGTAACGAAATTATATCCAAGGGTAATACCTCTAGAGTTTTCAGAAGAAAGTTTTCCTTGAATACTAAGTGGTTATAAATAATTTGGAAATTAAATGGTTAACCACTAAGCCTACCTTTGGCCTTGAACATGAAATTTCAATGAGTTTAGAATTTAATTATTCTTTAAATATTTGCATGACCATATCCAAATTCTAGCAATCAGTTTCCAATTTAAGATACTCTTCACCTATTTTAGTTCAAGCAAATCAGCAGGAGCTTTCTCAACCACCTTTTGACACCAAACAACACTGGCATCACAATTAGGAAAAAAATGACTCCTACCAAGAAATTAAAATAAATGAGTTTAAAGAATATAAAAAATAAATTAGAGAAAGTCCATATATCCCCCTCAAACTATCACTTAATTGACGATTTCCCCTCAAACTTTCAATTGTGACAATGTCCCATCAAACTACCAAACAATTGTCAATGTCTCTCCCGAGGACAAAAATACTCTTAATAAAATAAAATAAAAAATTATAGAAAAAACTAAAACAAAAATTTAAAAAACAAAAAATTAATTTTTTTAAAAAAAACAGTACCACCCAATTGGCCAAATTTAAAATTTAAAATATATATATATAACAAGATTTTCGTTTTTTTTATAATTTTTTTTTATATCAAATTTATAAGGGTATTTTGTCTTTTTGAAAAATTTGTATCGTCATTTTTTGTCTTTTTGCTGGCCTTGAGAGAGACATTGACAATTGGGAGAACATTGTCACAATTGAAAGTTTAAAAAAGACATTAATTAGGTGATAATTTGAGGGGGGTATGTAGAGTTTTCCCAAATAAATTCAATAATCACAAGGAAAATAGAAGCTCAAGCAAACTAATATGTGATCAAGGAAGGGAAATGTCATGAGGCAATCTAAACATACAGAGATCGAAAAAAGAAAATAAGACACTTTTTGAACTCAGGAGAAAAATATTCTTATGATGGTAATTTATATTAGTGGGCCCATTAAATTCCCATAAAGGAAGGTAAGCCAGCCATTACTTTAGTTGATTGTAACACCTACGACAGACAATAACACCATGGGTGTCCTAAGGCTTGTTAGCCCCTCAAACCAAAGCAAGGTTTTCAAGCCAAGTTCCCAACCAATTGTAGGTTAGAGTGTTAGAATTGATAGGATACTTCTCTATAAACCATACTTTTTTTTCCCCAACTAAAACGCATAACTGTTTCTCATTTATAACTCCTAGTTTTATATATTAATTGTAAATAATCACAGCATGACTTGTAAATATATTGTCAGAAAATTATTCCTAGATTACAATAATAAAGAAACAGGTGCTATATTTTGAGAAAAGAGCATACCCTTCTACCGCCACAAGGCACCGACAGTTAGGGACTAAACGACGGAAAGAAGCCTTTTGACATATGGACTCAGATCGGGCATTAAACTGCAATGCAAAAAATCAAAATTATAAGAATTATTTCACAGAAGTTCTAAGATGTTTAAGTCATCTCAACGTACAACCAATTTTAAATAAAAATTGAAAGGAATGCATATCTACCATGTAAATTATATGAGAATAAATATTTACCTCGTAAATGATGTCAGAATTTATATTTAACAGTTACCAAGTAGATAATATGATTTACTACCATTATTTTCCTCATTTAAGCTCAAGCGATACAACTAAGAGCAATAAACATCAATCAAGTTCATGGGCTCAGTCAATCTTGACCCACAGAATTAATGTTATAACATACACATGGGAACAAATATGCATATTCATAGAACATGCGAGGAAGTCTAAGTAAAGAGGTAGAGTATTATAAAAACAAAATACCTACATAATTTCCAGAGCAATGATGAGAAAACGGGCAGGCTTCAAAGGTGACATTTCAGTCTCATTGCTCAATTGATCACAAGAAGACAGGTTAAACTTATTTCATGAAATGTTATCTTGTAATACCAAGAAGTAACATGATGAAATTGTAGCTGGGACAGTGTAGTTGACACAAACAAAATCAAGTCCAAGGAAGGTATGAACAAGTGAGCATTCAAATGCAAATGAATACAGCACATCCCTAATAAAATAGATTAATACTGGAGAAGTACAAGGACTGCAAATGAAGATAACAATTAGAATTTGCCCTGATAAGTAACAAGAGGGAGATGTTACACTAACTTAATATGCGCCACAGAGGCACTAGTAAACATAACAACAATGAATTTCTAAACTAAAGGCATGATTAAAACCAGAGTTACCTGGAAAATTGCATTCTGGGTTTATGGTACGGACAGGTCACAGTACAATGGGCAAATTGGGTTTCATTTTTGGGTTCACAGTTCATATTCATATCACTTTGGTGTGTGTCTGTGTGTGGTGCGCACGTGTACATGTGTGAGTTTACAAACACAAAATTTATCAAAAGCATTTCAACATTTGATGAACCAGCACACTGTTGCTTAAGAGTGGAGCATTGGTACTTCAAATCTTTTGCCACTCAGTTTTCCTTTCTTTCTCTCCATATATTTCTTTGTTCTTGCTTTTCTAAGTTCTGAGCCAAATATCCCTCATTTCTTTAAGAATTGGGAACAATTCTAACATCGATTCTTGTACTTGAGATTGCCAGTTTTGAAAAACTGGACAATGGAACTAGCAAATTTTGGCATGGCAATCTGGATCATGAAACTGAGGGATTTTGTAACTGGATAACGGATTCTGTATTATCCACTGGAACACTTATAGGCAATAAACTCACTGTATTAACTGTATAGGCGATATCTAGACGAATATGAGACAAATAGATTAACCAACCAACCAATTGTTGATATCTGCCTTTATCCACTGGAACACTTTCATCACTCTCTTCTAACTTCTAACTTCTTACCAGGTTCTCAACAGCCTTGCATCCAAGCATTCATGTTTCCTTGAGTACATCAAGAACATATGTTTTTTAAGAAACAAAAATACTGTGTCTTGACCTTGCTACCTCAATACCCATAAAGTATTTAAACTTCCTATGTCCTTTTTCTCAAATTCATTAGCAAGATATATTCTTAACTTTTGTATTTCTTCATCATCATTTCCAGTCAATACTATATCACCTACATAAACAATTAGAATTGTTATCTCTCCTTGTGAGGAACGTTTGATGAATAGTGTGTGATCAACCTGACTTTGCTTATAGCAACATTTCTGCATGGCTCAAGAAAATCTCTCAAACCACCCTTGGAGATTGCTTTAACCCATATAGTGCCTTTTTTCAGCTTATGCACGCCCTTGCAAAAGTTAAGATATATTTTTAATTTTTGTATTTCTTCATCATCATTTCTAATGTTCTAGACAGTACTATATCATCTACATAAACAATTAGAATCTTTCTCTCCTTCCATAAACAAAATATCTACATATCTCTCTTATGTTGAATAGTATTGAACCTCACATTGCATCCTTGTGTATTTTTTTAAGTAAGATCAAATATAATTATAAAAAGCGTAAGGCGCCCTACGTACACAGGGAGTATACACAAGGACCACCAAAAGAAAAAGAAAAAATCCCAAACAAGAAGAACCCAAAACACCCGCAAAAGAACCCCACCCACTACAAGCAACCCTAAACCGCATACACATCTTATATTTCCCCGGCTAGACCCAATGCTTCCAACATCAAAATTGAGAGAGCTTTCCAAATTTTTCAGCTCCCTCCACCCCTTCGGTTTCCAAAACAGAACCCATCACTCGAAGGTAGCTGACTCTCTTCAATTTCACTCATCAGATCCAAAAACCTTTTTTTATTGTCCCCAAAAGAAATCCCTAGAGCTTGAGCGATCTCCAACGAATTAACCACTTTCTCAGAGTATCCATTAATCAAATCACTCTTCTCTGAAGAATCCCCAATCTCCGAGATGGTCTTCGGGAAACAAGAGCGCGGCCGGAGAAAGCCCCGCTTAAGGAGACCCCTCGCCGGAGGAGATTGAGCAGAGGGCTTGACAGTCGAAGAACCATCTGTGGAAGCTCGAAAAGAACCCTCTATCTTGGACCCTACCAAGCCAACGGGCTCAAACGCTGCAAACAACCCAGATACCCCACCAGAGACTGACGACTGACTACCTACCAACGGGGCAGCGGCAGGCGCGACTTTGATCAACTCCCCCGCAAGCTGGCCCAAATCCAACTTTGAAGCCCTCTGAATCTTGTGCTTACGATTGTAGAAGTACGAGGGCTTAGACGACTTCTGGGTGATTACTACCGCTGAAGGGTTGCACGGCATCACAGAAAGACCATCGCCAGCTAGATATTTGGGATAATCTCAGTCATATGTATGTACTCTAGTACTGCGAATATCAGTCGGATTTATGTGGTGTATAAACAATATTTTGGGCTTGAGCACGATGCACAGACTGTGTACGAATTCTACAATCAAGTTGTGGCAATGTGTAAGGAGAGGAACATGTATCAGCCGCTCTCCAATAANATAGTTGACACAAACAAAATCAAGTCCAAGGAAGGTATGAACAAGTGAGCATTCAATTGCAAATGAATACAGCACATCCCTAATAAAATAAATTAATCCTGGAGAAGTACAAGGACTGCGAATGAAGATAACAATTAGAATTTGCCCTGATAAGTAACAAGAGGGAGATGTTACACTAACTTGCACAGAAAGATCCATAAAAATATGCGCCACAGAGGCACTAGTAAACATAACAATGAATTTCTAAACTAAAGGCATGATTAGAACCAGAGTTACCTGGAAAATTGCATTCTGGGTTTATGGAACAGACAGGTCACAGTACAATGGGCAAATTGGGTTTCATTTTCGGGTTCACAGTGCATATTCATATCACTTTGGTGTGTGTCTGTGTGTGGTGTGCACATGTACATGTGTGAGTTTACAAACACAAAATCTATCAAAAGCATTTCAACATAAATTTGATGAACCAGCACACTGTTGCTTAAGAGTGGAGCATTGGTACTTCAAATCTTTTGCCACTCAGTTTTCCTTTCTATCTCTCCATATATTTCTTTGTTCTTGCTTTTCTAAGTTCTGAGCCAAATATCCCTCATTTCTTTAAGAATTGGGAACAATTCTAACATCGATTCTTGTACTTGAGATTGCCAGTTTTGAAAAACTGGACAATGGAAGTAGCACATTTTGGCATGGCAATCTGGATCATGAAACTGATGGATAACGGATTCTGTATTATCCACTGGAACACTTATAGGCAATAAACTCACTGTATTAACAGTATAGGCGATATCTAGACGAATATGAGACAAATAGATTACTAACTAACCAATTGTTGATATCTGCCTTTATCCACTGGAACACTTTCATCACTCTCTTCTAACTTCTAACTTCTTACCAGGTTCTCAACAGCCTTGCATCCAAGCATTCATGTTTCCTTGAGTACATCAAGAACATATGTTTTTTAAGAAACAAAAATACTGTGTCTTGATCTTGCTACCTCAATACCCATAAAGTATTTAAACTTCCTATGTCCTTTTTCTCAAATTCATTAGCAAGATATATTCTTAAACTTTTGTATTTCTTCATCATCATTTCCAGTCAATACTATATCACCTACATAAGCAATTAAAATTGTTATCTCTCCTTGTGAAGAACGTTTGATGAATAGTGTGTGATCAACCTGACTTTGCTTATAGCAACATTTCTGCATGGCTCAAGAAAATCTCTCAAACCACACCCTTGGAGATTGCTTTAACCCATATAGTGCCTTTTTTCAGCTTATGCACGCCCTTGCAAAAGTTAAGATATATTTTTAATTTTTGTATTTCTTCATCATCATTTCTAATGTTCTAGACAGTACTATATCATCTACATAAACAATTAGAACCTTTATCTCTCCTTCCATAAACAAAATATCTACATATCTCTCTTTAGTTGAATAGTATTGAACCTCACATTGCATCCTTGTGTATTTATCTTCCTACTACCAAAGATATTTTGGATAATCTCAGTCATATGTATGTACTAGGACTATCAGTCGGATTTATGTGGTGTGTAAACAATATTTTGGGCTTGAGCACGATGCACAGATTGTGTACGAATTCTACAATCAAGTTGTGGCAATGTGTGAGGAGAGGAACATGTATCAGCCGCTCTCCAATAACTAAAGACAATGGAAAGCAACGTCAAAATGTGGATGTGGTCCGGTTTCTTCTCAAATTGAAACCCAAGTATGAGACCATTAATGTGCAAATTTTGGGTGGTTCGGATCTCCCATCTCTTCCTAAGGTCTTTTCTCGGATTCAACACGCCCTACTCTTTCTAATACTAGTTCTCAGTTGACTTTTGAGCATAATGGAGATCACACTGCTTTTATTGCCACTCGTGGCGGTACTGGTAGTTCCTGATGGGGACGTGGGAGGTAGAGGTGGTCGTGGTTCCGTGGTGGATGTGATTCTCGAGGATTGTTGGGATTTACACTGCAACCATCTAGGTCTGTCAATCAAGTTTCTTCTTAGGAGGATTCTCCAGCTACATCTAGACCACCTACTGTTTCTGTCTAGCTGGATTTTGATTTGATTTGATTTCCATACCAAGAGATGAATATGCTCAATTCTTAGCCCATAAGTGGGTCTCTTCCCCTTCCACTACTACTCTTGCTCGGTCAAGTACTGCCTCTCAATATCTTTTTTCCTCCACTCTGATTATCATCCCGTTGATACACTTCAAAGTGTCACTCTCAATAATGGTTCCCTCTCCAGAGTTACTAGTTCCGACACTACACATTTGAGTCATGATATTGAGTTATTATTTATTTTACATGTTCCTGGTTTTCCTTTCAATTTGTTATCCATTAGAAAAATTACCAAAACTCTTAATCTTTTTGTTCGTTTTTACCCTTCTTTGTGCATTTTTCAGGGATCTCAAGACAATGAGGATGATTGCTATAGGGCATGAAGTTGGTGGTTTATATTATCTGGATCTCGCACCTATCTCTCACTCTCGCGCTCTGCAATCGTCTATCTCTGCTCTTCAATGGCATTGTCGTCTTGGTCACCCTTCCCTTTTTACGTTGAAGTGTCACATCCCTAGTCTTCATCATGAGTTGTACATGCATTGCGAAGCTTGTCAACTTATTAAGCATCATCGTATCTCTTTTCCATCAAGAGTTGTTCGTAGGGTGCCGAGTCCTTTTGAGTTAGTTCATTATGATGTATGGGGACCGATTAATGTGGCATCCAATAAATTCCATTATTTTGTCATATTTGTGGATGATTTTTCCCAAATGACATGGTTGTTTTTAATAAAAATACATGGTTATTTTTAATGAAACATCGTTGTGAGTTATTTTCTATTTTCTAATTTTTTTCGTAATGCCATTAAGACTCAATTTGCTCAGAATATATGCAGCTTGCATTCAGATAATGCCAAAGAGTATACATCTAGTTCTTTTGCATCTTGTCTGCCTATTAAAAGCATTATCCATCAAACCTCATGCGTTCACACTCCGCATCAAAATAGTGTGGTTGAACGCAAGAATCGTCATTTATTGGATGTTGCGCATGCTCTTTTATTTCATATGCATGTCCCCAAACAATTTGGAGTGATGCTATTCTCACTGTGTTAGGTTTTATAAATTGGCCTTATTCAATGTTCAAAACCATACTTGTATATCTGTCATCTCCCAAGTGTTTGGTGTGAAAAAGGTGGTTTTTATAGGGTTTTGTATATTTTCGTTAGAAGGCTGTCATGACATCTCTCATCTAGAAGTATAAAAATGTCTCTTTGTGCTTTCATCAGATAGCCGTCAAAAGACCTTCATGACAATGAAGCTTAGAAAGATCTCGGACTGATGTCATCAGAAAACCATCATGACGATCAAGCTCAGAAAGGTCTTGACTTGATGTCATCAAAAGACCGTCATGACAATCAAGCTCAGAGATGCTTATGCATGTTTTCGTCAAAACACCGTCATGACGTTGAAGCCTAGAAAAGTCTCTAGATGTCTTCGTTATGACATCAAAACGCCGTCATGACATCGCCTACCTAATGTCAAAAAATTAACGATGAAACCATAGTTGTCGTCATGAGATCTCTACTGCCGTCATGACGTTGCGCTGCGAACTGCACTATGCTAAAGGTTGTTTTGTATGTTTTTGAGGGCTCATATAAATAGAAAATGATGGCCATTGCTGAGAAGCAGAAAGGAGATTAAGAAACACCTAGAAAGAGGTACTAATGGTATCTTGCTTCACTTTACCTTGATTCCAAAAGAGGATGTGTACAAAGCTTTGAGCTTGCCCACTCTTGATGTTTTGATTTCGCTCTTCAAACCACATCGTACACAACCTTCACCTACTAAAGAGTCTACCGATGGATCGGTGAAGAAAAGCACTTGAAGAAGATTGGCTAGCTCAGGGGCAAATGGGATGATTGTTGTCATACAGAGTCTTAAATTTACAAAGGGGTTGTAAGTGTCTATGTCCGCATTTTGGGTATTTTTTATTATGGTGATTTCTCAAGCTTAGCTGCCCCTAAGTGTTTTTCTCTTTGATTTGTTCAAAGGGTTTTCCACTTCGTCAACAAAACCTTGTATTGTGAATGTGTGATTGTTTATGTGGTTGTGATGCATATGCTCCTTGATTAAATACTTTTAATTTGTAATTATTATCATTGTTGTTTTGGGGTTAGAACAGTTCCTCGAGTTCATTCACGCTACTTGTTATCTTATTAATCGAATGCCCTCATCAGTCTTCGATGGTGCATCTCCTCATTCTCTCTTATTTTCTTCTCCATCCCCTTTCTCCTTGCCTCTGAAGGTTTTTTGTTGTGTCTGTTATGTTCATAATTTAGGTCCTAGGTCTAATAAGCTTGATCCCCCAGCTAATTAATGTGTCTTCCTTGGTTATTCCACAACCCAAAAGGGATATCATTGCTATAGTCATGTCCTTTAATGCTACTTTACTAGTGTCAATGTGACGTAGCGGAAGACTTGGTAAACAAATCAGAAGCGTCTGCGTCTTCTGACTAAAAGATAAAACAAGCCCGCAGGCTTAAAAAGTAACAAACTCCGCAGAGTATTTGAGAGAAATTCTCTGATTGATAAATATTCAATTGTGTGCTTGATTTACAATGTAAACTTACCTATAAATACTAGTAGAAAATTTGAAGAGAAAGTAATCCTAGTCCTAGTAGAATAAGTAATCCTAGTTCTAGTAGGACAAGTAAACCTAATCCTAGAAAGGAAATAAATAAATACAAGTCTACAAAGGAAAGAAAAAATAATAAATACAATCTTGAAAAGGAAATAAATAAAGTTTTAATAAAACTTTATTTATTTTTATTTTTAAGTAGAATCTTTATCTAAAATAGAAAATCAATAAATTGATTTTTGTGTCAACCGAATACGGTTGACAATCAGCAATGATCGTGACAAGATTTTTCCTTCTATACTTCCACTGTCTGAATCTGAACAAAAATCTTCTTGAACGGCACTTTCCCAATATGTTATTTGTTATTTTTCTTATTTTGGAATTTACCGTAAATATAGGTAAATTCCGTCCTACATCACAATGTCACATTTGTTGAGTCTATTCTCTATTTTCCTATTGCTACTTGTTTAGGTGACTTTACCATTGAGCCTAATCTCGCATCTTTTCCAGTGTTGGTTCCATCTCTATCTGAGTCTGCCTCTCCTTCTCCTTCAATCTTGTTGCCTCCACGCTCGCCTACTCCACTCCAGGTTTATACGCGTCAATCTCAACCAATAGCTCTTGCACCTCCACCATCATCCTTACCATCTCCAAATCAGGTGTCACCACCTGCATCCGACCTCTTGCCTATTGCCCTACCGAAAGGTAAACGTTCTTACACAAGTTAACATCCGATCAGTCAGTTTGTATCCATTAGTTCTTTATCTCCTTCACTGTCTTACTTTATCTCCCATCTCTCTAGTGTTTCTATTCCAAAGACGGTGCAAGATGCATTATCTAACTTTGGTAGGCAAGCTATGGAATTGGAAATGCAGGCCTTACATCAAAAGGGGACGTGGAGCTTGTTCCATTACCTCAAGATAAAAAGATTGTTCGTTGCAAATGAGTATACAAGGTTAAGTTTAATCTTGATGGTTCAGTTGAAATATCGAAAGCTCGTTTGGTTGCTAAGGGTTATACATAGATGTATGGCATTGATTATGATGAGACGTTTTCTCCAGTTGCTAAAATTTCTTCTGTTCGTATACTTATTTCTTTGGCTGCAAATCTTGATTAGTCGTTGTTTCAATTGGATGTCAAAAATGTCTTTTTACAAGGGTACTTACATGAGAAAATTTATAAGGAGCAACCACTTGGGTTTGTTGCTCAGGGGGAGTATCAGGGTTGTGTCTATAAGTTAAAAAAGGCTTTATATGGTCTCAAGAAATCACTGCGGGCATGGCTTGGGAAATTCTCTGAGGCGGTTTTGGAGTTTAGTCTTCAGCGATGTCAAGTAGATCATTTAGTATTTCACTTACATACTAGGGCAGGCTACATTCTCCTTGTGGTATATGTAGATGACATTGTGATTACCGGTGATGATTCAGGAGGCATTGCTTGATTGAAACTGCTTTTGCATATGAGGTTTCATACAAAAGATTTGGGAAAACTAAGATATGTTCTGGGGATTGAAGTTGCTAAATCTCGAACAGGCATCAATTTATCTCAGAGAAAATATGTAATTGATTTGTTAGAAGAGACAAGCGAACTGGGCGAAGGGTTGCAAACCTCCTTCAAAGTTGTGATTACGCTTCCGCCTAGCCGGTAGCCGGTAAGCCGTATCCAAGCCCTACCTTTCAATAGCGGGTAGGCCCCTTACCTCTTTCCTGCAGGTCTTCTCTCTCCGTTCTTCCTATGGGGGTTATCAAACAAGTGGCTCCCCCTTACGCTTACAATAAAGGGGGTTGCTTACTTTCTTCGAGTGCATCGAAGAATACAACTGGTGATTCTTCACTTCTTCCTTCTCTTCGTTCTCCACTGTGAATGAGGGAGGAACCCAAAAGCAGAGACTGTCTGTCAAAAACACACTACTACAAATGCCAGCGAAATCTCTAAACCAATCTCATTATTTTCTTCATTACTGCAACATGAGGAAGGTCAATGGCAACAAGTGGCTCTCTACTGGCATGAGAGTGGGGCTGGCATTGTAAGGGGTTCAAACTCCTCCACGGATAACAAAGAAAGTTCTGGAGTGTGGCAAAATTGAAGAGGCTGGTCTTCTGGGTGCTCATCCGGCTGACATTCCAATGGATCCTAATCAGAAATTACTAGAGGATGAAGGGGAATTATTTGAATATCTTAGTAGGTATCGTCGTCTAGTTGGAAAGTTGAATTATCTTACTATTACCAAGCCAGACATCTCATATGTTGTTAGTGTTGTTAGACAGTTTTTTTAGGCTCCTAGGGTTTCACATTAGAAAGCTGTTGCTCGTTTTATTCAATATTTAAAAAGAGCTCCTGGCCTTGGGATATTGGATAGATCAAATAAACACCTCCTGATAGAAGGTTTTATTGATGTGGATTGGGCAGATTCTCCCACAAATAGACGATCTGCTACAGGATATTGTACATTCTTGACTAACATGTTGTTGCATTGAGTGTAACAACCATGAGATAAAATTGGAATGTTTGCTTCCCATTTATTGTAAACAGGATCATCTAGCTTCAGTTCCTGAATTGTACCATTCAAGTATCCCATTTTTACTTTACTCTTAACATATAAAAGAGCATATTGCAACCAATCAAGATAATTGTATCCATCCAATTTCCCATTTGTGATTTGAAGAGTTAGATTTTCACTCTGGGAGGTAACCAGATTGTCTACCCCTTTTTTGTGGTTTCCTGAGGTCTGGTTTGTCTCTAACACTTTTCAATGAGACATCCAACTAAATAACTCCAATACACAACAATTGGACTGAACAAGATATCAAAGATCCAGAATAAACATCAGAAACAACAGTACAAATAATGCAACATCGGTTTTTTTTTCCTTTTGAAAAACAACCTGTCATTTTCCCCATGTATATGACATGTCGTTTCCATCTGTATCAAACGACTTGTCATTTGCTGCCAATTGATATGCATGTCTATCTGTTAGGTACCAAATGCTGTCATTTTTAGCATACCATACGACATTCTGTTTAGTGCCTCACACAGCCACTATCTCCAACCGCCGAAACTATCACTGCCATTGCCAGAGTTCCAGATTTTGGCAAGAAATTATTCAAAAAGGGCCGCGTAGGCCAATATACCCTTTTTCGCACCAAATCATGTGAAAAAAAGGTCAAATCTCAAAAACAATAAACATCACATCCTGTTGAACTCTGACTAGAAAACCGCCACAAATAGCCTCTAATAGTCTTTAACAACTATGGGGAGCCGCCTAGGTTCTTCTAATCATGATGGTTGATAGCATGCTCGTATATAAATCAGCCATCTTGGATGACTTCTTATCCTTCTAAAGGTGCTACTTCAAGCTCCTCAACAATGCATCAATTTCTTATTCAACCTGTTCTCATCACTTAATGTATATTATAGAAGGTGCATAAGGAACATCTTGTAAACCCCTAATCATTTGAAGTTCATTGGAGTTCTGCCAATCATGCCAAACTCTTCATCACAACAATACCCAGTTGTATGGACCAAGGTTCACCTGTTTATTGATCCTACAACATCCAAAAAAGACCTTACACCTTTCCAAGAAAATTTCAAACTTATTCTTCACTTCAAGAAACCCTAAAAGGGAATGAATCAAGATTAACCTGAAGAAGTAGCATCTTATAAGGCCCACTATTTCATCACAGATAGACAACTCTGTACTTAAGATTGCAAGAGATTCCCATTAAAGATGTTGAACGCATGTGCAAAATTTACCAACTGCGATCCATAAAAAGAGCTAGGGATAAATTTCAAATTCACTTATAAAGCGGTTCATCTTTTGCAACACAATCACAGAAATTTCTTGATGGTCCAGCACCAAAGCTAAGCATAAACATGCCTAATTAATATAATAAATATGTGTATTGCAACAAGTAGTATATAGCCAAATAAAGTCCAAGTTTTTTTGCAAATTCAACTTCCATAAAGAAGCTCTAGTATAATTACCATCTTGTAGTGATCCGGCTTCTCGGTTTTCTTCGTGAAACTGGGAATCAGCCCCCATTTCATGCAATGAAGAACAACACCATCACCATCAGATCCATCTTCTCTACAAACAACCGGCAGATTATGTCCCGGTGAAACATTGTGGGATGGACGGTACCTAAGTATTCAACTTAAATTTCAATCAATATGAACAAGCAGCTAAATAAACAACAAAGCCAAATATTTTTTTGGATGAATGAGAAACTAATATAACCACAAACAAAACTCTGTACAATTCTGCATCACAGCAGAAACAGACTAAGAAACAAACTTCAAAGTCTAACAAACTAAAACTCTCATCTCACAAACAACCAAACGAAACTAAACTAAAATTTGACAATCAATCCAATACAGCAAATACGCTCATTCCCTTAGTCCTTTTAAACTTGCCTTCCCCTAAAAGACAATCTAACAACAAAGCCAAATAGTTGTTTGGTTGCGTGAGAAAATGCAAGAAAAAGTTTTAGTAAAATTTTCAAAATTCAGAACCGAGATTCCGAAATTCAAAAAAACTTACAGTTAAACGGTACATAAAAAAGTGTGGTCTTACTTCAGGTGAAACTCCAATTGCAAATTTTCATTTGCTCTGCTTTTTAACAAAAAAAAATGGGTAGCGATGAGAGGGGGGTGTTACCGGTCGAGTGAACAACACGGACGGGCCATCGTTACCGGGCAAGCCCTAGAATGTCGTCAGCTCTGAGCGTGCAACGAGCCCTCCCCACACATCTCTCCGCGCTTCGCTCCGATTCTGTGCTCTGATGTTCGCCACCCCTGAATGACGAGCGGTGAAATGTCTTGAAAGCTGTGGTATATCAATTAGCTCGGTGTCTTTGGCAAATCATGTCGACTTTTTTTGTAATGAGCTCTGTCTTGGCCAAATCGATGTCGATTTTTTTTTAACAAATAATAGCATTGAGCAATCTCAACTTTTTGTCAATCAATGATATGATCTTTTAAGAATAATATCAAATTCTAAAAGATTAATAATAATTAAAGTACGATTACTTTGTTGACAAAAGTTGACTTAGAAATGATGGACATATAAATTTGCCTTTTTAAGTAAATAATTTAACCTTAGAATTAGCATTTGTTATTATTATCACATCAAACGAACAAAGTGGACACGTAACACATAAATTAGATGTAACATCATGACGTGGTTATGGCCAATCCGCACGTCACATCCGCAAATGAGATTCACTTTCAAATATTTCATCTTGCCAATATCTTGTAACTAATCACATTCGCGTGGGCGTCTTTAGTATAATCTAATAAAATTGTATGTATCTACTATATGCGGTATTATGTGAATCTTTGCTTTGGGCCTATTTTAAGTCTTTTGACTCTCTGTGTCTCCTATTAAAGTCTATTTAAATGACTTTGAAATATTTTTTTGGCCAGTTTTTTAGATTTTGGAGCTTGTTTTTTTTTTTTAACCCTAATGTTTAGAACAATTATATGACTTCACATACTTGCCTAAAACCACATCGATTTGGTAAAGCCAAAACCTATCCTACCAAAACGACGTGTTGTTTTCGATGAATTAAGAATGTTTAAGGCTCAGTATGTTAGTTTAGGTAATTTTATGTCTAGTATGGTATGGGTATTAAATAGTGTATATATTATATATATATATAGTATATAGTTATATAATATAATCTAGCCCTTCACTAGATGTATGGATATGCATAATGAGATGAATGGAGTAGTGGGCACACTTGTATACGGGGGTTACAAGTTGGTTCGCACACGATGATTTGTGGATTTAATCTGAGGTCCTCATGTATGTGCCCGGACTTGAGGAACGGTATCATGTGGATGATATTGTATTAAGCTGATATAGGCAATACATTTTAAGTAAAAGGCAGCAAGCGAAGACAAAGCAAAGAGGTATTAGTACCTCAGGAAACCCGCCAAAACCACACGGCAAGTCCTACATTGCTCGTCCGCAGATAACTTTCAGATTGCAGACTAGCGGATCCATCATAAGCTGGGATGTCCATTCAGACGATGAGCCCATAACCAGTTTCACTGGGAGCCAGATGGTGTGCCCACTACCATGCTATCACGGGTCGACCCGATAAAGGGGATGTACAAAGGTTATGCTATGTAGATGAGCTTTGATATTATATATACCAAGTGTATTTTGGAGCTATATGCTAATTCAACAATATACATACTATTTTCAAAATGCTTTAGATAAGTCTTTCCTCATAGCTACACTGAAGTTGATATAAATGAATCTACTTTTATGATGTTGGAGTAATGTTTTGTAAACTCCTGCATAAATAAAAGTTTGACTCACCAACGTGGGAAATTTAGTGAATTAGTTAATAACTAATTGAGATTCGTAACTCATATAATCACTATGCCGAATATGGCTAATCCCACAAGTCTAGATGATGGCTTGTTTTCAAGGAGATGAGATCTTGATGAAATCCAGTAGCTACGTATTTAGAGCGATGGCGGTAAAGTACAGCCGAATGTTTCTAGTATAAATTTTTGTTGGTCTTAGCTTCTATTACATCAATTTGTTGTTAATCAACAGGTGATGTATTGTGGCCTAAGCCGTAAGGGCTTTTGTTAGTCTCTTTTTGTTTATAGATGATGTTTCTTAAACTTGCTTATAATAGTTGATGTTAGGTTTAAGTTATAATCTCACATGTCTATGCTATTTCTATAATTCTGCTAGCGTTAAGTTGTCTAACTCTTGATGTGAATAGTTCAAGATATGAGTTGATAATGTGGACTTTAATGGCCTCTGTGATGATTTTGTTCTTTAAAAAAAAAAAAAAAATTTTATGAAATCAATTGCACAGCAAGTTGCTACTATCTACCAAAGTAAGACACCATTAAAATAGGAAATTGAACTTTCAGATGCTTAAGAAAAAACGATATAGCTTTTAAATTTTATGGAAAGTGTGGTGGACCGATTCAAAATAGCATTTTTTTAAAAAAAAAAATTGAAACCAATCGCACTTTTAGAGGCATCATACGTACATAGTTATCATTTAATTCATAACATGAGCATATCACATTAAAATTAACATAACATTGCAATGGAAACTACACACTATCCACAGTAAGAGTAACTGACATATGGGTTGACACAAACTATATTAAAACAGTTTTACTACATGTGCTATACTTCAAAGGAGCTACAAAAGTGTCACATACGACACACCAAATACATCACATGCTCCAAAAATATAACATATTGATGTAACAAAATTTAAGCTAGCAAAAGACTATACAATAGCATCCGGCGTACATTGCCATTAGTCATAGCACTTCAAGTACGCAGCGACTATATCATCATCTAACTCCTTTATACCTGCATCAACAACATCATCTAAGCAATTGTTATGTTAACCACGTTCACCCAGGCAAAAATATGAGTCCACAGACTTAGCAAGTATAAATATTACTAAGTTTTCACATTGAACCTACATTTCACTTTCTACACAAGTTTATAATAACAGCTATATTTGGTTTACAAAACATCATTCAATAAAACATGAAGTAGCTAATGAAATAAACATCGTAGTCATGAACTTTCTTTGAAACATACTATATAGCTGTGAATATATGCATGTGCTCTAAAATACACTTGGATATGCATACATATAAATCCATCTTATACATAACTTTATACATAGTATATCTCAGCTATACAAATATATATGTCTTACATTCCCTTTAAATAATGAACCATATACATATAAGTATATCTAAGTTAAAATTGCATGAAAACATCATAAGCAACTAGCTATATATGTATACACACATTCTGTTTCATTCAAATTCATATACATACAAATACATCTAGCATGAAATCTCATGAAATATTATACATATACATAATCAAAACATAAACATGCAATGCATGCTTTCATGATCTTTTTTGAACGTACATCGCATTACATACATAACATACATACATGAGGTAGTGAGAACTTGTTCCATCACTCATTTCGAGGACTTGTCCTCCATACATAAACAACATAGTCATCATTTACAACTTTGCAGCATTGAGGGTTTTTCCCAAAGACATATCTCATACTATGATGCTGGGGACTCAGTCCCAATACATTTAATCTCTTATGCATTTCTTCACGTATTCATGATCATGTTATAAAAACATTTTACATTTCCTTCATTCATATTCATGCAACACTTAACATGATTTCATACTTAATCAAATATAATTCATCAAACATAGGGGCGGAGCCAGGAATTTTTTCTTGCGGGGTTCGAACCATTACCTACACACACACACACAAACACACACACACACACAAACACACACACACACACACACACACATATATATATATATATATCTATATAGCGCGTGTATTTTTATACAATAAAAGCAGACAAGTCTTAAACTTAATTTCATACTAAGTTATAAGTCATAACTGTATACAAAAGCTACATGTTTATAAAATCATCTTTAAAAAGAAGTTTTGTTCCGAATACAAAAGTGTTTTATTTTGCAATAGACATGTACAAAAAAAAAAAAATCAAAAAAGAACTTTGTATCTCCTTCAAATTATGCTCGACGACAATCTTTCATAGAATAAAATTCATTCATTATCATTTATGTTGTGAAAAATTCTTAATAATTTCTTTCTCAATATAAACTACCAAATGATCTGCTAGAAACTCATCTTTCATTCTACTATGTAATCTAATTTTTACAAGTTTTATGGCAGAAAAAGCTCATTCAGTAGTGGCAGTAGAAATAAAGAGAGTTAACACTAGACGAATCAACATGTCAATCAAATTATAGATATTTGACTTTCCCAAAATTGATATCCTCTACATAACTCAAATAATGTGGACATATTCTGAAAATTTGAATGTTTTGACATATCAAGCTCATAATGACACAATTGAAATCTCAAAATGATTTTTTCCTGCTCTGTGAAATCTTGAGGATAAAACTTCTCAACTAAGTTGCATATATGATTAATCTTAAATGATTTGTATGCATCTTTAGGGCTTAAAACAGCACTAAGAATAAGAAGTTCCACTGCATGCTATCTAAATCTATTATTCAGTCCTTGCAATTGAAAGTCTATTGCAGTAGTAAATACATCAATTCTAAAATGATGCTCCACTGTCATCGATTCATCTTGGCGACGGGATCTACCTCCAGCTCGAGTGTATTTAGCATTCATATCAGGAACATCAATTTCATATTTTTCATAAAATGATTTAAAAGTATTAAGGAAATGCTCACACTCTTCATTTCTCTACTTCTGAATAAGTAATTTTGTAGTTAAAACCGCACTCATGGCATTTAAATGTCTTGAAAATTTTGTTACAAAGCTTGGCAAAGAGAATTAGTAAATCCCATAATTTGTTTCATCAAATGTAAGATCAAAACAAAATTCAAATAATGTTTACCATATAAGCCGCTTGAGCATCACCACATTGAGAATAGTTGATTCCCTCCTCTGAGATAGTGTCAAGAACTGAGCAAGTTGCACGAAACATTCTTATCAAGCTACAAACAGAATGAAAATGAGAAGACCATCGAGTATCTCCAAATCGTTGCGAAGTACCAATTTAGTTTGCCCAATCTCAATTTCATTAGAAGCAATTATACTTTCAATCTCAACAACTTGAGCAGATTGCAATTCATCATTGTGTTTTGAAGAACTAACAACAATATTGATAATAGAAATCAAATGGACAAAGAACTGATGAACATGTTTTGCTTCTCTAGATGCGGCAACTAAGTTAATTGTAGCTTATGAGTAAAACAATGCAAATAATATGCATAGAGACATTCTCTAAGAAATAAATCTTGCAGCCCATTCCATTCACCATGCATATTACTACCTCTATCATATCCATAATCTCAAATATTCTCAATTTGGAGGTCATAACGAGAAATAATATCACATAGCTCATTTTTTAAAGTTAATGCAGTAGTATCTTTGACATGGACAATATAAAATAATCTCTCCCTAATAAAATCATCTTTATTAACAAATCTTAAAATAATTGCTATTTGCTCCCTTTTTGATTCATCCCGAGCTTTATCAACAAGAATGCAAAATTTGCCATCCCCAATTTCTTTGTGAATCACATCTCGCACTTTAGTTGCAAAGATATGCAAAATTTCTTTTTAAATTTATGGTGATATATATTTGGCATTCCATGGAGCATTTTCCAAGACAACTTTAGCAACTTTATCATTATAAGTTGTTAAGAACTTTATCAATTCAATGTAGTTACCTTGATTTTTTTGAGTCAAAGCTTTCATCATGACTTTTAAATGCACAAGCTTGGAATGCTAGCCATCAAACGCTATCTATTGAGGTTTTGAGCTGCAACCGATTATTCTCCATTTTTTGTGATGATTATTTTTCAATTAACTTGCAAATATGCCATAAATAATTCTTCAGATCATCATAACATTTCACAACAATTTTATGTGGTGAATTTGGATCTTTCCCCACATGTCTCATTAAAGGATAACTCATTCCATCGTTCACCTTTTTCCAATTGTTAAAACCTTTCACTGTAAATGCATCTGATCTAGGACGACCTATCGATTTCTTGCAAAAAATGTAACATGGATGACAAAATATGACATCTTTTTCAGATGAATACTCCAACCAAGTTGAGTATGTCTATAACCAAGAAGCTTGAAATCGACGACGATGATTCTCCGGTCCTGAAGCTGGATATTATGGAAGAATGGGTTGACATGGACCAGCTTTCAGATAAGCACGTCGCATTTCATTTTGTACCTGAAGAGGAAATTTTTATATTTGTGGACATAATCCTGGATCATGTACCAAAGAGGTAGCACCTATTTCTTTCAGTTGGATTTGTGGATATTTAGAAGGCCGCTCATGAGTCACTGGAGTACTAAGATCCATTGCTAATTGTCTATGTAAAAGGATTAGCCTCGTGAATGACTCACAACTTTTTTCTTAAAGAATGAATCGATTGTGCTTGGTTAGCCCATATTTTTTAAGATGTAAGAAAATTTTATGGATCAAGAATTAACTTGAAAAGTACCTAAAAGTATAACATCTTTGATATAATTTTTTACTCATAATAGTTCTTATTAGCATTAACAAGCGAAAGAGCAACACATAAATTAATTAATCAAACTCACAACCATTAAAAAAAAAATCTAATAGCAAATTAACTATTCAAAATCTTAATCTAACGACATCATAAACACATTATAATATAAACTATTTGCAAAATAAACTAAGCACAATTAATCGGGTCTAAGAAAATGAGTACCTTTCAGTGAATCAGTGTTATTGATGTGGATATTTTGGAAATCAATAATAAAGACCACTCGCAATAGGACATTCTTATAGGATATGACTATTTAAGGGGTTATCGAACCTCAAAGATTGTTCTTAGGGTTAAATAGCAGTTTACC